>BSBK01006288.1:2500-450559 GCA_027943335.1 Chamaecyparis obtusa | reverse complement strand
GGGCATAACTCTACCCACACCCTGAAAATGTATCATGTTAAAGTAGTTGACATGCTTACCCCACACAAACTTAGACAATTTATTAATGAAATAAAAAGGCACATCAAGATTGTTTTTGGATGGTTTATCAAAAAGCATTCACTAATGATCCTAGAAGTTTTTTTTTTTTTTTAAAAAATTTTTAATTATCGTTCGTACACCATTTGATGAAAAGTTTTGGTTTATTAACATCAACTAGCCATCCAGTGTGGGATTAAAAAATAGGGTGAATTTTTGGATTTTGGTATTTCAAGATTCTTCACCTCATCATAGGACAATTCATTCGCATAGTGTGCCCTCATGGCCTCTCGCCACAAAAGAATGAAATTGTGGTAGGTGGTAAGGGTTTCTACATTAGATATTATTAAATATATTATGGCAAACATCAAGGATAAATGAGGGATCATATACTATACCTTATAAATGCTCCTGAATGAATCCAAATTTTTGGGAATTAAATCTTGTTTTGAGGGGGCATTTGGTGGTGGAGGATTTGGCAGTTGTGGGTTTTATTTATTGTTTACCATACCTAATTAAAGTTGAAATATTTATATAAATAACATAGTTTAAATAATACAATGAATTGGGGTTCACCACTTAGTATGTTGGTTAAGTGGCGGTGTTGTTGTTGTCCCCACCAAGGTTCAAACCTCCACATGGCCATTGCATGAAGAAGGTCAACATAATCAAATGATGGGCATTGCATTATAAATATAAATAAACACTATTTAAAAAGAAATCAAATTTGGAATTTACCAAAACTAACCATAGATTTTTCCACTCCTATTTACTATAACTATGTGAAAGTGCTTAACTTCTAGGTTGCTATATCTTACTTTCCATAATAGTCCATGCAGTGGGCATCAAATGCCTAAAATGCCTGCATGCATATTGAAACCATGTATTTTATAAGTTACAAATGAATTCAAGTCTCCCATCCATTCATGGTCTATGAATTTCTTTATAGAACCACAAATATAATGATTTTTATAATAATAAAATAAAAAATGTCATGATTTCAATTAATTGCTTTTATAGTAACAATTTCAACCCTCCCATAGAAAAACATAATTGAATTGAAATAAATGCCATAATCATAAATAAATGTAAACCCAATAAAAAATCTCATTGATTGGATGTTAGTTTTATTGGTCATTTGGGTTTTTCCAATGTTAAGACTATTTTAACTAAATTTACGATCAATCTTTATAGTTTCATATTTCCCAAAAATCTAAGAGAAAATGATTCATTTAAATCTAAATTAATATTAATACTATTTTATGGTTTGGAACAAAGACGCCTTTAAGAATATTTTTGTAGAGAAAGAAATAAAGGTTGTGTTAAGTTTTAGGATCAATTGCAAATGTAGTAATATTATTGTCTTTCTATATTTTCCAAATGCATCGATCTCTTGGTTTTATACAAGGTAAAGACAAGAAGACATGTCTATTCATTTCAAGGGACATGTCTATTAATAATTAGTTACTATAAGATTAATATAACTTATATATTCATTTATATTAATAATATATATAGTAATATTAATACATATAACTATTACACATATATATATTGATATAAATAATCATTCAATGTTCTAAGATAAAAATGACTTTTATCTGAGCGAAGCTACATACTTTAACACTCCCTCTTAGCTAGAGAAGACAAAAGTTAGTAATATGTTTTTACAAAACATCAACTAAATAATATCAGTGATCTATTTCAACATCACATGATGTATATCACTTTCAATAATTGTGATCTGTTTCAACATCACATGACGACTATCATAATATAAGTATCGGTGATCTATTTTAGTGTCACATGACGACTATCACCTTCAATATTTGTGATCTGTTTCAGCGTCACATGATGACTATCACAATAGCTAGGTACCGATGATCTGTTTCAACGTCACATGATGACTATCACCTTCAGTACTGTGATCTGTTTTAGCATCACATGATGACTATCATAGTACGAGATTATGGTCATTTTAAGGAACTCAATCCACCATATAATAATTCATTTATCATGATCTATTTCAGCCATCACATGAGGTCTATCATGATAAAAGATAGTTATTGTAAGATCGTCACCTTTCAATAACATCAAAAATACAAGTGATAATCACTTGGAAGTCATCACTTCCTTATGATTTACATAGGGCCCATATAGTATTAAATAATTCCATTAGTATAATAATCAATTATATCAAGTTTACCTCAGAGGTGTTCCACCTTCATTAGTGAACTCCCTCTCAATCACAAAATGATCGAGATTATCAAAAGTTGACTGAACCATATTCTTTATCTACTCCCTCTGAAGCTCAAGTTCATCAAACTCTTGACCTCCTTTTGAATTTTCAGACTCCCTTTGAATCTGAATTTCATATGCTTTCATCCTTATGTAATGTGAACCCATATAAGAATTATCAGGCATGAATCAACTCCCATCCTTCAACGAATGCTATATTTTGATTCATAGTATAATTTTCCAATTATTGTTTCAATAAGAAAAAATAAGAAAACTTCATTTTGTTGAAAGTTCTGTCGTAATTTCCTCTAGCCGATAGATGACTCTTCATTCGATGGTTAATATAATATTAATCTCCAAAATACCTCTCATTGACCAACGCGACACTTCTCTACTTTATCAGTGGTCTTTAAACATTCTAGATAAATTTTCTAGATCCACATCACGTGGACCTTCCTCTTGCACACATCGCAGGTATGGTTTCTCACTCACTAATCAACAGTTAGATAGGAAAATAATTTCTATGTTCCGAGTGACAAACTTCATTAAAATCTATCTGATGTCTATTTCATTCGTATCTATATTCAAAGAACACCTCTACAAAGGTTCTGGAACTATCCTCTACACAGCCACTAAACTTGTATGAAAACTCTTTACCTTGGTGTTACCAAAAACCCCACTTACGGTAGTTGGAGAAAAAACACTATGAATATTGATTCTCGGGTTCACCACAGATTCACTGTTCTCTCCTTATTCTTTACCAAGAAACTTGTTCTTCAATCTATGTTCTTCGCGTTTTCATTTATAGGTTTGTGTCTTCTCAAAGAATATTATGCATCAGAAAGGGATTTAATGCCGTCACCTTTTGAATCACAACCCTCATTATCCACTCTCATTCGATTAGAATGACTATAACGACACTAACGCTAATTTGGAAGCTCATCCACCATTTTCAATATGACGCGCTCTCCTTATGAAAATATTCCTCAAATTATATTGTTCTTAGATTTGATGAGGACTAAGACATTGTTCTCTATCATCCTTCGAGACTGTTGAGTTCCACCATCTTCAAGCCGGTTCTCTTCCTTTGGGTTTGAAACTGATGGTAAACTTCCCTTATGTAAATGATCATCAACATATCATCTTTGACATTGTCTCACCCAAGACATTATCATTGTCACCTCTAACTGTAGCTATATCATTCTCCATCGTATCACATCTCTCCTCGACTCGGCAACTCCATCACTATGTATTCCATGAAAAAATATTCTGCAAGATTAGACGCTCGTAGTTTGTGACGATTTGATTCTTGTTCATAGAAATACGCATGGAATCATGTGAAAAGATAATATCCTTTGATTCCATCACCTTTTCAATCTATTTACAGATATAATCGACTGATGCCTTTACATTTGCAGTCTGGCTCTGATACCATGTTAAGTTTTAGGATCGATTGCAAATGTAGTAAT
This sequence comes from Chamaecyparis obtusa, assembly GCA_027943335.1. NCBI lineage: Eukaryota > Viridiplantae > Streptophyta > Pinopsida > Cupressales > Cupressaceae > Chamaecyparis > Chamaecyparis obtusa. The sequence continues at coordinate 446,795 of BSBK01006288.1, read as the reverse complement.
ATTATTGTCTTTCTATATTTTCCAAATGCATCGATCTCTTGGTTTTATACAAGGCAAAGACAAGAAGACATGTCTATTCATTTCAAGGGACATGTCTATTAATAATTAGTTACTATAAGATTAATATAACTTATATATTCATTTATATTAATAATATATAAAGTAATATTAATACATATAACTATTACATATATATACTGATATAAATAATCATTCAATGTTCTAAGATAACAATGACTTTTATCTGAGCGAAGCTACATACTTTAACAGGTTGGAACAAGAAAGGGTGATGAAAAACTGTGATTTGCTGCATTTGCACTTGAAGAATCTAAACTAAAAGAGAGCTCTTCTCCATTAATTCATTAACTCATCGGCCTTCGCCCCATGTCCGTTGAATAGCATTGTGGGTCAATGACATTATCCTGCATGAACATGGAAGACTTCCATGAAAATTAATGAAAAATATCACTTGAAAACCATAAAAAAGATAAATACAAAATTTTGGCACCAAATTCTAGCGTGAGACTCTTTTTCAGTGGGTAACTCTCCCCTAAAATAGCCTATCGGTGCTTGCACCTAAAGGAAGGTGTGCAAGGGTTAGTTGATAGGAAATTCTATATAATTTTATATATTAGAGAGAATAATTTGATAGGTAAATAGAAGATGCATTAGTTTAATTTAAATATTTTTATGTACATAATAGTATTTTTATACAATTTTAAAATACATAAATTTTTTTTTATATAAATCTATTGTGCATGAAATAATTTTTTTTTCTATGTACTTGGGAAAAGAGATTTTGAGGGTCATTTATTTGTTATCCAAAGTAGCACAATAACCAATAAAAAATAAGGGAAAGAAAAGATAAAAGATATTTGTCTCCTTTTTAATGACACAAAAAAAGGGAGAGGAGAGAAACAATAATGAAGCTAAATATAATATCATAACAAGAAAAATAGAAACAAAAAAAAGTGAATGAGAACAAGCTTAGGAAAAAATATTAAAAAAAGCGAGAAAACAAATATTAAAATGCCTAAATCTAACAAGATGTCAAATAATGAAGCAATTAATGCAAGAAGAGACAACACAACTAAAGAACAGGAGAAAATGAGAGCAATAGATATATGATTTAATCATCCATCAAAAAATTCACTTCCTCTACAACTTTGTTATGAAAAATTACAAAGTATTTGTTAAGGAGCTTTATAGAGTCTACATTGACAAACTAGGTAAAGACAATAATTAGATAAAAAAAATGTTATCATGACAATAAATTTTACTATCAAATTTACATTTGGAAGGTTCACAAAGACAATAAAATGATCAAAGGTTGCACTTTACATTCATTACTCTAGAAATTTACTAAATACTGAAGTAATGATATAATGAAGATCATACTTATACATTCAGCACTATGCTCAACTCAATACAAAATATAAGAAAAAAAATACAACCCTTTCTACTTATTCTTTTGAAAACATGCCAACAACTAGCCCTTTTCCCCTCCCCCACACATGAATACATAGAAATTTGTGTCATAAATGCTAGGGAAATTCACAATTTCATCACATCACTTTAAGAATAAACAAAGGGCATAGCCAAATCCTAGAATATTATAGAGGAACACACAAGATCATCTAGACGTTAAATCCACCACTATGCTAAGATAAGAAGATTTTAAAGCATGCAATCCCACCAAGACAATCATAGGGTTCAAGAATATCCCATTACATAGCCCATCAATCTAAAACTTATAGGGAAAAACCCTTTAAATTGAGAAGAGATCACCAACCACCAATGTTAATTATATGGGTTATAAAATTGAGATAAACCCAAGATCTTTCTATATAGGGTTGTGGTACACGAGAATAAACATTATCTTGTGGGGTAGGTAAACATTTCAAACTCTTTATGAATACACACCATTCACATGAAATAAAGAATATTAGATGCTACAAAAATTATGAAAGATGAATTAAACACATAATAAGAAAATGTATTGAATCCAAGGGTAAATAAAAATTGAGCTGCCCATTAAAATCATTATCAACATGTTGAAACAAATAACTCACCACATGGGCATATATGATTCAGATAACTCTTGTGGTTAGGGCATAAGAGATTAGGAACCATCCAAACCATTAGTGTTTATCAAAAATATACACAAGCACCATAATGGGCCAAGCATATCTACTATAAGAGAGAGACACCACAATAAGGTGATCTAAATCAACCAACACAATCATAAAGTAAAAAAAGTACCATGAGGGACACACTTCGCAACTCCACAAATAAACAACCTAGTACCACATAAGTAATCCTCAATAATGATAACAAATTTCTAATGTAAACACATCATAAATGAAATTATTATGAATTTTCAAAGTATAATCACCATAGCCACAATGTAGACCAAGAATGTCCAAATTAAGACAAATGGAGACATTGTGACACTTAAAAAGGCACCACAACATATGGAAGAAGAAAAGGAGAAAAAAGAACCAACAAGACATCACTATAAAATGATTGAAGTGGAATACACCATGAAACTTGTGGTGAGTGGCTCGAAGCATACATCGTACCTATTATAAGATACCACAATGAACAAAATAGCAAGAAGTTATTAAAAATTTCAATAAATTATGCATACTATAACTATCAATGTTAATAACCCATGGTTAATAAATATTGAAACAAACTTATGTTTGGCTCAAGTTATGTGATATGGGAAATGTTACACATTACAATATTGTGATGTATAAGATAAATTTTAATAACTATTTGAAAAATAAGACATTAGTTTTTGAAATTCAATATATATATATATAGAATCTATACATAAAATCTCAAAAAAGACTAGTTTACTTTGTCTTCAAATTCTTAGCAATTTGCTTTGTATAATAGTTAGGAAATGGGCATTTAGCTTCAAATGTTGTTTTGAACATCCCACACAAAAAAATGAGATTTACTTTTATGTTTACACACTAATGAGAAATTCTTGGCCAATGTATTTTGTTGTTTTGATAACAGCTGTCAAGTCACCTACATTAATTATATTTTCCTTCTCCATATGAAGTTCTTATTCATAATTCATCTATTAAGGACAGGGTTCTACCTACTCTAGGTGGTGCATGAGGGAGTCTATCAAGGCTCTATGGTCGGTGGAAAAGAAACTTCATGAGTTTTTATCTTATATTTGACAACTCAAATATACTATCTATTAAATGGCAAAGATAAAATTAGTATTCATATTAAAAAAATTAATGTATTTAATTTATGTCATTATATTTTATGTATTGTAAGGAAGAATTATATAAATATACTTTAACCATTAGAATGCATTTGCAACATATGCATAAAGATTATACTTTCTAATTAATCCACTTGATATACACACTTAAAGAGATTATGGAAAAAATTGATAATCCATATAATATTATTGCTAATTATATTTTCCATATTTACACCCATTCTAATACTCATATTTATAAATGATTTTATGGGTGGGAGCTTGCTTGAGTTTTTAAAAATATTTGTTTACTTATATGGAAGGAAAATATAACCCAAACATTTCATTAAGTACTTGTAGCTTGTCTATTTAATTTACAAAAATGTTTAGTTATGTCCATTTTATCATATTTATGTTAAGTGTTATATGCTTTGTTATGCTAACACTTTGTTAAATTCAAACTATTTAAAGCATCTTGTAACTAACTATATCAAGTAATATTCTTTTATGCAATTCATAAACTTACGTCAACAGACAAACCGTAGCATGACCAATTCAATGACTTTAGAATAATAGTTGAAGACAACATAAACATTCACTGGCCTAGGATGATGCATGCGAAAATAATGTTTTCATAATGTTGATTTGTTACTAAGATGCTTGGAATGTTCTTTGATTATTCCTTGCTCATTTCATTCTTAAAATTTTTTTGATGAGTTAAAATGATTATGAATGTCATTAAATAGGTCATACAATACAACACAAATGTTTGCAATAGGTCAACTAATATGGTTACCAAGAGAAATTTGGTGGAATCTAGTTTGAATATGAACTTCAAGAATTCTCCATCGAAAATTATAATTATGAAATTTACTTAAGTCTACACAATGAATTTGATCCAAAAGTTAAAAATAAAAAAATTAAAATCAATCTCTAAAAATATATAATAATAAAATTTGTATAAATTTATATTATAAACCAAATTTATGCAAAAATACAACTTATAAAATTATTATTACATTGAAAAACTCTAATATAAATATAATTAAAAACATAAGAAAAACTAACTATTACAAATAAATCTATATATAATATTTTGAAAGAGAATTCTTTATTTTCCTTTGAGTAAGGGATTATTTTTTCTCCTCCTTGCCCATAAAGTATGACCTCCCTAAGTGCCTCATTCCTTAGCATCACAACATCATGTCATCAAGCAAGGTATTTTCTTTCCTAATGAAAGAATGAATAATTTTAATGATATCCACAAAAATTTAAAAAAAAAAGAATATAAAATTAGAAAACAATTATAAAGTAGTAATATAAGCAAACATTTCAAATTAACTAAACAAATTTCTAAATTCATATTCTTTATTCTTAGAATAAAAATAAAATAAAATGAAAATAAAATAAAGATAAAAATAAAATTAGAAAACAATTATAAAATAGTAATATAAACAAACATTTCAAATTAACTAAACAAATTTCTAAGTTCATATTCTTTATTCTCAAAAGAATTTTAAATTAATATAATAAATAATATAGAAACATTCCATTAAAATTTGGAAACATTTATATCTATAATTTTAACATATCTAAATAAATTTATATTTTATCCTCAATATTTTAAAACACCATATATTTATATTATAAAATAAATACTATATTCTTATAACAATTTTTTACAATTTATTATTAATTTAAAATATCATATTAACAATTTTATAAAAATATAACATGTCAACTTATACTCTTAAAAAATTTCAAGGTGTCATATACGATCTAAAAGTAAAAAAACGGCCATTACGGCCGTCAAATTCCACGCCTGATGTGGATCCACTGTACTAATGCAAACTGAAGATTTTAACGCCATGCGTCCGTCGTGTAAAAGTAAATTAAAGATTTCCACGTCATTTTAACTTTTACTCACGCAGGGAAAAAGTAAGAAAAAAAAACATGCGCGGCATCGCCGGGAAAGCCGCTTTGCCGTAATGGCCTGTAAACTGGGGGTTCTTTTGCCACCGGAAAGAAAGACAACAAAGAACTGTCGGTTAACTTACGTCTGCACAGAGGGGGTTTAATTAATTAAGCTACTTTCTATGGAAATCGGATTTTCTTTGCAAATCTGATTGTTGATAGATAGATAGATAATTTTTTAAGGTTTGTCAGGCTAACATAGTTTATAGGACTGTTCGTCAAAATTAAGTTAGTTTTCGTAACTCTATTCTTTTCTTGTACAAGTTGACGATGAGCAATCTCAACTTCTCTTCATTGCACTTCTGGTTGAATAGATTATGCCAAGAGTTATCAGATAAAAAATCTATAAATCTGTCCATGTTGTCCTTATATGCATCACATTCTAAGATAAAATGCTGTTTGGATTTCACAGCCCCAGAATTACAAAACATGCAAACTCTCTCCTCCCAAGATAGAATCTGCAGTTAATTTTGTTCCACAGATAGTTAAAGTCACTGCGATTTGTTTAGATCAACAGCGCAATCTTTGATGATATTTGAAGATATTTAAATAAGTTTATGAGCTTTTTCTTTTCTGTGCAAATCAGTGGGAAAGAACTTTGTTTCTGGAGCTCCTGAAGTTTGCATTATTTGTGATTAGAGTTATTTATGTAGTTGAGGAGTGTGATCGAGCGTAGATAGGCCAAATACGGAGCTTTTTCTTGACAGATCTAACGACAAATTGAAGAACTTTTCATAGGGTTTGTATATGAGCTGAGGATAGTGTTCGTTTGGAGCTTTCAGGCAAAACACACTGTATGTCGAAGTTTTTGTACGTTATTTTGTTGTTTGTCGATTTCATTGCGTGGTTTCGTTAAAACTAGTTCATGACTTTTTTTCCGCAAATTGCCGACACCGGATTTCAGCGTGAAACAAATTTCCGATGGATTCTTGGTTTGCACTAAAAGCCTGCAAGTCATTTAAACGGTTAGCAGGATGTGTCAATAAATTGTAATGAATAAGAGCTAAACTATTTTTAGCATTATCAATAAATGAGCTAGCCGTCATATGAGATATAATTGCAGTAAACAAATTAATTAAAGATACAATCTTGTTAAAAGAAAAAAAACTTCAAAAATAAAATCATTCAATAACATTAAGAAGAATTCAATGTATTTGTTGACAATAAATCTCTACTCACCAACTTCTATAGTATCAGGAGGAAGAAGAAGTAGTGCTAGTGCAATTGGCTTTCCATTTAGTTTGTGAGGGTTGAGATGGAGAAAAAGGAAGCTGTATCTGAAATGGAGTATGGGAGGAGACAGCTTGAGACATGGTTAAGGCTTGTGCCTGTTGCTCTATGTCTTTCTTCTCTAGTTGTGACCCTGAAGATTCATCAGAGCAATCAATATGGAACCCTGGATTACATGAATGTTGGTGGATTCAGGTAAACAGTAATAGGATTAATGGAGATGTTTTGGTCTGCATGGTTTACTCAATTTTGCTTGCAAACCTGATTCATAATTATTTGCAGTATGGTTATTATACTCAATAACAGAGCTTTGTTTTTGCATTAATCTTATTGACAGATTATTTGTGTTGACATGTTTGAAGGTATTTGGCTTATGCAAATGGGATATGTGGTGGGGTTTCTCTTATATCTGCATTCTGCTCTGGAATTTTCTGGTCATGCAACTACAACTTGTTATGGGCGTGGGTGGTTTTCCTTTCGGATCAGGTAAGAGAAAACAGTTTTTCTTGGCACTTTTTTTTTTTGAGGTATTGTAGTATACCAATCTTTTGTTTATTAGCTGAGTGGGGTGAAGGCAGTTTTTTGTTTTATTTTCATTGGTGGGTTAAGCTGAAAGTTTCAGCTTTAATGCCAGTTTAATGGAGTTAGGGGCATTCTTTTATTAATGGAGTTGGATATCTCCAAGTTCATGTTTTCATAGCTGTATTTGTTTTGGGCCTGTAGCATGGTTATTTAAACAGAGCTTAGTAATATTATTATATACTAACTTTGTATAAACAACTCCCTACAAATAGGAAGTATAGACAGTTTCATTTGTATCTGACTCATATAATTATATACCTAGAGGTATACACATAGTGAAAACTTGTAGATTTGAATCTAAGGTCTTCTATTGCTTTTGAAATATAGTCGACTTTAGGTAACCTGTGAACAGATTCCATTGAAAAGTAGATTATAAACCAACCTTAAGGCCCAAATTACCATCACCAATTGAGGGCTCCATAATATATGCGACATAGCCAAACCTTGAGTTGATTCATTAGCATGCATCCTAAAAAACTGTTATAAAAACTGTGACACACCCACATATAAATTCAAAGTTTTATTAATAGTTCCTGACAGGGAACTATAGCGGAGGCTGAGATATTAAACAGTGATTAATCTGTTTGAATTTGACCAATCAAATTTTCAGATTTGCTTGTTTAAATGTCTATAGATAACTTGCTCAAACTTTAACTATTTAAAATACAAGATTAGTTGTGTCTGGCATAGATTGGTTTCTCAGCTTTTGCACGCAGCTATAGATTTCAAGAACACACGACTATTAAGGTGTGTTGCAGATATCAGAAAAACAACACAGTTTCATATGAGCCCCTGATAGAATAGCTGGTAATATCCTGCATGCAATAGTTATGTGGAAGAAAATCAGGTGCCTAGATGTCCGTTTCATATGACACATGTCCGCTGTGGTCTGCACAAAACCCACAAAAGCCTACTATGGCTGAAAAACAATCCTCATAAAGATGTTCCATACATATATTTTAGTGAGTGTAAATGACTGAAATCTGGTATTATAGGTAGCTGCAAAATTTTAGAAATCTCAATAGATTTAGCTGCAAAATGGTTGGTGCCAGTCATTGAAGATTGTTTCCTCTATATTGATAGCTGAGTTCAAAGTTGACAGGAAAAGAGGAAATTTCTATTGACAGTGAGGGTAGGTCGAATATGAGTTATAAGGGGACTGCGGTTGCAATTGCTTTGCTCGTTAGGGCCACCTGCTTTTCGAGGTTGTGGTTTTGAAACTGGCCAAGGCCTCCCTTGAATATGGAGCAGTTTAAAAGCTTGCCCAGATTGCCCAGGACGGGAATTCCAGAGCATTATGAGTTGGAACTCCGGCCTGATTTAGACGCCTGTAAATTTGATGGGAAATTGGCAATTACACTGGATGTGACTGAGTAAACTAAGTATCTGGTGCTCAATGCCGTTGATTTGGTGATCAAGGATGGATCTATCTGTTTGCGCCTCAAGGATTAAAAAAAAGGTAAATAATTGTACTTAGAATCCGTTCTTGAAATGCATGTTTTCCAACTTTTTTTTCTTTGGGTGAAATCTTGGGTTAGTGGGTTAGTTTATATTACGACAATAGATAGTTTCTAATTTTATCTTTCTTTGGTGGTCACTCTTTTTGTAATGTTTCCATAAACTCTTTTGTTCGTTATGGAAACTTTTTTTTTCACTCTACAAGAATGTTTCTATTTCCTCTCTTGTGTTCGTTGTAGAAACATTCTCTTGTATCTTGTATATATGATCATTGTTTAATAACACATTCATTATTTTACGACCATATGGTATAGAGCAAATTCTTGACCTCTTTGAAAATTTTTAATTTCTTTTTTGAAATTATTAGTTCAAGATTTTTGAAGCTTTTTTGCCTGTTCAAAATTTGCATTTTTTTTTCCTCACCCACCTATCTAGAGTTTCTGCATTTTTGACTAGGGTTTTGACCCTTTAGTTCAAGTCAGAATTTTTTTTTTATTGCAGATTGCTTGGGTTTTTCGAGAGCTCAACTGGGTTGTGGTTTGTTTTTCTGCAAGCCTCGATTTTTATGCATCGATTTTCGAGCCAGCGAATCCAAAATCTGCTACCATATTCCTGGTGGGTTTTATGCAGATCTCAATTGGGTCAGTCTCGCTTTTTTCTGGGTGCATCATTTTTTGTGCCTCGATTTTTGAGCCAGCAAATTCTCTTTGGGTTTTTTGAGTTCTTCATTGGGTGTCTCTTCAAATTTTCTGGATCTTCCGTTAATCTACCTTGAAGTTCATGCCCTTTTCTGATTTTTCACATTTTTTCTTTTAAAAACATGCTATGGCATCTCTCAATAGTCTTATGCTGGAAGGCAGTCAACGTTTCAATGGAAAGAACTACAACACCTGGAAGCAACACATGTTGACGATTTTCGAGTATCATCGCCTTGAGGCACTTGTTTAGGGTACCGAGACTCATCCTACCATAGCCGATGCAACTCAAGACAAGTTTGATGAACGTAATCATGAAGCGGTTATGCTCATTAAGCTTTCAGTTACTGATGATCAGTTGCCTCAAATCCCATCTGGCAAGATAGCTGCACAGATTTGGACAATATTGAAGGATCTCCACGAGACATTAAATAAAAGCGGAGCCTTCTTTTTGAAGAATCAACTATTCTCCATTATTATGGATGAGAATATGTCCTTACAAGAACATCTTTCGAAGATTAAGGACATCAAGGATCAACTTGAGGCCATTGGCCATACAATGGAGGAAGAGGACATGGTGGTCATTACTCTAAAAAGCCTACCACCGTCCTATGAGAACTTTATTGAGACGTTCAACATTACTACAACTGATGTTGACCTAAAGTTCTCAGATTTGTGCACCAAACTTCTGCAACAGGATTGTTGGAAGCAACAATTTGGTAGCAACGCTCCTTCGTCCTCCTCCGAACAAGCATTTTCAGCCCAATCCTTTCACAAGGACAAATGCCCATCTTATTCATCAACTTCGTCTCAGGATAGCTCCAAGAAGAAGAACATTCGGTGCAACTACTGCCACAAATTTGGTCATATGCTTCAAGACTGTGGGGCTTACATTGCTTTTGATAAGTGGAAGTAGGGTGGAACCCAGCCACATGCCAACGTTGCAGAACATGCAGACTTCTCTGATCAACCCGAGGCTACCTTTTATGCTTTCTAAGGACATGCAAATTTCTATTTTTTTGAAGATAGATTGACCATTAAGGGAGGGTATTACGATAATAGATAGTTTCTAATTTTATCTCTCGCTTTCGTCTATTTTTAATGGTCACTCTTTTTGTAATGTTTCCATAAACTCCTTCTGATTGTTATGGAAACTTTCTCTTTCACTCTACAAGAATGTTTCTATTTCCTCTCTCATGTTCATTATAGAAACATTCTCTTGTATCTTGTATATATAGATCATTTATGATCATTGTTTAATAACACATTCATTGTTTAATTCACAGACCTTCTAGATAAACTGCTTAGAAGTTAGAAGCTATTAAAGCTTTCATCTGACATTTCAAGTGAGCTACCTCACTCATCTTCAGAGAAATGAAGTTTGGTCACTGAGATAGATCACTCAAAGACTTAGGCTTCAATAGCTTGTACAAAATTTATCCAGAAATGCTTTGACAATATGTCTTCTTGCAAAAATATTCAATATAAAACAGTTGGATTTCATTCTTAACAAGACTTTCCTAATGTAATAAGGATCTCAAGAAACAATTGTCAAGTCTTAGTGCAAGCCCTTGATAGGCTGCCTTTCTACAGGTAGCCTTTAGCAAAAAAGATTGTTTAAACATTGTACAAATTTGTCTACAACAATAAGTAAATCAGTGCAAGAGTATGCTCTGAGTTTGTCTCGAAGTGGACTTTTATGGGACTTTGGTGGATCAAATCATAAATTCTTATGGAATTTTCATATAGACTTGATTGCTTGAATAATTTAACCTCCCAGTGAAATGCTTTAGTTGTAACAAAGAAGGCAATATTGTAAGGGCTTGTCTATTGCCACTACCACCTAGCTCAAGGTCTACAAGACTCTAGCACCTCAAATTGCAATCTCTGAGACAATTCCAAAGCAACGAGGATCTATTCCAATAACATCTTTCCTAAAGATCTCAATCCTCTCTGCCCCTGGCACTTCATAATGCAACATTGATAGATATGCAATCAAGGATCAGGTAGCCAGAGATGATCTCGCCAGGAGCTCAAATTATCAGCGAGGCTTAGTTTGAATGGAAGCGACTAAGCTACTAAAAGAAGCTAAAGTGGTTATGACCTTTCTCCAGATGAATATAATAATATTGACAAAAAGACAAATTATTTGCCTCTGTTAATAGCCGTGGCACTCCCACAGGAACAAAAAGCATAAGTTCCTTTCATGTTTATAAGGGGACATAAAACCTTCACAGCTTGTGTCAAAGTTCAAACAAAAGATATAAGACAAAATGGAAGGAACCATGGGCAAAGTAAGAAAAATAGAGTAGATACTAGACCTTTTGAGTTACTAAATAAGATGACGTAGACTAACAATTGGTATTGCACAAGGTTAGGGAACTAGCAGTCGTATGCTTTTGGAGTCAAGTCTTGTACCTATTACATAGTGAATCCCACATTGATGAAGATCATGCATATAATGCAAGATGTGTTATTTCTAACAATTGGTATTGCACAAGGTTAGGGAACTAGCAGTCACATGCTTTTGGAGTCAAGTCTTGTACCTACTACATAGTGAATCCCACATTGATGAAGATCATGCATATAATGCAAGTGTGTTATTTCTAACAATTGGTATTGCACAAGGTTAGGGAACTAGTAGTCACATGCTTTTGGAGTCAAGTCTTGTACCTACTACATAGTGAATCCCACATTGATGAAGATCATGCATATAATGCAAGATGTGTTATTTCTAAAGAATCTCATGTTGTTCCTACATAAAGCACGAAAACATATCAAACATAAAAGAAATGGAAAGGCATGTGTGATTCAAGTAGATGAGGCTCCCAACAAGTTAATGGTGTAAAGTGGGCATCCACTAGTGGATTAGACTGGCCTCAAGTGTGATTCTTGATAGAAAACTAGTTAGCGCGGCCTTATTATCATCCATGTGGAACCAAGATAGAAGATCAAAATCATAATTCCAGTCTAAGCAAGAGTGGGTCCCAAAAGAAGACTATACGATATCAATCGTGATAAAGTAGTGCAAAGGGCCCAAGTTAGTCATAACAAATCTACTAGTCATCAACATACATAAGAATAAGAAAAGGAGATTCATCTTGTCATAAAATGTAGACATTCAAATATGAGTGGCATTTGGTGAATCCAATTGAGAGAAGAAAGGATCCCATCTTTGCATACCAATCTCTAGGGCTTGTTTGAGACCATCGATAGATTTTCTTAGCTTGCAAACCAAATAGGAATCTTGGAAAAATCCTTGTGGCAACTCCATGCAAATCTCCTAAAGGTCGCACTGAAGAAATGCACTCTTTACATCCATTTGATGTACAAGCCATCCATGAGCTACAAAAATGGCAGGAATCAAATGAACAAATTTCACCTTGGAAACAAGGGTTAAGTCTCTATGTAAGGAACACCTTGAACCTATAAGAAAAGCTTTAGCCACAAGTTGTGCTTTGAATTTTTTCACAATTTTGTCTGTTGTGTATTTGGTCCAATAGATCTACTTTCATCAAACCCCTTTTGTTCCCTTATGAAGAAGTACCAAGAAGTACCAAGTCCCATGTGTGGTTCCTCATCTAGGAACTATACTCTTCCTCTACTGATAAATCCTACTCAAGGATTCCTAATGCTTCCTTAAATGCCTATGGATTAGAAGTAGAGGCAATGTAGACATGTGTAAGATGATGATGTTTTGATGAAGTCCTTTAATGTTTGAAGGATCCCTAACAGGGGTTCTTGGTGACTCCCAAAGTGAAAACTCCTCTCAATGAAAATCTCACATGTTTTTGGATCCAAAAGTTGATATGACTTGACACCATTTGGATATCCATTAAATATATCCATTAAAGGTGCAAGGCACACTTCAAGATTTCAAAGCATTACATTTCTATGGAGGAATGCATGCCCAAGATGGAGGGCCAAAAGTTAAAAAATACATCATAACTAATTTCCTACCACACAAGGCCTCAAAAGGAGTCATGCCTTTCAAATCCTTGTGAGAAACCTAATTCTGTATGTGTGGTACAATTAATGGCTTAAACTTGAAATTCTAGACTAAGAGAATGAACATGAATCATCTAGCTAGCCATCTCCTTGAGAATCTTGTTCTTCCTTTCAACAACACCATACAACACCATTTTTATGTGGTATGTATGCAATTTAATGTTGAAGATCTATCCATTCAAGAATATAAAATTGCTTAAGATTATGGTTCACATATTCATAACCATTATCAGTGTGAAGGATCTTGACATACCTACTAGATTACTTCTTAGCACGCGCCTTGAATTCATCAAACTTGTCAAGAAAAAAAATAATTCTTCTAGCAAAGAAAGTAGACCCAAGTGAATCTAGAGTATTCATCAATGAAGGTGAGTAATAGTGAGCCTTACTGAAAGACGAAGTTGGAAAGTGACATGCCAGATCACTCTAAACTAACTAAAGAACTTTGTAAGCCCTCTGAGACTTTATCGAACTTCCCTTTTGGATGCTTACACATAGCACAAGCTGTACATACACCATTTGAAAAGCATGACCTGAGAGAAAGACCTATGCAGATAAATTGTTTTTATTAATGGGATTAAGCAGATTTTGAGTAGATTGTTTACGTATTTTGCATTTTATTGAAAGGTTAAGTTTGATGTTCAAATATAGATAAATTGTTTTCATTAATGAGTATAAATAGCTCCAAATTTTACAAGTGTTTCAGACCTTTATGTTTTGACTTAATTGATTGAATTCAATATTTATAAATTTATGATTTTATACCAATGGATGAAGTAAGGTGATCATAGATTTTAAATTTTTATTAATAAGTTGAGTTGGATGAGTGTAGGTTTTAACATATATTATACTTGGAGCTGGGGCAGTGGCAACTGAATTGGTATATTTGGCAAAGAATGGTGATGAGAACGTGACATGGGTTGAATTTTGTAGTACTTATGAAAAGTTCTGCAATAGAGCTTTGATATCAGTTATTATAACATTTGTAACTGTATTAGTTCTTATTGTTATTTCCATCATATCTTCCTATAAGCTGTTTAGTAAATATGATCCTCCATATGTTAGTCAAGGAGATGGAGCACCTATCTTTCCTTAACTTCAAAGGAAATATTGAAAAGATTTTTTTATTTTTTATTTTTCCATACCTTACATTTGTAAATTTTTACATTAGAGTTTAAAATTTCAAAGATATAAATTTTGAAGAAATCATTTTTTTTTTTGGCATTTTATGTAATTTGTTGTTATTAAAGTTTAAAATTATGTTTATTTTGCATTAATAGAAATAAGTAAGTTATATGTAAATTAAATTAAAAATTATGAACTAAGTTAAATTAATTATCTAAAATTGATAGTATATAGGATATTTAAATATTAAATGTAAAGATTAAAAGGACTTAATTTAGAATCAATCATTGATGTTGCAAAGATCATTTTGTTCTCTTTGAAAAATTAATGTTGTTGATATGTTGAATGTCGCATAGTCTAGATTAGTGCAAATATTTAGTGACATGAGTTCAATCCCATCTATCTGTGGTTTGATCTAGAAGATGTACATAGATCTAACTTGTAGAATGGAGATTTTTGAAACTTGTTTTTCTTGATCTTTGAAGTTTGGTAAACTTATGAAGATTTCTTAATATCTAAGAGTGAATTGTTCTAAACATTATTTTTATTTCCAAGTCCAAAATTTCAATTCTTGGCACAATGAATGTCTTTAAATGCCATGAAATAACATGTTGAGCTAAAATGTGGTTAATTCAACTCATAATAACTAGTAGAAAGTGGAAAGGAAGTTAATTGTTTAAATTTTGAGCTTGTTCTTACATGCTTCATGATCGAAATAGATCAACCATTTGAAATGAACCTTAAATATATAACAATAACATTAAAGAAAGAAATGAATATAAGAAGGTAAGGGCAAACAAAGGTGAAATAATGGTGACTAAATGATGAATGCGTAAGGATAATGTAACTAGGAATATAATGGATATCTATAGCGGTTTGGATATAAGTTAAACCCAACACAAGACTATTTCTCCTGTTCATATGCTAATTTATTTGAGGCATTCCATCATGGTGAGCTGCAGGACTAAGAAAATTTCACATTTGTGATTTTCCTTTACTTTAGTATTTGAATGTTTCCAAGATGAACATGAATTTCAAAATATATTGATATTCTCAAATCAACATAGAAAGAAAATATATAGACACCTAAAAAATGATAATTTTTTGACATAAAAGTAAAATATATTTCTATTGTTATTTTAATTTCTTACATTTGGTCAACTTTGTTTACAATTTTCAAGTAGTCTTCTTGTTGGCCCAATATTTTCAGCATAAAGGAAAATATTAATTTTTATTGTAAGAGCACATGTACAATCTTGTAGGAAACAAATGCTTATGTCCTATGCATGGGGTTTAGATGTTTCCTTTATTCTTGCTGATTTTTTTTATTTTTCAATTCATTAGGTGATCTCAATTATGAAATTAGGTTACAATACCTAGTGTGATACCCGTGGTATTGTTAAGTTCAATGTAAAAGAAAAACTACAAAGATTAACAATAGGATTGCAATCCAAAAGGTGACCCATTCTATTCAAAATTGGAGTTTATAAAAATTTGATGGGATCCCAAGGTCACTATAACCCCTTGGAAATGAAATGAAGAGTCCTCATATTGTTTATTACAAATAAACTATTAAAACTACCAAAAAATATAAAAAAAACTATATATATAAAAATAGGCCCACTTGGAGAAGGCATAACTTTTAGTCCTAGCTCCGAATTGTGAACCATTTACTCCATTGGAAAGGTCTTTAATAAAGCTCAAACCAAAACTAGAAGGCCACACCGAGGCCCCAAAGTGCCCCAAAGACCTTCAAAATTGCAGTTTACCAAAACATAGAAAATACAAAAAAATTAGATTTTAGGATTTTCCCAATTCCATCCTGGACTATGCTCTAATCATTAGGATTTTCTTGATTCTCTAGAATTGATATACCACATGTCTTTTTAAGATATGTAAAACTATTTATGGTACTTAATACACTATGGTACAAAAATTCTATAGAATTAGCAAAATCCAAATGAATTGAAATAAAAAAATCTTGATAAAAGAGAAGGAAATCTGCAAACTCCATAGATAGAGCATATAATTTATTTCCATAGTTGTACAAGAGTTGGCTAGATGGAGATTTTCAGCCAAGATGTAGAGGCCTAATGGAAATCACAATGAAATGCAAAGATCAA
This sequence comes from Chamaecyparis obtusa, assembly GCA_027943335.1. Lineage (NCBI taxonomy): Eukaryota > Viridiplantae > Streptophyta > Pinopsida > Cupressales > Cupressaceae > Chamaecyparis > Chamaecyparis obtusa. Next base: position 430,371 of record BSBK01006288.1, on the reverse strand, counting down.
TATGACAACAATAAAATACATTCTTATTAATGAGTGGAAATAAATAAAATGTGCACATGGATTGAATTCAAGATTAAAAAGAGAACCCCTTGGTTACATAGGCCAAGGTGAGACATAGGGTAACATAAGATTATGAAAAATTTCTTTATCTTTTGAAATGAGACATAAATTGATAATTATCATTTGTTTACCTTTTTTTAGTGACAAATTTTTTTCCAATTAGCGAATCATTTAGATTGGGGATTTCAAAATCGACAAATTGTATTAGTATTGTTGGTTGGTCCAATTACAAAAATTTTATGAATCATTGGCCCTATGCATGTTAATTATCACCTTTTTTTGAAACAGTCCTACGTAATTCCTACTCTTTAAAAAAATAATTTGTTCCATAGGTTAGACCCAATTCCTCAATTGAATTATACTTGAATCATAATCATATGTATATAATCACATTGAAAATTTAAATGGATCGCTTTAGTGGCATGGAAGAATCGTCAAACTTTTACTCTACGACATGTAAACATCTTGCTTAAATTTGCTAAAATATTTAGTATCACAAATTTAAAAATGGCACAATGTGCCAAATTTTGAATGGTAAAAATACATTTAAAGGTCAAGCTATGCCACTATTATTGGAACAATTTTCTTAGTTCAGAGGCTCTTGATTCAGATCATATTTAGGTGAGAACTTTGAAAATTATTGTACAATAGACTCTGTGAGAACCTAACCATACGAGGCAATTTCTTTTATAGGGTTATAAGATTATTTATGTATTAATGTTTTCCATTTTTAGTTTATTGTTACAAAGTATTTTGTACGGAGACATTCAAGGCCTGATGAATCAAGGATCTATATATCGTAGTTTTCTTCTTAAACAAGAAGACATTTCTTGTAGCTTTTGATTTGTGAGAGATGTTGAGTAGTTCAAGACTTCTAACACTGTTGATGGGAGGCCATCAAAGCACATATATAAAAATATAATGTGATACTTTTGCAATCCATCATATGGAGCTACAATATTTGTATTTGTACCTAATACTAATGAAGAAGAACACAACTTTGCAGAAGATTGAAATGCTTAATTGACTTAGATGTTAGTGCTATAGATAATGTTCTAATGGATACATAGGGTACTCAAACTAAGTCAATTGACTTGGATAACAATGTTGTAGATGGTATTGCTGACAATGCCACATATATTGTTGCTAACAATGCTGGAAATGATGTTGCCAATGTTGTAGATAATGTTGTTGTCAATGCATATAAATGACGATGGTGGAGGTTCACACAAGAGGAAAAGAAAAGAAAAATAAAAAATCAAGACATGAGTGGTAAATGAAAAAGACTTTTAAGATGGATTGGGTTTCAAGATATTCATTCATTGTTGAAATTCCAAATCCAAATGTAATATCCTTGTCCACATAATGTAAAATTGTCTAAAGACATGGTAGGCCTAGGACATTTCTTACCCTAGCTAGCAATGAATAGATCATTGTCAAAGGAAGGAATTAAATAGATCAATAAAATGCAAGAATTTTTCTCATACACTATCATTGGTCATAGAAGGATTACTATGATCTACAACTTGTTTTGATTATGTAAAATCAGGTTTTGAAAGGACCCAAAACCTTATACAATAGCATAAAAAGATATGTCAATACAAGACCAATACAATTGTGGTGCCCCACCAAACAAACCAAAGGAACAAACCAGAGTTCCTAAAAAATGGACAAAAGCCCAAACCGGATACAACAAAGGGCGATCAAGATTTATGATTTTGCCCATCCTTATGTGAACATAAGTTCATATCAAAAGGAGGAGTGGAAGGTTTAAATTTTTTTCCCTTCATTGTTGTCCATCCATCCTCCACCTTATTAGCATCCTTTTGCCAAGCTGTAGAGGAACTAGATGAGCCCACTAAAGGGCAGGTCACAAAAGAGCTTGCAGCTCCAACACTCAAGACAACAGCTAGACCAAAGACAACATCACCCACTTCAAAACTAGAGACACCATCAGGAACAACAAAACCAACAGCATCCGCAGACAAGACCATTGAACCAGAGACAACACCAGCGGTCTGGACAGGGGTAGTAGTTGTCCTTAATGATCTACAACTCGTTAATCCTTTAATGACATTAATTAACAAATAAGAGTTGAAAGGGGTATCATTGTTTAGAAAATCATCTTATTTATAAGACCTCCTAATTTTCTATTAAATATATTCATGAGGCAGTGATGGAAGGACAATAAATTCATTTCATAGAATGTGAATTTCATTGATACATAACTCCATAAATTCAATAATCTATTGACTAAAATGATAATAAAAATATTTATGATTGCTTCCCAAGTGAAGGATTGATATAAACAATAAGTAGTTAACTAAATGATTAGTTAAGGAAGATGTACAATGGAAAGAATTGTGACCAAAAGACACAACCTATCCCCTTGTTAAATATTTAAGGGAGATCATAAGTCTAGAGAAAGACATCAAATAAGTTATTCATTGATTCCAAACTGCAATAGCAGATTCTTTTCACAACCAAGTAATAGCACTAGGTTATCAAGCTTCACAATTACAAGGTAATAATCATATGAGCACAAGGTTGAATATTTTAGATAAATTGATCAATATAGAAAGGGCATAAAGCATAAGATCAAACACATCTTTCCATTTGAGACATAGATCCTCAGACATACATCAAGTGAACACCTAGATCAATTTTGAAACAACAACAAGTATATCGATTGCATGTCCATAAAGAGATTGTTGCAAGACAATGATTACCTTTGTAACACATCTAATCCATAAAGAATTAAATCATAATTATAAATATTCCTCTGCGTTTGTAAATCTATCTTCATATCAAATTTATAGTGTGAATCAAAATTTTCCAAAATTAGTAAATAATTTGATCTTTCTCTCCTAAGTACATTTGTCAATTGAAATATTATCCATATTTATACGATCAATACTATCTCCACCAAAACAACACCTATATTGTAATGAGCTTGGTCCATCAAATTCAGATTAGAGAAGTACATCGGAGTTATTGCTTGAGAATAGAATATCTATAATTTAGTCCTCATTAATATAAAGGTAGTGGACAATTGCATTGATCAATTTCTCCATTCACTTCTAAAGACAATTGTATAATTCATAAAGTGGAGCACAATTAAGGAACTAAAATATATCTTTTACAAATAATACTCAACTCATACTTAACACTTGTATCAAATAATATATTTCATAGAACTTACATTCCCTTGACCATATAATTATAAATAAATAAAGCCCTTGTGTCAAAGCCTAAGTCCATAAGCAACGAAAACTTTAGTGGTGATTATTCACCATTTGATGAATATCGCACGTCGGCAACCCAGGATTCGATGAATATAATGCATATATTGGATTGACCCTATCGCTTGAAATTTATTAATATTGGGTCCAATGCCCGGGCCCATCGCCCATCGTTTTATTTAATTTTCTCCATTTCTTTCACATTGTCGCCAATGGAATATAATTTTTGGAAATGTTAAATTTTAAACATTCGCCTATAATTTTAAATCGGCCCCAAATCGACAACCTATATTTGCCAATAGTTTTATACATATATAAATTTATAGGAGGCTCCAAATTCGCTTAGCATTTTGCGGACGCATGTTTCAAACTGACACATTTTCACCAACTTTATTAATCATACCAAGGTATTGGACAACCCATAATCACCTCAGAAATAACACACGATGTGTTATAATTATGCAGGCTTCGCCAAATATTTGTATACCTAATACCTCCTGCCGAATTCGCCAAAAAAGAATTAGTATAAATACATTCATAGATCAGTGTTATTGTACACAATTTGGTTCAATTTGTTAGTAGGTTCAAGGTTGGTTGGTTGGTTTTGATATCTCAATTTGATTGATAACAAAGTTTCAGACTGTTGAGTGCATTGGCGAGTCACAAATGCAATTGAATTTGAGGAAAAGGTAAGTGATTATTATTCTGCAACTATGTAATTTTGAGTTCATTCTTATTTAGTGGGGACTAGTTAGTGAGTAGTGGTGACCATGGAGACCTCAGACATGATTTTAGGGCCAATGAATCATATTTATATATATTATAGTCTATTGTCACTTCTTCAACAAGTAAACATTATTTTTTTGCATGGGCAACCTTTATTTTGTTTAAGAATCAAGATGTCAAACAAGAATAAGGGTAAGGCTCCCACATATGGGGAAAGCCAAGAGAGGCTAGAAAAATGTAGAACCTTATCATCATCCTTTGGTCATGGTGTTGGAAATGTTTGTGGCCAAAATCAGGAAGCTAATTCATCACAAGAAGATTTTCAAGATTCACAACCTGAACCTACACGACATATTGAAGAAGTCAGTGAACCAGATATCTCATATCACAATGAACTTGAAGAAGATTTTCAGTTAAATACCTAGAGTAGCCATAATGATATAATTGACTTGGATGAGACTAAGAATGTCATAGAAGATGATGGTGCAGGGAAGAAGAAAAGAAAATATAATTCAAAGAATGATAGAGAATCAGAAAAAGATCAGAAGTGGGATCTGTCGAGGAATTTTCAAGTAGAATGGGTGTCAAAGTATCCACTCATTGAACCGATGGACAATCCAATTGAAGGTGAGCCTCCGGTAGAATGTAGATGTAAGATTTGCAGCAAGATAAATAAGAAGGAAAATAGGTTGCAGCTAAAAATTAACACCATAGAGAAGCATATGGGTAAAGTTTACGAAAAGAAAACCATAGATGGAGGAATCTCAGCTTGTTAGGAATGCATAATTATTTGAATTTTAGCAGAATATAAAGATGAAGCCTAGTGAAGTTAAAGGCTCTATTGAAGCTTGTTTTGGAAAAGCATTGGAAGTAGAACTAATGGGAAAATTTGTTCAGTTAAGTGTTATCTTTAATATTTTAAGCAGAGAGTGTCCTATGACAGACTACCCATCATTGAGTGCTTTATTACACTTTCTGAAAGTTCGTAACTATCCTAACGGTCACTGGTTAGTAAACAGTGGATGGGAATGGGAAAGTTGTCTTGCCGAGGTTGAAAGAGAGGATCTAAAGGCAAAAATTAAAGAGTCAAATTTTATTGCACTATCTTTAGATGAGGTTACAATAGTAGATAATACTTCCTGGGTATGCATGCATATTTATACTGTACACAATTTTGTTCGCCAACTTCATCTATTAACTATTGCTAAAATGAAGAATAATGTGACAACAAAAAATTTATTTGAACTAGTAAAGAGTTCTCTAATTGAATATGAAGGTATAAATGACATGATGATTGCCAAAAAGTTGGTGTGTGTTGGAGCAGATGGAACTTCAATAATGCAAGGCCACAAGGATGGTCTTTGCATAAAGATACAATATTCTTGTGCACCCTACGTTACTCCCATTCACTGCATGGCCCATAGAATGAATCTAGCTTTTGGATTTGCAAGCATGCTCCATTACAAAAAATTGAACTTTTAATCAAAGAGCTCTACCAATACTTCTGTTGAAGTCCGAAATGATTCAGGGAATTTCAACACTTTTTTGAAGGACTAACCGACAGGAACAAGCTTCTTAAAGATAATGATACCAGATGGATCTCTTTGGATGGACCAGCGTATCGAGTTTTTTTAGAATATCAATCATTGCTTGGTCTAATTAACTCAAGCTGTGAAGAAGCAGGGCTATCAAAATTTCCTGCACTGCTGCGAAGGTTAAGTAATGTAGAGACACTCTTAAATTTAGTAGGTCTTATCCACATGCTTGAGGAAATGAGAAATATAATTTGAAAATGCTCAACAAAGAGCTATGTATATTGCAGAATATGTTGCGCTGCGTAAATTGACACACATGATGCTCGATAATCTCTATCGATCATGTGATGATGTAAAATTTGCTAGCTGGCTGAAAATCACAGATTTGGACAATCTTGATAACTTTTTAAAGATCGGTGCAAATTGAGAGTTATGTGTAGAAGTTCGGAGAATTGAGATACCAATGCACTACTTTTCCAGGGTCGAGTTTGAGGAATCAGGAAAGAACCCCAGAAAGCGACTATCAAGTGTTAAAAGGGAAGACTTTACCAAGATCATTGAGTCTGTAATTGCTTCGATGAAGCACATTGTCTATGAGCTTTCCTCATAGATTAGAGAAAGATTCCCTCCATTCAAACTACTTGAATCCATGGATATTATGTTTCTTCGATATTGGAGTATCAACAACTCGAAAGATTTTTGAACTAAGCTACTAACTTTGATAGATCATTTTTGCAAAACCAAAGAGTTAAATGGAGTGATCTAAATGGAATTTTAGATAAATCTCGTTTGAGAGAGAAATCAGGTCATTTTTCACAGACAATGAGGGATCAATATAATATCATGCGGAACCCCCACGAAGATGGATCGGTAACAAGGCTTTGGAAAAATCTAGCTAAGAGTGAAATGTTGATTGATTCAATATCATAATTTCTCAAGCTTGTTGATTTATGTCTGACCATGATATTGGGGTTGGTGTAGGATGAGAGAGTTTTTAGTGCTTTGGGATTCCTAAAGTCAAAGAAAAGAAACAAAATAGACAATAATTTGGAACTAGTGTTCACTATATTTTTTTATTTTCTCTTCTTTCTCTTCCCACTATTTAAATTATACCTTCTAGTCCATATTGATTTACAGGATATATCTATCATGATCTGCTTAGACATCAACCATATGATATCCATCATGATAGAAGGTTAGACTATTGTAATATTGTCACCTTACTATAGTAACCACAAACAAACATTAATGAAAGATTGCCACCTTCCATGATGTTTCCACTAAGTCATGTAGTAACTCACATGACATTGAACATGAACATTTCCAGAGGGTAGAACCAAGGATTTCAACTCAAACTTCTCTCTCATAGAGAAGAAAACATTACAAGGAATTTCACCTCAGGTAATTACAGATGTTGAGTATCCCTCTCAATAAGGGGTCCAATCCGTAACCCTGAGCTTATCTTCAATAGTGTGCAAACTTCACTTTGGCTGAAGGCTTAGGAGAATATATCTATTATCAGATCTTCAATGATATTGTACTATGAATGAATATCATTCCAATTATTCATCTAAGGTTTTAGGCATTCACATAAAGGCCTTTCAATTTACACATATGGTACTTCATCTCATGAGTCATAGTCCTTTGACTACTACAGTTTCTTGATCACTGGAGAATTCATCTCGACATGGTCTACTCCCTCTGAATCAATATGACAGAGATCCTCAAAATTCAACTGAAGCATATCCTCTATCTGCTCCCTCTCTTCATCCAAGGTTGTAGAAATGTCAGGATCCCTCTTGATATAGAAGGGTACTCATAATCTCAATCATCAAAGATATCTAATAATCTATTATTATCTAACATGATTCATATGTGGCTAAAGGTGCTTATTATCCTCTATTTTCTCCCTCTAGAGCTCAAGTTCTTGTATCAACCTCTTGTCTTCTTTTGAAATGTTAGACTTCCTCTGCATCTAGTCTCAATCATCAGTTCATTTGCAAGCATTAAGTTGTTTCTCCCTTGAATGCAATTTTCTTATGCTTCCATCCAATAGTATAGCATGAATAAAACATGGAATACTTATCTTAAGTATTTCATTTTGTAAGGTGAGCCCATATAGACAATATCATGAAAATTTACAAAATGATGTCGCCGTTCTCGAACATTACCAGTATTTTTCACATGACCAGTCTTGAATATCCAAAGTTTCTATACACTATGACAACCTTCAATCTGATTAGATCTCCCTTCAAGCGGTTAGGTTTTTAAGGAAGGAACCTCGCTCTTTTACTATCCATATACATCAAATCAGAAAACACCTTCTCATATTATTTGAGAGACATCTTCCCTTTGAGTCATCTCCCCACTAAGGATGGTTCAAATGGGAATGTAAAATTGGATATTTTTACCCCCACAATGTAAAATTCCCACTCTTATATTGTTGAACAATATTGCATCATATCAAATATGGAAAACTTCTTTCTGTTCTTCTTTTTACTCTTACCAAATATTTAATGGTCCTTTCAAATGAATCCAAATTCCTAAATTGATAAATCAATTTTAAAAAACTTCTTCTTTCTTCCTTATGAATATTGGTCTTCTTTCATGTTCCAGTTAAAAACTACATTATGATCAATCTTGTTCCCTGTGTAACTAAGATAAACATCTAAAATCTATATTATGATCATGGACAAATCAAATAGTTCATTATCAAATGTAACTTGAATATAACTTTCTATCTTTGTCTCACATACATACAACATAAATATTCAGAGTAATATTTAGAGTAATACACCAACAGTGAATACAAAACTTGACACACATACATGCAGGTAACACATGATGTTGGAAAATAAATTAATTACACCACCAACTCAAAAACAACATTCTAGCAACTTTGACCACTGAAGAAAGAAGCTTCCAAATAGATGAAGGAAGTCAGCAATTTCTAGAGAATTCTTCCACTCTCCAGACTTCTCTACTGATGTACAAATTGACTATAAATTAATGGAATGAGCCTGTGATCAGCTAAACCCAATTTGGGTTTCCAATATGGTATTAGAGCCAACAGTAGAAGATCTTGGAGAGTATGGAGAGAAAGAGGAATCTGAAGGAGTAAGCAGAAGATCTTGTTTAATCTTACTGAGCTTCATTCAACTTGATTCTTGCTGCTAAACATATGTATTCTTTTTTAGCCTACTTTTTCATGATGCCTCTTTATTTTGAGAAAATAGTCTGCAAGCTGTTTGAGGCATAGATGAAGAGTGGTGAGCATCTGCAAGATGAGTGCATTTGCTAAGGTGAAGTAAATAAATGCAGATTGGTGAAGAGTGGACTGTTTGAAGGAGGAAGCTCTGTTGCCCTCGTTGATAGGAAAAATGAGGTTGGAGCTATTTTGAGAGTGCCCTAAATGAAAATAGAAAGCTCAGAAGACTATATGTGGAGAATTGTAAGCGGGGCCTTTTCTAGTGTGCAGCTTGCACTACAACAAATGGAAGGGTGTGGGTATTTATCTAAACTGTGCAAGTCTCATCCAACATTCACTGACTGTATTACACAAAGAGAAAAGCCACTAATTGTCACAGCCAAGGGATTAATGCCACTATAGAAAAGAGGAGATCAATCATTGTTTAGCTGGAGAATATTGCATCAAAGAGTCAAAGCCGTTCACATATAAGTGATAAAGTTTGGTTGCTGTTAAAAAAGTGGTAAATCATAGAAAGTCTATTTTTTTTTGGTGTTCTGTGTCTCCCTTGTTTTTCTTTGTCCCTACCCATTTAACTTGAGAAAAGTGTTTGAATGATCTTCAAAAGGTTGATATTTTAATTGGTTGTTGATAGTATTTGGGTGGTTCTTAAAAAAAGGCCAATCCCAAATACTGTGCAATCACGAAGTTGAAGAGTGTAATGTACCTCTGTTATTGTAAAGGGTGCATTATCAGTTGTACCTGACACCCCATAAGTTTTTGGTTAACATATTGATGAACCATGTATCTGAAAAGAATTCCTATACAACTAGCGAGTAAAACGGCTAGGCACCCATGTATCTCAATAGATGGATTTCTTTTTATATGGACTCAATAATCATTTTTGTTGCAGGTACAAAAGAAGAAAATCTCAAAAAAATGATGGTTTCCCCGTAATGGAGGTTCATGGTTATCCTTAAACCACTTTCTTGAGTGAGGTTTGTGGTAAACCAAAACCACTTGTTTGGGTGAAAAACCTAAAATTATGTAATATTGAATTAGTTGGGGAAAAGCCCAAATAGTTATGGGTAATCCGGTTAAAAACCCACAAGTGATAATGATAATGGGAACAAATGTCCCAAAGTAATAGTGATAAGGGGAACCAAAATTTTGTGTTGTAAATGGGTACCTAAGAAGGCCTAATGCCGGGACCCATCCTATTCAGATTATGAGGGGATAGTTATCAAAATTGGTATAATTAATTTATGGGGGGATGTTGGAAAATAAATTAATTACACCACCAACTCAAAAAGAACATTCTAGCAACTTTGACCACTGAAAAAAGAAGCTTCCAGATAGATGAAGGAAGTCAACAATTTCTAGAGAATTCTTCCACTCTCCAGACTTCTCTACTGATGTAAAAATTGACTATAAATTAATGGAATGGGCCTGTGATCAGCTAAACCCAATTTGGGTTTCCAATACATGATAATAATAAAAGAACTTTTCTTTTATTACTTCTCAAAAACTCGGACAAATGAAAAGACTCTCGTAATTGAAGAATCGCGTGGTGGAGCTCCAACAGTCTGATGTTACAATAATAAACATGGCTATTAAAACATCAACTATCGATGTCACACATGAACCAATGATGTCACATGTGCACTAATGACACCTTCAAAAAAACATGAGCCGTTGCATACCATAAACAATCTTATGATGCCTGCCATTATATTCATAGTGACAAGGCATAACCACAATCCTCCTTAGCACACTTTGAGCATAATGAATAGATATAGTTGGAGCATAATGAGAAGTAGCTGAGTCATAATAAAGACACAACTCATGAGATGAGCCATTAGCAAGGCACTTGAACCCAACATTCAAACAGAATAAATATGCAGCTCGAAGAAACAACAGGTCCAAAAAAAATCACACGAAGAAGTCTGAGGATAGGTGACAAGCAACTCTCAAAGATTCATGACAGAGAACCAATAAAACATGCTTCCAATTTAATATTCTCCCAAAATTATGAATAAAGTGTCATTATTAATATGATAAGTCCCTCAATAATGGAAAAATAATTGTGAGCATCTGCAAACCCATCATCGATGATGTAGTTGCGCACATGGCCATAGGAGTATCTTAACACTCTCTACTCTTTGTGTCTACTTTTATGTGTCTCTGTGTTTGTGTTCCTTCATTGTCACCATGCAAAGACCCCTTACAAGTAGATTATAACTTGTATCTTTTAGAATTCATTGAGAACTCATGAATGAAGGTATCAATCATCTAACAGACTGTGAGAGTGATCATGGAGGTCTTGCCCATGCTAGACTGAGCTTGTGCAATGACATCGCGACCGCTTATGATGGGCACGATGACTCTTTGTTGAATGGTGGAGGGATTTTTAAAGTCGTATTGATGTATCCCATGAAGAAGATTTTTCATGAATGCCCATCTAATCAAAGCTAGTGATTGCCTCTACACTAGGACTTAATATTAGGTTCTCATCATCATCCGTATTGCACCCTAGGTTTTGATTCCTCCCACAGCCTTCATATGTCTGTCATTGATTTATCTCTTCTACATTCGTCCAACATCCCTTATGCAATGTTACTCTTCAATGAATTTCTTATGGTGCATGTTCCAGAGGCAAAGCTTATTTCATTAAGCTTTAAATTGTTGTAATATAATCGTCAGGCATTAGGAATCAACATGGGAAGTGTCACGGTAGAAACATTGGTGAATTTCTCCAACTCCCTCTCAAAAGAACATACACAACTCTTTGAAGTATAAACTTTGGCAGTCATGATACTCAGAAATAATAATATCAGCTCAAGAATTACAACAATGAGAAAAATAAGCATTCATGGAAAAAAAAAGTTTAATGTTTGTATTGCTTTAAATGGTGTCGCAAAGAAGTATTTACAAACATTAATAATCTCATGGATTATTATTTCATTGGTTAGTATTTCTCCACTTGTGCTTTATTACATTTGCAGCCTGGCTCTGATATCATGTTAAGGTTTTAGGATCATTGCAAATGTAATAGCACTATCTGATTGTATGTATTTTCTAAACACAACAATCTCTTGCATTTATATTTAGAATGAGACAAGAAGAGACATGTTCCTTCATGGGACACATCTATTCATTACTATGTAATTAACATAATGAAAATTATGATTATACACACACACACACACACACACACACACACACATATATACATCTCATATATACTAAATATATATATATACACATCTTCACTAGTATTGACTCATAGTGTTTATCCGAATGAAGCTACAAAACATTAACAGTCCACATTTTTTATTTTGGATAAATCCATTTGGAGGGTGCTAACTTGAAATTCAGATGGATCTAATTGACTCTCTAGTGGATTGTTATCTCTAGTTTGGGGCATAACAACCATGAAATCCATCATTTCTTTTTTTGGGCCATATGTGGGAAATAACCTATTTGATGCAAGTTCTGCATCACGAGCTGTAGCAACTGCATCCCTCTTCAATGTCTTAATATTTTGTCTATTCCTATTTTTTGTTTGTTCAAAGTTAGTTATAAAATCATTGTAACAAAAATCAGGGTTTTTTGACACAATTGAATGTTTGAAAGGTGAAATAGCACTTGCATTTATGTATGAGCTTCCACTTATGTTGCCTATGGTTCTCCTAATTTCACCATGAGTATTAGCAACACCCTAACCCATTACAAGTGGAGTTTTTGGACTGTTCTAAGGGTATTGCCCTAAAGGTGTGGCAATTATTAGACTCACAATCACCATTTCCATTGTTGTACTTGTCATAACCTTTTGCTTCTTTACACTACCTTGATCTCTAGGATCGACTGATCCCATGTCCACTTGTAATGTCCTTTTTGGACCACTAGTACTACCCATGATATTCACACTAGTCGGAGTGGCACTTGATTCAGATTGAATCTGAGTGCTTGGAACATGCGGAACTGGATTTGAAGCTGGAACAAATAAAAGTGCAAGGGTATGGGACTGAGTAGTATCATTTTTTGATGAATCTGATGATTCAACTCCAAGGAATAGTTTCTCACCATATTTTGGTGGAACTGGTGTGATAGGTGGAAACCAAGGCCCTTGTCCTGTGGGACCTAGACCACCCTAACCTGGAAAGCCCAATTTTTCTATAATCTATACCACTTTGGTATATTTTTATTTTTTGGATACATCAAGTCCACTACTAATTGAATATACATTAGTGGATGTGAGATTCATAGAATCCTGCTCATACTCATTATTTGGACAATCATCATATTTGTGATATGCTTCAGCTAGATGCTCCTTATTCCATAAATCACTATATATATGATCCTCTCCCAATTCATAAATAACTAAAGAGGTCTTTGTCTCACCAAGATTCTTCCTCATTTCCCAAAAATCAGAAATTTTGGTTCGAGTCCAATTACAATCTGTACATTCATCCACTAGGTCTTTTGGAATAGATTTTCTAGATGGTTGAGAAACTTTTTGGTAGAAATTGCACGATGTCATGGGCTGCACTTTTCCTTTCTATTTGTGCAATGCCATAATTTGTGATGACAATTCCTATATTGAAATATTATTTTCAGCAACATATTTCTCCATCTCTTTTTTGATCTCATCCCAGGACTACAAGTTTTTAACTTTTTCTATCAATGACATACTCTCATGTTGATATTTGCTTGCAGATTTCCCATTCTCTCTAAGCTTTGTTCCAACTATGTTGAGTGGATAATACTTCCAATGACTGTTAACATCAATGCAAAAAATTGAAAAAAAAGTTTGTGTCACTTTGAATCCTCTTCTCTCAAATGTGAACCCTCCAAATGAGAAAGGCAAGGAAGGAAATACCATTTTCTTTTGTTGGCCATTAAATAGTACATCTATGCTCTCCATCTTTCATACATATTCCAATGAAAATACCCTCTCTGTCACATGTATTGGAAGTTTGTAAGGTTCTACCACTAAATCGTAAAACCTTAACAGAGTGTAGTCTTCAATGAAGTACTAGTCAACCAATTGTATTTCACTTTCGAGTTGAATGCAATCTCTACAAGAAACAAACAATCTAGGCATTGGAGTGCCTATAATTTTATGAAACATTGATGCCAAAAATAAGTCTACAAATTTTTTCTAGTTCTTTCTGTTATCACTCATCCTTAAATCAGGTGTCCATTCAAATATTGGATTTTGGACCTAACTGTGAAGCTTGTTTGTCTGAAATATTGCATAATTCTTTGCTAATATAAATGTCTTCTGTGAACCTCTTTTAATCATTAGTAATTGTTCTTGCATGCAATGAACAATGTGCTCAATAAAACTATATTTTACTGGTTCATTTTCACAATGAATATGACAAATCATTTCAAGAATGCTAGCACCCACTTCTTTGTAACTATCCAATCCCAAAAAAAATGCTAGCAACTAAATACTATCCTGAACCCATTGCACAAAAATATCATAATCATAAGGAGTCTTATAATCTAGATTCAGACCAGAACCGCTTTTTATTCCTTTGATATACAAATCTTTCTGTGTTGCATCTATTTTTTCATAATCCTCTGCCAGCTTTCCCAGGTCAATGTGCACGTTTGAGTTTTGTTGTTCAAACCCTAGGTCCAACAGACTAGCAAATTCACTCTCGATTATGGACAAAATTTCCTCTTGAGTATTTTTATTCACAATTTCTTTTGTATTTTCATCATAATTTTTGGCGTAGATCATGAAAATTTCTGAGAAATGGAATACTTGAGGTAACACCATGCGTGCCGACCCAGCTACCCACGATGCAATTTTATTTGTCCTTGCCTTTACCATGTTGTTAAATGGACAAAATTTTGAATCCTTCTTTGGATCGTTGCACTTATTTTAAAGTGGAAATCTAATTTCCATTATTCCCTTATTTCCATGGATCACATGGTCATAAACATCATGGAATTCATTAGTGAAACCTAGTGTTTTAACCAGATTATGGAAGTCTGTTATCTCTATCTCCTAAATTTGCCTTTTACTCGTAATCTTGGTATTTGTTTTGCCCATTGTGGCAACTGGTATCACTATTTACTTGTAGGAAAATTCAAATAATTATACACAGCTACAATTTATAGGGATGATTCAAAATTAAACTCTAATTCTTTTTATACAATATAAACAGTAAAGTTGTAAACCACAAAATTTGAAAAATTTAAAATGCGAGACATAGGTGTTCAGGATTTTAGTATTTATCCGTAATTTCAATTTGTGTAGACTATGAGTGGGCAGAGAGTTGAGAGACTTTTTTGCATTCCTCGAACCTCAATCCTCAACCTAGAAGCTGTAACCCCTTTCTAAATCTCCAATACTAGTTAGAACTGAAAAAATTAGATTGAAAACCTAAAGGGAAAAAATTGTACAATCTTCAGTCGTTAGTCATGTACTTTTATTGCTTCTTTATGAAGATAAATATCTGATGTCACTAGGACACATGTCACTTAATCATTTGAAATTAAAACTTTAGTCAGACACTCAAAATTACAATATTTATTAAATAATCCATTTTGAAGTTTACTCCAATCTAGATTTTAATTATACTTAGTTGAGGGTTAATTCATGACACGTGCCTTATTTCTGTGGGACATTTGCAAATAGAGGTGATCATTCCCCAAATCTAACCAAAATACACCTTCGGTCATTGATCTATGATCATCCAATAGTCATTATTAGTCACTATCAGGTGTCATGGGTCCCATTAATATTTGCCTTGTTAGTACTAGTAGTCACCTAGTCACCTCACGAGTCCAACGCCATCATTGAATGACACTGACCATGTGAGTGGACACATGTCATTATTTTGGAATGGGTTTGCAAAAATGGTGTTTCTTTTTCCTTTTGGTCTAAAATACACCTTCAGTCGTTGATCTATAATCATCCAATGGTCATTGTTAGTCACTATTTGGTGTTGTGGCCCCATGGATCCCATTAAATTTTTCCTTGTTAGTACTAGTAGTCACCTATTCACCTCATGAGTCCAATCGTAACATCATCATTGAATGACACTGACTATGTGAGTGGACATGTGTCATGATTCTAGAATGGGTTTGTAAAAAGGGTTTTCTTTTCCCTTTCGACCCAAAATAAACCTTCGGTCATTGATCTATAATCATCCAACAAATATTGTTAGTCACTATCTAGTGTCGTGGACCCATGGGTCCCATTAACTTTTTCCTTGTTAGTAATAGTAGTCACCTAGTCACCTCATGAGTCACACGTCATCATCAAATGACATTGACAGTTGACCATGCGAGTGGAAACGTGTCACAATTCTAGAATGGGTTTGCAAAAATGGGGTTTCTTTTCCCTTTCATCCCGAAATCCACTGTACATCGTCGATCTGTGCTCATCCAATGGTAGTTGGAATTCACTGTCATGAAATTTAAATAAAATTAAATATTTAACAATTAATTATATATCGAGTAATTTTTAACTCTGAGTTTAACATTGAATTGAATTGAATTGTTTCTATTTGTATTATAATCAAAATTACATTATTACACATCGATATGGTAGTGGCACATTAGCAAATTTGGCAATTGGCATATAATTTATCATTATCAATATAGACCACATACTTTTTTCTATTTAATTTTTAATTTGATGACATTGATGATTGATCTGAATTAATTACTAAACAATAATAAAACTATTTATTACTTTTAAATAAATCACACACATACATTAAACAAAATTGGTCGAAGTAGAAGAGAAAAAATTTCATTAATTATCTCAAAAATTTCAAGAAATTGGAGCCAAAATTAAACTTTAGCCATTGATCTAAGATCATTAGATGGTCTCAAATAATACATTTAACATTATAAAATAATGGATGTTAATGTTAGGTTGTGTCGATGTGACTATATGTGCTTATCAATAGTAGATAACACTCTTGAATCTACAATAAAATCGCATCCCATCTTTTTAAAATCGCCAATAATTTTTTTTTTTCCCATAATTAACAAACAATTAGAAAACAAGGTTTCTTGATGAAATTAGACTTGTCCAAAGCTTATGATAGGGTTGATTGGAAGTTCTTACAAAAAGTTCTTTGTTCTTTTGGCTTTGATAGAGGGGTTCTCAAACTTATTGACCAATTGGTATCTACGGTCTCTTCCTCTATCATTGTCAATGGAGGATCATCGATGTTCTTCAAACCTTCAAGGGGCCTTAGACAAGGTGATCCTATTTCTCCTATCTTGTTTTCTATCCTTGTAGAATGTTTAGGAAGATTTATTAATAAAATTGTTGGAGAGGGTCATATTGTTGGTCTCCAGCCTTCCTCTGCTAGGTATTTTTTCTCTCATGAGCAATTTGTGGATGATACGTTCATTATGGGGGATTCTACGGTGAAAGAATCCAGAAACTTGAAGAAATCCCTTTCTACCTATATTGCTACGTCTGGCCAACTTATTAACTGGACCAAAATTTTTACTTTCTTTTTTAATACCCCCCAAGATAGATAGAGAAAGATCTCCAAAATTTTAGGATGCAATATTGTAAGTCTTCCTTCCTCTTATTTGGGATTACCGTTATGTACTAAACCTCTTGAGAGCTTCTGGCATTCCATTATTGACAAATTTAACAACAAATTGGCAAGTTGGAAAGAGGCTCTTTTGAGTAATTCAGGGAAACTCCAACTCTTAAAATTGACTCTTCAAAATCTCCCAGTGTATGTGTTGAGCCTTTTCAAGATTCCCCATAATTTTTTTATGATTATTGAAAAAATCCAAAAAAGATTCATGTGGCCAGGAGTGGAAGAAAAGAAAAGACTTAGTCTGGTTGCCTAGGAAAATGTCTGTAAACCCAAAAGAAGAGGAGGGCTAGGCCTGAGACCTCTTTTTTACCTTTCTTTTCTTCATTGGTTAGCATGTTGGCTCTTCCCCTTCCCTTCATATTTCTCTTGTGAGAGGCCGAGTCTGCATATTTACTTTTCATCCTTGCACTTTCTCACCTTGATGATGGATCACAGAGTGTGATCCAAAACGTTGATGCTAAAAAATCATACAAAATCAAATCTAGAAATTTACTTAGTATCATTAATGGATTGTGGAAATTTGATATTGCCTATTAAAATTATTAATAAATCCCTTTTGAATAAAAAACTTTGGATAATTTAAGGGGAAAGAAAAGAATGGAATGGAATCATAAGAAACAAATATCTTTTTAATTTTGGCACCATGGATGATTACATCATGAATGGAGATAATCTGAATGGATCTTACATTTGGAATAGTATAAGTTCTGCTAAAGATATCATCATAACTAGAAAAAGATGGAAGTTGGGGGATGGAATAAAAATTGACTTCTGGGAAGACAACTGGATTCAAAATGAACCTCTTTCTAGCAAACAAGATATTGTTCATTGCACAAACAGGTTATTGGGATTAAAGTCAGGGATTACTGGCAAGATAATAAATGGAAGAACCTTCAAGCCATAGACAAAATATTCATTCCCTTCCAGCATGAGTTGCGAGCCTGGTGTATCGAGGACAACTCCCAAGATAAAATCATATGGGCCCCTAATCCTGATGGTATTTATACGGTGGCTTCTGCCTATGCTCTTCCCTCTACTAGAGAGGCTAAACCTATTTGTTTGAAATTCTGGTACAAGATCTTTAATCCCAAAATTAATTTCTTTTTCTAGATCCTTGTTCAGGAATAAACTCCTTATCCTTGATAATCTGGTTAAAAGGGGTTTTTATCTTGCTAATAGATGTTGTCTTTGTATGGAAGAAGCTGGAAACCGTGATCATATAATGTTGCACTGCTCCTATACCCGTAGGGTATGGGAGCTAATTTTTAATAAGTGGAATATTTGTTGGTTTCTCCCTCTTTCTTGGTAGGATTTTGTCAAGCAATGGAGCTATCCTTTTTCTAATGAATTGGTTAAAGAGTTCTGGAAGCTCATCCCTCCCCACTTCTGCTGGCGTATCTAGAAGGAAATAAATAACAAAATTTTTAGGGAGAACTATTCTAAAGCTGAAGTTGTTGGCAACCAAATTTATAGAAGGCTAGAGGAAAACTTCTTCAATACTATCAGTAATAAAAGTCTTAAGAATAACCACCATATATATAAAGAGGACCTTAGAGATTGGAACTTTCCTCATCCTGATTCCCACTCCTGTCATCCAAGAATAAATGTTATGTGGATTTCCCCCTTGAGTGATTGGTTCAAAGCTAATTTTGATGGGGCATCAAAAGGTGATCCATAAACTGCTGGTGGAGGTGGTATCATAAGAGACTAGAAGGGAACCTATTTTGGAGCTATAGCTACTCCTCTGGGAGTGTAATTGAATCAAATAGTGGAGGCTATGGAAGCTCTTAATATCACAATGCTATCAAAATAGCTGGGGTGTAAAAAATTATGGCTGGAAGAAGACTCCCTTAATATTATCAATAATATTAAAGGCATAAACAAATCCACGTGGACTATTGAGTAGATCATTGATAAAATCAAAAACTTGGTGAGGAAATTTGAATCATTTCATGTAACCCATAACTTCTGTGAAACTAACCAAGTGATAGATGGGTTGGCTAACCTTGGGGTTAGAAGTGACATCACAAGTAAATGGTATGGTGCGGTAAAGATTAATGATGAGATTAACTCGATTATTAATCATGACAAAATCAATCAAAAGGAAGGAATTATTAAAATTAATGGTCACACTACATGAATTAATTCTAAATCATAGTACAAAGAGGATGAAGGGCCATGTGATTATTAATTTCCCTCATTATTCCTAGACTTTTCATGCTATTTGGGTCACTAAAAAAGAGTCGACACCTATCTCTAACAAGTTAAAGTTTTTTAGTGATTTTGAAAAACAATAGTTTGAAATTGAGCTGATAATATTCTTTGATTTAGGCACAAGAAAGGAATATTTTAAGATGGGTGGGGATCTTAAGAGGGAGGAGTTGACAAAATGAAAATGGATTCTTGAAAAAGAGGTTTGGAGAAATCTCAAGAAGGGAAAAGTGCACCATTACCTCAAACAGCTGCATGGGAATGACAAAGAGGTCACCAGGGCCTTTGTTGTAGGTTGGGAAAAAGGAAAAGTGAGCATTATGGGGAAATCTTTCTCCCTTAACTTGGACCTTCTGGCAGAGATCACTGGTCTTCCTCTTGAGGGCATGAACTTTTTGGGAGATAAGAATGTGGGAAATAAGGCGTATAAAAACTTTCCCAAGGCTGATGAAGAGCGTGCCCTATTGGTGAAAGGTAAATATGATTATGTTAGTCCAGATAACATAAAGCTCATCTGGGGCCTGGTTCTTAGAGTGATTATGAAATATTTCACCCTTGATGGAAGGTATTCTAGAGTCTATAATTACCATTTTGTGTTGGTCAATCACTTTAGGCATAATATTAGGGTGTCTTTTCCTTTTTTCTTGCTTGGCTCCCTTAATCAGAGTATTATTGATCATAGACTGATGGATTCCCCTATTCTGCATGAGGGCCTCATTCTGCTTATTGCAAAGTACACCAGAGACCATATCCTTGAGCCTATCCTTAAACAGGTTGAAAGTAAAGAAAGGAAGAACCCTGATTGTTCTTCGTCTGGGAAGAACACCACTCCGACATCTAATAAAAAAGCCCTAAAAGCCCCTATAAAAAATGAGACCCCTTCTATTTTTTATGAGGTGGAAGGAATGAAATATGAGAATGACCAAGAGGTCAATTTTGAGCCCTCTGAGAATGATGAATTAGCCAAAGGCGAGGAGAGTAACAAAGACCTTCCTGGGAAGGAAAAATTGGCTATTTCTGATCCAAATATTGATAAAGATGCCTTGAACAACCCTGTGACCAATAATATTGGTGACTAGGTTAATGTCATCTCAAAGGATTTAAATAACTAGATCAACAACATTATGGAGACTTACATAGATAATAACAAGTAGAAACCAAGTGATATTTGGGAGGAACAGAAAAATGATAATGAAAATGAGAAATTGGAAAATGCGGAGAAAATTTCTAAAGAAGATTCTAATAATAATGAGAAAATGGAAGACAGTAAAAATGAAGAGTAGAAGCTAGATAATTGGGAGCCTATGCTCAAGGAGGAAGTTGTTAACTATGAGGAAGGAGAACGTAACATTGAAGCAATTGCTAATATTGTTGAGGAGGGCATATGTAATGATGAACTTGGGATTACTGAGGAGGATATCCAAGTGATCCAAGATTCTGGTGGTTAAGAAAAGGAAGCTATCAATGATGATGCAGATTGTGAAGCTAGCTCTACCCCTATCAATAGCCCTAAGGATAACCCTGCTGAAACGAGAGAAGATACTTAGAATCAGAGAATCCTTGAGGAGGACCCATGGGATAATAACTTTAAGGTCAAGAGAGCTATCAATATAACCATGCTTCAGGAAGCTAGAAAAAAATCCATGTATGGTTATAATATTGACAAATGGATCCATGAAGACATTTAGGAGCTATGTACCAGATGCACAAAATTGGAAGCCAGGAATGATTTATTGACAAAATGAGAAATGATGTTGAGATGTACAAGAATGGTAAGGATGTCTTTTTTAAGGTAACTGATAATTCTACTATGATGGAGGAAAAAATTAATAAGGCTATTGTAAATATGATAAGCTTGATTATAGATAAGATCAACAACAACTACACTATGCTGAGGAAGATGATCACTCTTTCTAATACGGGCATGAATGCCACTGTTGATAATATTAAAGCCCTGTATAACCTGTTGGAAGGGAATAACTACGACAGATTGAATGAGGATGATCAAGGAAACATGATATAAAGATGTCAAGCCCAGGAACTAGGACTAGATCCAGTACCAGAAAGAAGAATGCAACCCAAGCCAAAGACATATCCAATCTAAGGGAGTCTATTAAAAAAATGCAAAATAAGATGGAGGAATCTGAGGAGTTCCTCAAAATGATGAACTGATTTGGTTGCTGGGAGTTTTTTTCATCTTGTTTTGCCGGTAGTTTTCATGTTTTAGTGCCCTGCACTTTTTGTTCTAAGTGATTTTTTGTAATATTTGGGTTTTGTTCCCTTTGGTTACTATCTTCTTTGGTGACATTTCGTTGTCTTTTGAGTGCTACTATGCTTATCTTTTCTATGCTTTGTTAAAGGGTTTTGGGGCCCCTTCAAAACTTGCAGTTATCTTAATAAAAAATGAATGATTAGCCAATAAAATAAATAAATTTTCAAATGGGACATAAAATTCACCAATACAATTATTTTTTTTTCCCTTCAAAAGAAAATTAGTCACTTCATATATTATAATTTTTTTACTTCAAAAGAAAAAAATTCACCTCATACAATATATATTTTCCCCCACATTACTGTATAATTTGTTAGGAATAGTCCCAAGAGATAACTGAGAGGGGGGGGTGAATCAGTTATCTACAAGTTTCAATTCTTTATCCAATTAAGTACACTTAAACATAAAGTATAAACACAATGAAAGAACACTTGAACACAACACCAATATTTTGGTTACGGGGAAACCCAAATAGGTAAAAACCCCAGTGGGAATTGACACCCACTAATAATTTGCACTAGTGTTTAATGATCCTTGTTACAAGATCCTTAACCTTGTTAGGATTTTCTTTATAATATATTTAGTACAATGACCTAGTCAAGGGTCGAACCTTGTTAGGAGTGTTTTACAATTAACCCTGTTAGGGGTGAGGATGCACTGTCCGAGAGCACACTGCTCAAAGGGGTGAAGGCTACAACCTTCTGAATAATAGATACACACTATATCTGGATCTTGGTGAACTACATTTTGACCTACTGTCTGGATCAGTTCCAATGTATAGCACAAAAACTTTACTTGGTCACATAGACCTTCTAATGATGGCTCAATACTTCACACACTCTGCTCTTCTCTTCACAATTAACTCTGAACCATGCCTTAGCAATCACAAATGACTGCCTATAAATATCTTTCCACTAAATGATATAATAAATTTGGCCTGTTAGAACAACCTTGAAATCATATTAGAGAAACCATAACATACTCCAATAATAATTTTGTCAGCTCTACTAAGCATGCAACACATTCTGCGACCTATCCAATATTAATAAATGTAGATGCATGCTACACACTATTGGCTCTACTAAAGTGACTGAAACTTTCTCCTCAAGCTGAATTACATCATGCGCTCTTAACCAAACATTAATAACTCTTCTCCAAGCACTAATCCAAGGGTACATACCGAAATGATAGGCACAACTCCTGAACCAATATAATCTATGTCGACTCTTCTGAATAAACACAGGAAACTGCTACTAGTGAATAGCAACTGCATAACTTCACTTCTACTGATCATCAAACTCTACGTCCATGAATTTAACATCACTAACATGTCTCCATCACATATCCAAATGCACAAGGATCCATGATAACTATACGGACAATTATTCATAGAACACTACCTATAACTTTGTCAGGAACACTATTGACACAAGATGCTATATAACTGTCTATACTAACAGTTAACCTCTGCATCCATGATATCATGCTGATAACATGTCCATGTTGTATATACTAGAAGCTTATTGCATAAGTCTTCCATGCATGCTACTTACCATATGTTGTCATCAATGGCAAACATACAGTCAGTACTGGCTTGCTGGCAAATCTCTAACAATGTCCCCCTTTGGCATTGATGGCAACATATGGAATGAAAAACACCACCAACCCAAATGAACATTTCTTTTATAATAGTCTCCATTTCCTCTTCAAAACTACCCCAAGGATGAATTCTCCATCTGGTGCAATATACTTCAACATTCTCCATTTCCTCTGCTGAACTGCTTCCATAACTGAATACTACTCCCCCTTAGTATATTACTCCTTTTACTTCTATTTTTCATGACTATATATTACTCCCCCTTTGACATCAATGGAAAAGGGTGCCAAATAGTTTAAGCACCAGTACTACTCCTGAGGTAGAGTAGTCAACCATCCATCAGTCCCTAAGGATTGATGCTCTTTCTTCTTTCTTCTAGGCAGAATCAAGGAAGGGAATTACTCCCAACTTCTCCCTGAGATACTCAAAAGTATTCTTTGGCAAGGGCTTTGTGAATATATCTGCTAGCTGATCTTCAGTACTCACATAGTCCAACTTAAGTTCTTTCTCTGCTACTCTCTCTCTTAGGAAGTGATACTTGATCTCAATGTGTTTTGTCTTTGCATGCATCATAGGGTTCTTTGACATGTTGATTGTGCTAGTGTTATCATAATGTATAACAATAGGATAGTCAATCTGAATTCCAAAATCCTTTATCATTTGCTTGATCTAGACAATTTTAGAACAATTTAGGGCTACTGCAACATACTCCTCTTTTTCTGTTGATTGAGAGATACAATTTTGCTTCTTGCTTGTCCAAGTGACAAGTCTCTCACCAAGAAACACTACTCCTTCTGATGTACTCTTTCTGTGATCAATGCATCCTGCCCAATCTGCATCAGTGTATACATGAAGCTTAATATTTTATAAATTGGGATACCATAGATTATAGTCTATAGTGCCTTGCAAGTATCTAAATATTATTTTTACTACCATGAGGTGACTTTGTTTAGGGTTTGCTACAAATCTTCCAACTATGCCAACTGCATTGGAAATATCAGGTCTAGTTTGAGTAAGATAAATGAGTTTGCCAATCATAGAATTGTACAATGTTATATCTACTACTGGTGAGTCATCTTCTTTTGTAAGCTTGCATCTAGTTATCATAGGTGTCCCTACTAGGTTGCAATCATACATCTTGAATTTCTTTAATATCTCTTTCACATACTTGGACTGATTAATGAAAATACCTTTCTATGTCTGCTGCACATTTAATCCCAAAAAGTATTTGATACATCCAATCATGCTCATCTCAGATTCACTCTGTATCTCCTTAGCAAATTCAGCACTAAGTTTTTCATTACCTCCAAAGATAATGTCATCAACAAATATAGCTACAAGTAGTAAACCTTTAGATGTCTCTCTTATGAATAGATTACAGTCTACTACTCCTTTCTTGAATCCAATATTTGTTAGATATCCATCGAGTCTCTCATACCATGCTATAGGGGCTTTCTTAAGTCCATAGAGGGCCTTCTTCAATCTACATACCATATTAGGTATGTTTGATAAGGTGAATCCTTCTGGCTACTCAATGTATACTTCTTTCAATTCTCCATTCAATAATGTTGACTTGACATCCATCTGATAGACTTTGAAGTTTTTGACTATTGCATAAGCTAGAAACAACTTAATAGCTTCTAATCTACTCACAAGTGCAAATGTGTTTGAATAATCAATGCCTTCTCTCTGCACATATCCCTTACATACTAACCTTGCTTTATTTCTTACTACTGTACCATATTCATTCATCTTGTTTCTGAATATCCATTTTGTTCCAATCACATTCTTATCACTTGGTCTTGGGACCAGTTCCTGAGTATCATTCTTGATAATATGATCTAGTTCCTCTTTCATAGCATCATGCTAATCTGAATCATTACATGCATCTTCAATACTTAAATGTTCAATATGAGATAGTAAACATATCGCTTCATTGCTTGTTGAATTCTTTGTTTTTGATCTTGTTGTGACTTTGCTGCTCCGATCTCCAATGATGTCATCCTTAGAGTGATATCTAGATGTATACTTGGAGCTTTAGGTGAAACTGACTCATCTTCCTTATGATTTTCCTCTTCACTTGTTTCAGGGTTGTTGAACAATACATTGATACTGTCAAACATTTCTTCAACAACTGTCTCGCTAGAGGAAGGTCTGGGTTCTTCTTCAATCATAGGTGAGTAATCATGATATCTTTCTTGAACCATAAAATTTTCATCAATCTTAACATGAGCACTTTCAATGATTTTCTTCAATCTCAAGTTAAAACATCTATAAGCTTTACTTTTAGTAGAGTAACCAAGAAAAATACCTTCATCACTTCTTGCATCAAACTTGCCTACTGCTTCATCCCTCTTGATGTAGCACTTGCTTCCAAAGATTCTGAAGCACTTCACTGTGGGAACATTACCAAACCATAGCTCATAAGGTGTCTTGTCTGTGCCATGCCTTAATTGTATTCTATTGATTGTATAGACTGTTGTATTAACCGCATCTCTCCAATAGGTGTGTGCAACTTTTCCTTCAATCATGATGGTGCATGCTGTATCAAGGATAATCTTGTTCCTTCTCTCTGCAATCCCATTTTACTGAGGGGTTCTAGGTGCACTTAACTATCTTTTTATGCCATGTTCTTCTCAGTACTCATAGAATCTGTCAGAGGTGAATTCTCCTCCTCTATCCAATCTTAGACACATTATCTTTAGTCCAGATTCATTCTCAACCTTAGCTTTGAATATTTTGAACTTCTCAAATGCTTCTGACTTATCTTTCATGAACACAACCCACATCATTCTAGAATAATCATCTACAAACAAAATGAAATACCTTTCACCATAGAAAGATTTTATTTGAGTTGGTCCACATAGGTCTATATGAATCATATCCAATTTGTTCTCTACTGAATTGTGCTTTCTCCTGAATGAATTCCTTACATGCTTTCCCATTACACATTCCCTACAGATGGTATCAACTTGATTTTCTATGCTAGGTAGGTCTCTTACTACCTTAACATTACTAATCTTTACTATGTTATCAAAATTGATATGACATAGTCTTTTGTGCCACAACCAACTATCATCTACTGTAGCAACAAAATAACTTGCTTCTGGATTAAGCTGAAAAACATTACCTTTAGTCTTTGATCTTGATGCAATTATTTCTCCTTCCTTGTTGTTAATGGTACACTTGTTTCCATTGAACTCCAATCTATAGCCTTTGTCAAGCAACTGCCCAACACTTAGTAGGTTATGTTTCAAACCATCAACATAAAGACCATCGTCAATGCTATTCTTTCCATCCAAGGTGATGGCTCTTCTACCAATGATAGGTTTGGGAGTGTTATCTCCAAATCTAACCATGCCTCCTTTGTATATGTCCAAATGAACAAATCTATCTTTGTCTCCTGTCATGTGATGTGAGCAACCATTATCAATGATCCAATCTGTCCTGATGTCAGCTTGTGAAATTAGAGCTAATTCTTGTGATTCCTTATCATCTTCAAGAGAAATGAATCCAATTTCCTCTTTTGTTGATTCTTCATCTGATACTCCATCTCTAGCATAGTAGCATTCCTTTGTGTACTTGGGCTTGTAGTTGTTCTGGTACCTTTTAACTCTTGTAGGACACTTAGATGCTAAGTGGCCAATCTTATTACATGAAAAGCATTTAAATGGAAATTGACCTTCATATTTCCCTTTTCCTTTCTTTTCTCTTTTATCAATCATAGCAATGAAATCATCTAGTGTTTTCTCTTCATCATCATCATCAAAATTACCAGAGGTGTTTGCAGATTTCTTACCATGGACTGATGCTTTGAAGGCTATTTCACTTTTAGGTTCTGTCTTCAATCTTGAAATCTCAAAAGCTGAAATTTTGCTGATCAAGGTCTCTCTTTTGAAATTTGATGTAAGCTACATGGTCTCATCAAGTATGTTTATCTTTTTTTCATACTCTGTTGTGATAGTGGTCATCAATTTATCCATAATGTCTTCTTTCAAGATCTCTCCACCATTGTTCTTGATTCTTGCAACTGCTTCATTAATCCTTTGGTTATAAGCTTTGCTATTTTCTTCAGGTAGAATCTCTAATGCATTTTATCTTTTCTTCCAATTTTTTCTGTGTGCATCCTTTTCTTGTTTATCTCCTTCAAACATGTCTTCTAGGTGCTTCCATATCTTGTAGGTTGTGTCTATTTTCTTTATCTCTAAAAACTCACTATTAGATAGGGCGTTGATAAGGGATTCTTTTGCTATTGCATCCTGATGGAGAAAATCCTTCAACTTTCTTGTAGCATCATCCTTTGCAAGATCTACTAGAGAGGGGATCTAAACTTCCTTGATAGCCACTTCAAAAACTTCAAAAGTAATGCACTGCAAATGTGTCATCATCTTGTTCTTCCAATCAAGATAATTCTCTCCATCAAACTTAGGACTGTCTTTTCTAAAGAATGCCATCTGATCAACCTCAAGCTGTTAAATTTTCTCTTTGAGGCACTTAGCTCTGATACCAATTGTTAGGAATAGTCCCAAGAGATAACTAAGGGGGGGGGGTGGGGGTGGGGGGGTGAATCAGTTATCTACAAGTTTCAATTCTTTATCCAATTAAGTATACTTAAACATAAAGCATAAACACAATGAAAGAACACTTGAACACAACACCAATATTTTGGTTATGGGGAAACCCAAATAGGTAAAACCCTCGGTGGGAATTGACACCCACTAATAATTTGCACTAGTGTTTTATGATCCTTGTTAGAAGATCCTTAACCCTGGTAAGATTTGCTTTATAATATATTCAGTACAGTGACCTGGTTAAGGGTCGGACCCTGTTAGGAGTCTTTTACAATTAACCCTGTTAGGGGTGAGGATGCACTGTCCGAGAGCACACTGCTCAAAGGGGTGAAGGCTACAACCTTCTAAATAATAGATGCACACTATATTTGGATCTTGGTGAATTGTGCTTTGACCTGTTGTTTGGATCAGTTCCAATGTATAGCACAAAAAATTTACTTGGTCACATATACCTTCTGCTGATGGCTCAATACTTCGCACACTCTTCTCTGCTCTTCATAATTAACTCTGAACCATACCTTAGCAATCACAAATGACTGCCTATAAATATCTTTCCACTAAATGATATAATCAACTTGGCCTATTAGAACCACCTTGAAATCATATTAGAGAAACCATAACATACTCCAATAATAATTCTGTCAGCTCTACTAAGCACGCAACACATTCTAGGACCTGTCCAATATTAATAAATGTAGATGCACGCTACACACTGTCAGCTCTACCAAAGTGATTGAAACTTTCTCCTCAAGTTGAAATACATCATGTGCTCTTAACCGAACATTACTAACTCTTCTCCAAGCACTAATCCAAGGGTGCATACTAAAATGATAGGCACAACTCCTGAACCAATATAATCTCTATCGACTCTTCTGAATAAACACAAGAAACTGGTACTGGTGAATAGCGACTGCATAACTTTACTTCTACTGATCATCAAACTCTACATCCATGAATGTAACATCACTAACATGTCTCCATCACATATCCAAATGCCCAAGGCTCCATGATAACTGTATGAACAATTATTCACAGAACACTGCCTATAACTCTGTCAGGAACACTACTGACACAAGCTGCTATATAACTGTCTGTACTAATAGTTAACCTCTATGTCCATAATATCATGCTGATAACATGTCCATGCTGTATATACTATAAGCTTACTACATAAGTCTTCCACGCATGCTACTTACCATATGTTGTCATCAATGACAAACATACAATCAGTACTGGCTTGCTGGCAAATATCCAACATAATTCGCTAGGAATTTATGAAATTTTCATTCCGCATGGAAAAAAATCACCAATACAAACTATGAAAATTTTCACATTTGAAATTTTTTTTTCCTTCATTAAGAAAAATTTCCCCCTAAAATAATGTAGGATTCGCTAGGATTTTACACTTTTTCCTAGGAGGGGGTTTCTTAAAGTTATCCCTATCCATAAGTATAATAATTAGATTGAAAAAAATAGTAGAAACATTAGAAGGGAAATTACAAGTGGTATCAAAGAAAGCTATTCTACTAACCTGTTAGGGAGACTTCAAAATTATTTTCAAATCAGTTATAGGAATGTAGAAGATGAAGACAATTGAGGAACTAGTGTTCAAAATGAAACAAACTATCCAAAGGAGTGATGCAAATTTAAGAAAATTGGGCGAGTGAAGTATTGAGATAAAAAGAAGAGTAGAGGTAAATGAAAAAGGGCCTTCTAGTGCAAGAAATCATTACAATAGTAAAAACAAATTATGCATAGGAAAAAAATACTAGTTCCAAAAGGGTAAATTGGAAAATGAAACTAAACCCAACCACTTATCCAAACATCACACTTAAATATTGTGTTGATTTAACACCTATAATTTCCCATAATTTTCTACCATCATTTTAAGAGATTCAAAAAGATGATGGATTCTAACATTTATAAAAATAAAGAAACAACTAAACCTATATGTGTTAAATTTGGGTATCTCCCAATAGCTAGGGAAGGGTGGCATAAGTATGCTATGATAAAATGGATAATAACATATATCTTCAATAGAGATCTTGGTTGAAGATGCCCTAGGACTCTTGATGCTATCCAATCCTTGTCTTAGTACTCCAAGTTATTCCAAAACAAGATCATTAGTGGGTATAGGTTTTGATGTCTTAGTGTCACCCTTATAGTTTGGTTGTAAGTAAAAGGTTCTATAGTCTTTTACTTTGTCTAAATTTTTGGTGTTGATTTTATTAGCATGTCTACTAGAACCAAATTTATCATCCACTATGAGTAAGGATGCAATAATGTCAGCGGGTATTTTAATCCCTTCATCAACCATAACTTTGAAAAATTGTTGGGGATTACCTTTCATCACTTCAGTTAATGTATCATCTTAAAATGGAAGCACTTCCATGTTAAGAGAATTTAGCCCTCCGAGTAAGTGGTTTGGGGTCATGTCAAATGCATTGAATTGATCTTTGCTTAGATCTATCTTTTTCCCCATTTTCCACTTCTTTTTTGCACTTGATTCCTTCATTCTAAGTGAAATTAGGGTTAGGATCTTGAGGATTCTCCTTAAATTCCCTCTTCTATGGCTCTATTTTATAGGTATGGCTCACAAATAGGTCCTCCTTTCCTTCATCATGTTCATCATAGGATTTTGTGCCTCTCCCTGGCACTCTACTCCGTTCTGACATCATTTCTAGGTCTTCGGGCACCCCCAGGACCTCCTGTTTCTCACTCTGATTGAGACCCTGAGATCTATGACCTCAAGGTCAATAAAGACCTTAAGGGGTCAAGGATGACCTTGAGGGTCAAGGATGACCTCATCCTTGACCTAGGTCAGGGTTGACATCATCTTTGACCCTGGGTTTAAGTTTCAAGGTCCTGTGATCTCCAGATGTCGAGTTTCAGAAAGAATTATTTTCCCACTTCCGGGTCGGCTGTTTTAGTCTCCAAAATGGTAAACTCTTAAATTATATTTAATTTAGGTCCATTCCTAAAGGGTTGAGGCCTAATTGGAATTTAATTCCCCAAGGTGGCCCCTCTAGAGGATTGTGCCCTAGATCACTATAAAATGAAGCCTTCCTCTCTCATTTTCTCCATCTCATTTTCCATCATGCTCAAGCACTCTCAAGGAGACATTGGTGATCAAGAAAGCATTCATTAAAGAAATCTTCCATTCAAGCATTCAAGCAATCATCCTCTTCAAGCATTCAAGTTCTCCATTGAAGATCTAGGATTCAAGCATTCATGCCATTGAAGGAATTTGGTTCAAGCATTCAAGATTCATCATTCAAAACCCTAGATCTAGCCATCATGGTGGTGTGATCTTCCTTCAAGATCCTTTTGTTCATCTTCTAAGATCCATTCATTCTTCCCTGAAGGTGGATTCCAAGCATACAATCATGGAGGTTTTGCATTTACTTTCATGGTTTTGACTTACATTTTCCATTGTTGTGTTCAAGCTTTCATATCAATATACTTGATTACATTTCAAATACAATTGCATATCTATCGAATTGCATAGCTTCATTGTTAGATCTACTTCTACTACTTGCTAGCATTCTCAATTTCAATTTCAATATTAAGGTTGATTCCAAACTGGGGTTTGACCAAGGCAAACCCCTCAAACAAACAACAAAAAATCTCTTTTTCTTGTAGGTACAGGTGCAGAACTGCAGATCTAAGCTTGGATTTGGATACCCTTTTCGGTGAACTTCTGAGATCTGCGAACAAAATCAAAGTTGACCTTCAGAATATTAATGTAGCCTTTGACCTTTTATCGGGGTCAAAGATTACCTTCTGTCAGAAAGATAAAAGTTTTTTGGGTTTTCTTCGTCTCAACATTTCCAGTGCGAAACAGGTTGCAAAATTGCCTGAAACTACACACAAACATAAAAAATTGGCATTTTCCAGATATGTCCTATTTTGAGGTTAGGACTTGCCTTTTAATTATTTCAGATTTCAAGCACATATTATCCACAGGGAAATATAAGGTTTTCTTCCTCTTTCATATTCTCTGTAGATTGATTCAATTGTGCATTAACCTTTCGGTTGATCAATTTGGATCTCTCCTTGGGAATTTGGATTTAGAAGTAGATCTCATATTCCCCCCATACATTTTAAGGTGGATACTATTTCACCTTATTCAGTTAATATCTTAAGGAAATTTTCATGTTTTTCTCCAGCTAAACTTGCTACGCTAAGTTCTTCCTAATGGTCAAGATTCATATAATGTTGTTTATATTCTTATGTTATTTCTCTTTGGAGTTGGTATCTAGTCGTAACGAGAAAATAATAGTTATGATATTTGACTTAGGACAAATGATGGACAAAGTTAGAGACTTGAGGTTATGATATGCTGTAGACTCTAGGTATGAAGAAAACCCTAGAGTATGATATAAGCTAGACTCTAGATGAGATACATGGCTAGATGCTAGGTCTGATATGGATGGAGGGATATAAGGACATTAGATAGATTGAACATATGAAGGTTTTAGTTTTGGGATATAGGAACCCAAAATAGATTTGGAGGATGGAGAAGGTGTATGATTGGATTTAGATAGAGGAATATTTGATTAATGAGGGACACCAATGTCTTGAGTGTGAGCTATGCAACTAAGGCCATGATAACGAGGATTCGGTACTAGAAAAAGTGGGTTCCAACACACCCTACTCATGGATGCTCAACCATTTTCCTTGATAGTGCATAATTTGAAATATATTCTTAACAAAGGGATACTTTTTACTTTTAAAGAAATATGCAAGTACATTTTGATGTGGAGGCATGTAAGGAATGATAGGATCACAAAGTAGACCAGACCAAATGAAAGTGGATGAACCAAGTTGATAAGTAAGGGGTTCATTATTATCTTGAATATTAGTGATGGTATCTTGTGGAAGATTAGGAACATGAGGGGGATTAGGAGGATTGTGAATATTATGGCAAGGAGATGAATGGATAATTTGATCTTGACATGGAAGAGGATCATTGGATGGAGTGGAAAGGGTGCTTTGCTCTTGATTTTTAATGTGATAATTGGAAATGATGGAAGGGATATCATGATCTTTCTTGAGAGGTGGAATAGAAATGAGAATTAGAAGGATACTTTTGTCTTGATATGGAAGGAAATCATCTTTGAAGAAATGAAAAGGTGTGAAGGGATCATCATGATATTTTGGGGAGATGGGATCTTGATAAAAATTTCAATAGAATAGGAATTTTTTTTAAAATCTTGATCTTGATTTATTATAGGACTTTTTTCTTCATAATTTAAATTATCCTCTTCACATGGATCCATTTCATATAATGCCCACCCCTTTACTATCATTTATGTTTGTGATGCCAACCCATCTAGACTAATTTTTACGTATATTAGAACTTCAATTATATTTAACATTGATTTAGTGCTATGATACATTAATCATCTGATTTATATCATGTTTGTAAGATGATGATGGTTATTTACATATGATGGGGTTAAATTTATGTTTATGGTTTTACTAACCCCATACTTGCATGTGTATGGTTGGTGTGTATGTTTTATATTTCTCTTTGATGTGCCTAATGTGGTCGAGGGACAGAGTCATAGTTACTTTCTTGCGAGATCCATACGATCAGCCGATCCTTGCCATTGTCTATATATATATATATATATATATATATATATATATATATATATATATATATATATATATATATATATATAGACACACACACACACACACACATTTGTACATGCTCATCTTTTATGAAGGATTTCAGGTACTGGGCATTGACTTCCTTGAATTGCTAGGATCAACATGTCCTATCGCAATATCTCAATGGTAAGAGAGGGGAGATAACATCGAGATCTAAATCCTGTTCTAAGCTAATTATTGTCCTAGAATAGTGGTCAATTTTATAATTGGTTAACCCTCTGAATTCGTCAGGGTGACATTATTTGTGAACCCATCCTTTTATCTTGATTTTGCTTTTTGATTTAGTCAGTTTTCGTCTTAGTTTCATGTCCTGGATGGTTTGATGTGATTTTGTGTTAAAAATGCTTTAAAGATTTAATTAGAACTAATTAAGTGATTGAATAATTAAATCTTATTATATAGTGAAATATTATATATAAGGTATTTAGTTAATGAAAATTAATTAAATAGTTATGTTTACTTAAAAAGACTTAATTAAAAAGTTTAATTATAAGAATAAGGGATTTAATTAATTATTAGATCTAAAATTTAAATTTAAAAGCATAATTAATGAATTGATATTTAATTATCAATTTGCATGTTATTAATATGTTAAAAATTTAAATTGTCAATAAAATATTAATATGCAATTAAAGTTGCACATTCAATATTAGTAAAAGTAAAATATAAATTTAAGTTAAAAGATATAATTTGAAAAGGTGCATGTAATTATTATCAAATTAAAATTAAATCATGCAGAAAGGTGTTGATGAAAATAAAGTTAGGAGTTAAGTTCTAATTCTTATTTGGCAGTTGCATGTTTGAATTCGGTTTGCTGAGGTTTCTATATTAAAGTCATTTTTGGTCATTTTTAGCACAAGACAGATTTGGAGGATTTACAAGTTTTGGCTTTGGATTTGGAATTAAAGGAATTTGTGAAAGCTTAGGATTTTCAAATTTTTGGATTGTTCTTTGTGGTTTCTATTAATTGGTGGATTAAGATAGGGTTTGGAAACTTATGGAAATATTTCCCTTCGAAAAGGTTGTCTACCTCGTGTCTACGAGGATTTGTTTGAAGTTTGGTTGATTGAATTATGAATTGATCTTGATTGTAGAAAAGAATTTGATTTGAGTTTTTAATTGTTTTGAAGAAATTGCAAGAATAATTGTTTGTTTCTTTTTTATGTAGAAAATTCTGGTAAAAATTCAAATCTAGAAACCCTAATGTTCAATTCAAAGGAAAACTATGTTTGTTAAAACCCTAGGTTATACATGGGGGAAATTCATAGACAAACAGATTTAGAAACTATGAATTTAAACCCAACAAGGTTTGGTTGAATTATTGAATAGAAAATTCAAGAGAAGAAATAAAATTTAATATTCACAAACAAATTGAATGTGAATGCCCAATTGAAATTAAATTTAATATTTAGAAAAAGATTATTTTGAAATAAATGTATTCATTTGATATGTGGAAATTATAAGATTTTGGAATCTTAAGGAATTATTCTTCTAGTTAATCATTTGCAAAACTAGGTTCTTGGAAAAATAATTGCCTTTATTAAAAAGAGAGAAAAAGAATTATATATATATATATATATATATATATATATATATATATATATATATATATATATATATATATATATATATATATATATATATATATATATATATATATATATAAAATTGTTCATGAATTAAAAAAAGTAAAAAAAAATAAAAAATGAAGTTGTTGGGAAAAGACCCAGAAAAAAATTTCACCGATAAAAAAAAATTTAAATTGTTGAGCAAGACCACAATGGGACCTGTGCCAGCACATATATATGAAAAAAAATTAATTTAAATTGTTAGACAAGTCCACAATAGGACCCATACCAAAACTAGCCTCACTTTATATTTAGAGGGGGTTGACCTTAGAAAAGTGTGCCCCCATATATTGTCTATGGAGTAAAGGAAGGGAGTGGGTGGGACCCCAACTCCCTCACATATTTTTTAAAGTTATGTTTTGGGGAAAGAAAGTAGGAAGGGGTGGGCCACATACCCCCATAAAATTTGTTATTATGATTTTTAATTAATTTGTTTAAAATAAATTTTTTTAATTAATTTTATTTATTAGTATTTTTTAAATTTAATTAAATAAAATAAAATTAAGTGTTTTAATTTATGAATTAAATTATTTTAAATTAGTTGTTTAGATTAATGTAATTTATAATATTTAATATATATTGATTAATTTATAAAAAAAATTTATAAATAAATGATTAAGTCTTTTTATTAAATAATCAAATTTGTACATCATCTTCCATTCAGTACGGGCACCAGAGGAAAAGAATGGAGGCAAGAAAAACCTTTGGTATCATTCGAGACTTGCATCCAACACATTAATTACATAATAGTTAATGAGGCATACCTCATTTTACAACAGAATTTATAAGGCATACCCTTGTTTATGTAAGCATTTGATGATTTGTTACAATTATAGATTTACAATTTTCAAATAGATTATTGTAAAGTGACTAGAATCCCTTGCAACAAAGTCTTCCCGCCTTCCTGCTAAAACTGAACCTACACAAACACTACTCAAACTTCCATACTAACTAAATAGTTAGAATGTTGATCTCAAATAACATTAGTGTTTATAAAACCTTGAGTTGGGAGGAAGTTTTAATATTATAGTCCCTGTATAATGCTGAAGAAAATGAAAGGGTTTCAATTTTTAACATAAGATTAGAATTTTTATATCAAAACTCTATTGATCCAAAATATTGTAGCTTGATAGTCTCTTATCTAAATATTCCCTCCCTTTATAGCCAAGTAAGAGACTATCAAGGCTATAATATTCTGCAATGCTTCCTAAATTTTATTAGTAAATTTAAAGTATATTTAAAGTACATAGAGAACCCTTAAAATTATTTCTTTGAATCCAATTTTAAAACATAAATTGTGAAGATAAACATATATAATAATCCCATAAACCAAAATTAAATGTTAGGTTCATGAACACTCATGAGTATCACTGATGAGTATCACGATGTTTATGATCCTGTTATCGATGGTGAAAGGAGAGTTATAGCAATTAAACATTCATTGTGCAGTAAGGCAACTGGGCCAAAGAGGTCTGAATTTATAAAATTTAACCCAATGATAGGTGCAAAAACCAATAAAGTTTCTTCATGGGATGTTGGTTTGGGTCACATGTTGTTACCCAAAGTTTTCCCTTGCCCATAAATTGTCTTGATTTGTGCTAAAAATTATGATGAAGAAAGAAAAGCAATTGTGAATAAAAAAAAATCAAGAAGAAATTTTATCAATAACCCAGGAAGAATTTCTCAATTTGCTAGACCTAGGGTTTGAGAGACAAAACTGTAATATCCATATTGACCTGGGATTGCTGGTAGAGCAATATGAGGCAGTCCTGCCAAACGCAAAAGATTCATTTATAAAGGGTCTAATAGTTGGAGAGGCAAAGGCTTCATTGGGTGAGAACAATAAGCCTCATTATTTTAACATTTTTGTGCCATGGGTTCTTGATACTATATCCTCGCTAGCATTTTTCCTGGGACTGGAAAACAATAGGGAAGTGGGTGCCAACATTCTTCAATTCATTTGGGATATCCATTGTGTCAATGAACCAGTAAGATATAATTTTGTTGGACATGGGGTTCAATCGATGCAAGAACAATTAGCATTGATTAAAAGAGGCAATTCTAAGACATTTAGGTTCACAACCTACTTGTGCTATCTTCTGCCAGCCAAGCATGCTGCAATATTAATGAGCAATGACAACAAGCTTGAAATTCAGAGGGGGACAGATACTCCAATATATAACTGGACACCTCAGATAAGAATGTATGATAATAGAAGGAATTACATTAATTTTATAGACTTCTTTTTGGCACCATTGTACAAAAAAATAACAAGCACTCCAATGCCCAGATTATCTGCTTCATGTAGGGATTGCATCGAACTTGGAAGCACAATTCAATTGGCTGGTTGGTACTTAATGGAAGAATACACTATGTTAAGGTTTTACGGATCATAACTACAACCCCACAAACTTCCAATGCATGTGACAGATAGGGTGTTTGCAGTAGAATATGTAGTACAACTAGAGAGCACAGATAGACTCTTCACTGGCTATTCGAAGAAGAGCATATTCCCTTCCTTACCTTTCTCAATTGGAGGGTTAACATTTGAGAGAAAGGCATGCAAAGTGGCAAATTTTTTTATAGATAATTTTCAATTTGATTTAGAGTGGTACTAGAAGTATGATCCACTCAACGTCATTCAAACAATGCTTGTTGCTAATAAGAACTCTGCAAACTTATTTCAACATGAAAGTAAACCATTGCTAGAGAAGTTGAAAAACAAGGATAACTGTGATGACGTTACAAAAGAGATGGAGAAAGTTTCCGCTAAGGAAAAAATTTCAGTTGAACAGTTGTCATCACAAATTATGACAACAATAAACTAGGGCATTGTATAGCCTAGGATGTCCTACAATTTCTACGAAAAAGCTGCTCATCCATCAAACATAAAAATACCAAATAAAATAGCAGAAGCTTGTAAGGATAGAAAATGGACTAGAATGAAAATGAATGATTTTTGGAGTATGAGAAAGGATTTTGGTGAAACAAAGACCAGTGAAGATCTGGATGAAATAGATGAGGATATAGAGTTTAGAAATTTGTGGAATTTGGAGCATCCTAACATGGCATACGACAATAATGATCTAGACAGTGAGGATGATAATCCACCAATTGTATTTACTCTAGGGACTAGGAGTCAGAGCAGAGTTAGCGACGACCAGAAAAAAGTATATAGCAAAGGGGAAATCATTGTGGAAAAATTGGGTTATAAAGGTGGTGGTTTGGGTCCCATAGGAGAAGGCGTCTAGAATATAATTGAGACAGAAAAAAATGCTCATGATCATGGTGTAGGCCTTGGGTTTGAATCTACTGCTACTGGATCTGGTAGTGGCACTGGTACCAATGGGACTGGGCAACTTTTACAATAAGTTTCCTCTCTAAAGAGGCCACTAGAATCTATAGATTCTACATAGAATGCCATAGAAAAAGATAGTGTCAAGAAGCAAAAGGTTTCCAGAACAAAAACATTTGATCGTAAAGAACTGTTTGCAATTTCAACTTTAGCAAAACCCTCTAGAAGTTTAAATCCTCAAAGAGCATTAGTTAGATCAACAAGCATTGCAAGCTCTACCTTTGGTTCACCTTTCAAATATTCAAATCCTTTTGCAACACCAAATTTTCATTTCAAAGATTTCTATAATAAATTTGCAGAAACAAGAACCAAGAATAAGGAAATAAAGAAGACATTGCAGACTGGTGCCCTTATTGTAGCTGTAGATGAACAACATGCATCCAACAGGGTTTTTCCAACATATGACCCAAATAGAGACATGATGGAGTTCATGGTTGTTATTCCACCAAAAAAGATGGAAATCCACCAGAGAGTCAGATAGATCCATTTGAATTTCAAGTTAGCACTCTCCAAATGGATTTTTCCAAAGTAAAAAATGTGGACAAAATCAATGTGTCAAAGTCTACAAACCAAGTGGACTATAGTGCACTGCTAAAGCTGGAAAGAGAGAAAAGCAAGCTCGAGAAAAATATAGAAAATTTACATGCAGACATTGCCAATGAAAAAGCAAAGAGGAAAGCTTCGAAGAACAGTTCAAAAGAATTACAGAAAAATATTTAAAAATGACCTCTACATTAGTAAATACAGAGCAGGAACATGTAGAAGCAGTAGTACTATTGAAGGAACAGGAGCAGGTAGAGCTGAAGGCACTGACGGGAAAATTGGCAGAAATTAGTAAAAAACTAGAGGAAGAAAGAGTCAATTCAGAAAAGTTATTTAAAACCATGGAGAGTAATGCTGCCTCCAATCGGGAATTGCAAAAGAAATTGGACTCTTAGGTGGATAAAGCCAATCATTGGGTTTACAAAGTAGTGGAAGAGAAAAATAATTGTGAAAAAATGGCAGAACTACTAAAGAAGGCCAATAATACAATTCAAACTTTAACAACTACTAGTAATAATTTAGTGAAGATTACAGAAGAACACATTTGGGGCCAAATATTAGTGATGTATAATAGCTTGTATGAGTGGTTTGAAATGCTTCAAAGTATGAGAGAATGTTATTTGAAACTCCATAAGAACATTGAATAGAACATGGATGTTGTCAAGAAAGAAAAGAAATAAAAAGATATTATGCAACAACTCTATAGTAAGAGTGATAGTTATCTATCAAACAAGGGAATTAGCACCCACGTTGATGCCTCAATAAAGGTATCAAGTATCATTCAAAAATGTGAGAAGCTACGGGAAGCACAGTAATTGGATGACAAAGCTAAGCAGAAGATCACAAAGATGGAACAAAGAAAAGAGAATATGGAAAGTCTTGGTTTGCCTAAGGGATTTGACACAAATAAGTTCATTGGAATAGAAACTTACAAAATAAGGTTGTAGGACAAAATAAATATTGATTTACGCTTTCTTCCTATAGACATATCTCCTGATACATTCATGGGTTTCATCAAACCAGTGATAACTTTGAATGGAGTTTTAGAAGCAACAGTATTGTCAAGTCACACTTCCAAATATGAATTGCTAACAAAGTTGCAGGAGTGTGACTATACTATGAACCAAATTGTTCTACCATTAGAGGATGTTTGGACTAGCCTACAAAGATTGCTCTAAATTTTGAACTACTGTAAATTACTAAATTGTAATATATTGCAAATGAGTACAAAACAAATTGTGCTCTATCTGATTTTCATTTTTTCTAATTCAGTGTATGTTGAGTTACTCTATTTTATTCATTTATTCTTAGTTGATTTACTCTATTATATGCTATTGGAATACAAAATTCATTCAGGAATTTCAAATTCAAATATGAATGATCATTGATGATACGATACAAACTACACTGAACACTCTACATTAATAATACTCTTTGTTCTCAAATTTTAATGATGAAACATAATACATTCTTTCTTTTCTAAAATGAACATTGAATGATAGGATATAGTAGTTAATAAGTTCAAAAAATACCTATTGATTTCTACTGCTAATTTAGCAAAAATTTCCTAAATTTTCCAATTCATCTCTGCATCGTCATCATCATCCAATTCTGGTATTCCAGTTCCTTCATTGTTCTCTTCATTTTTGTTTGTGTCTTCTTCACTCTGACCTCTGCTTCTATGACTCCCATCACCACTTGTAGTTGTCCCACTTGGAGTCAGAGATTGGTTAATGGTGTTGCCCAACCCTCTTCTTTTGCATCTTTTCTTCTAGATTTCCATTGCTTTTTGATAAGGAAAAGTATTGACATCATACCTAGATGTGTAGACCCTCAAGCATGTTTCCAAATTCTTGTCTAGTTTGTTTCTTAGCTTTGATTTTAGGAAGCCCAAAGCACTGAAAACTCTCTCATCCTCCACTGAACCCAATATCATGGTTTGACATAGATCAACAAGCTCGAAGAACTCTAAAATTTCTTCATGCAACATTGTGCTTTGTTTTAGTTCTGTCTAAAGCCTTTTTGCTGAGCCCTCTTCATGTGGGTTATGGATTATTTGATATTGATGCTTCACAGTCCTTGCAAAAGTGCCTGATTACTGTCTAAGAAGATCCTCATCTAAAATTCCATTGATAGTCACTCCATTGAATTCTACAAATTTGCAAAATTCCTTTATCAAAGTCAACATCCTATTATGATAATCTTCCTTAGAGTTTAAGCGCCAATATTGAGGAAACACAATTGCCATGGCCTCAAGCAGTTGTTCATATGGGAATCAGGATCTTATTTCAGAGGAAAATTTAAAGGCTATGTCCCTTGCATTAGCTTCTATAGACTCGATGATCTTGGTAAACTCTTCCCTTGTAACTCTTGTAGCTCGCTTCTTTGGGGCACTGTAGTACATTGGTATCTGAAATCCCCTTACACAAACACATAAATATCTATTTTCAATGATCTTTAAATGATTATCAGGATTTTCCAAATCTCTTAGTTTTCACCAATGATTAAATCTTTCATTAGATAAATTTGGGTCATTTTGATAGAGACTATCGAGGGCTTGGCATGACATTTTACGCAAGTAAGCATATTCTGCAATATACATGGCTCTTTGTTGGGCTTTTTTCATAATGATCATCATTTCTTCTTGCATGGAAAGAAGAGATGCTAATGTCAAAAGTGTCTCTATATTTCTTAACCTCTAAAGCAAGTCACCACATCTCTAATTTTTTGCATTGTCGTGATTTTTGTACATAAGTCCAATCAAAGCTTGATATTCAGAAAAAACTCGATGCGCTGGTCCATCCAAAGAGATCCATCTGGTATCAACATCTTTAAGAAGCTTGTTTCCATTGGTAATTCCATCAACAAAGTGCTGAAATTCCCTAAAACATTTGGGACTTCGACAAAAATATGAGTACAACTCTCTTACTAAATCTTCAACCTTGTTTACTAAAGGAAACTTCTTGACAAATCTAAAGCAAGATTCATCCTGTGGGCCATATAGTGAATGCCAACAACATATGGTGAACAAGAAGCTTGTAGTTTTGTGCAAAGACCATTCCTTTGACCTTGCATTACTGAAGCTCCATCCGCTCTAACACAGATCAACTTCTTCGCTATTGTCAATTCATCCATAGCTCCATATTCAATTAAATGGCTCTTTACGAATTGAAATAAAGTTTTCGATGTCGCATTGTCCCTCAATTTTGCAACAGTTAGTAGATGTGGTTGGTAGACATTATTCTGTATAGTATAAACATGCATACGTACCCACAATGTATTATCTATTGTCGTAACTTTATCTAAGGACAATGCGATAAAGGTTGACTCTTTTATTTTTCTCTATACATCCTCTATTTCAACCTGGGCAATACAAATTGCCCATTCCCATCCACATCTTATTGACCAATGAGTCACATGATAGTTAGGAACTTTTAGAAAGTGTAACAAACCACTCATTTCTGGATAGTCTATCATTGGATGCCCTCTGCTCAAAATATGGAAAACATTACTTAATTGAACAACTTTTCCACATTCTTCTACTTCACTTGCTTTTGCAAAAATAGCATTAATAGAATCTTGAACTTCACCAGGCTTCATCTTAAATTTCTGAAACAAATAATATTCCTCAGCATTCCTTTTATGTTGACAATTCTCCTTTGTTTTATATCTTACCACTTTTATTTCCTTTCCATCTACAGTTGAGGTTTCGTAAACCTTACCAACATGTTTCTCTATGGTGTCTAGTTTAAGCTGCAATCACTTTTCCTTTTTATACTTCCAACTAAAAATCGTACATCTACATTCTACTAGTGGCTCACCTACAATTGTATTGTCTATGGGTTCAATGAATGGATACTTTGCCTCCCAATCAAATTTAAATGTCCTAGACATCTCCCATTGATGATCAATTTTTTCTTTTGATTTCCCTCTCCCTTTAGTGTTACTGTTAATTGAACCATCATTATCACCGAAGTCGATCGATACATCCTGGTACTAGTTATTCACTTGAAATTCTTCTTCAAGGTCATCTTCATTAGAGATATCAGGTTCCACAACTTCATCACTAGATTTATTAGGCTCCCAAATTTGTTGAATAGACTCCTTTGTAGGTTGAGAACCTTGAAGTTGTATAGGTTCCTTTGATGATGTACCTTCCTCACTTTGACCAACACTATTGTGTCTGCCCCTGCCAAAGTATGGAGATATATTTTTGCTTTTCATTGGCCTCTCTTGGACATCTCCACCTTCAATAGTCTTCTTCCTATTTAACTTTGACTGTGACATCTCCAACAAATTAAGGCTGCAATAAAATTTTACTTGAATAAGATACTATAGACTCGTAGTCATTCCAGTTCGCTACCGATTGCAATTGTGATCTCAAAATCAACTGAATTTTTGTACTACTAAATCTCTTGAAGTCTCCTTCTCTCCAGCATGTTTCAATAATGAAACTCATATCTCTTAAATAGACAAGTAAACCATTTTCATATCTACCATCAGATTTTGCCTCATAATCTCCATCGTCCATTTTGGCGAAGGGGTCGATAATTGCATATGATAACAACTAATATTTGGTGAACCCCGCGTAATTTCAAGTAATTGACTAGGCAAATAGGGCAGGAATTTGGGACATGATTATGTATGATGCATGGCGAATTGGGTCCTAGTACAAATAAAACTTTCACTTGGAAAGATGGGCCTTTGGTGGATGGTGATCCTCAATAAATACACCCTTTCTTAATCCGTGGTGAATAATAGTAAAATATACAATAGAAAAATGGGTGAACAACCCGACTACTGTAGTGAAATTATGTTTACATAGTGGTGAACAAGCCAAACACTATACATGCCTTTTATAAAATCTGGGCGAACCAGTCTATACGCCCAATGGGAAAAAATTTTCCAATTTCTATACGCCCCATGGGACATATTCACCAATTGGTGAATAATTGTCACTAAAAAAATCCCTAGTACAAAACCATAAGATGCAATTGGGCTTAATGTGGATGGGGGGGCTAGTGATCAAACTAAAGAAGGGCATAAAGTCTTTGTCAAAATTAAGAAATTTGGATGGGGGAGCTAGTGATCAAACTAAAATTACATCAATCATAAAAGTAGGGAAGGGAAGCTCCTTCTTAAAGGGCCATGAAAATACTAACTTGGATGGTTAGGGGCTTGAATTCTCCTAACAAGTAGTGTTTAATCAAACAATGTATTTCTTCTATTAAACCATAAATAAATTTTCTTCAAGAAACTAAACTAAGTACAAATTAGTGGTTAAATATGAAAATGAAGTTAGGTATTTGGGAGATAGAAGCAATAGGGGATTTAGGAGGATTGGTAATTTTTTGGAACCTAAGTAGAATATCCTTTGAGAAGTGGGATGGAAATCATAATTGAGAATGTGTCCTAGTTATCAGTGTGAAAAATGCCATTAAGTTTCTGGTAATAAATATTTATGGGCCAGTAGCATCAAAGTAAATATTGTAGCTATGGAGTGAGGTGGGC
Source organism: Chamaecyparis obtusa (assembly GCA_027943335.1). Classification (NCBI taxonomy): domain Eukaryota; kingdom Viridiplantae; phylum Streptophyta; class Pinopsida; order Cupressales; family Cupressaceae; genus Chamaecyparis; species Chamaecyparis obtusa. The sequence goes on along the minus strand of BSBK01006288.1, from coordinate 385,654 downwards.
TATTTTTTATAAAAAAATCCAAACCAAAATATGATAATAGGGGGAGACTCTATTGAAATACTACATTTTTCAAAAAAAGAGAGGAGGCATTCACAAGGAATTTCAACCCCAAATGTACTTTAGAAATTGGATATCAAGGAATAACTTGATGGAAATTAAAATGAAGACTAGGGTATTAAATTTAAACAAAAAGGGACTAGGTTTTAGTCATATAGAAGAAAAAATTGATAGATTATTTTTTAAGGGAGACCTGGTCTAATTTCTCTTTGACATTAAATCCTCTATACTTCCTATACATAAACAAAAGTGAAGAAATGTGTATAAATGGGTTAATCACTTCCTATTTTCATAATTTCACATTTCATAAGGAAGATACCCAACTAGGTTCAAGAGGAGACTCAAATGATAAGTGGTACAATAATCCTTGGCTATAATATGTAATGAATGAAAATAAAAATGATGTAATAATGTGATTAATTAGATAAGTTACTAAAAATTGGGAAAAAAAGACTGATATAGATCGACAATGAGAAGACAAGTACAAAAATGAAAACCAAAGAACAAATATGATCTATGGGTGAAACATGGGATGAAAATGTAGGGTAGGGAGTGAAACCAATTTTGTACTTGGGGATAGAATTCCAATGGCATTATGTACCTAGAAATTTTGACTGCATTTTTTTTATTCTTTTCGACTATGTCTAATCTTTCTGATTCCCATCCGTTAGATTAATAACCTATTCCTATACATATAAAAATGAGGAAAAAGGTTGTCTAAAGGGTCTTTCCTTGGTTAAATCCCTATTAAGGATTCAAACTTGAAAATGGAAATAAATTGTATAAAGAAAATATTTAAAAATGTAAATTATGTTAGATTCACCTTGCATAAACCCTCATGGAAAGATGTAGAAATCATTCATACCCCTAAAGATTCTCGAATGTGATTTAAATCCAAAGCATTCACCTTGGAATGTGATTTAGAATCAAGAATTCCATAAAAAATGCATAGATCTATGAATGTCACTCCTAGATCTTGAATTTTGGTATGCTTGAAAATCACTTACAATGAAGGAGAGAGAAGGAGAATGAAGGAAGGATATTCTTGCTTAATTAGGAATTTGATGAAGTAAAGGGAGGAGAAACCCCCAATGGAGATGTCCAAACTTGCATCAAGAGATTACAAAGAAAAAAAATGACAACACTAAAACAAATATTACCAACAGATAGCAAGAAACAAATTTTTATTATCAACTGGAACAAAGAATTACATTAAGATTGCTTGCAACATGGAACTTTACAAAGTCACCATTGTCAATATACAATAGTAAGAAGTTAGATTCATTTCTCTCAATGTCAAGCACTCATATTTAGCTGATCATTCCTCAAAATTACATACATTCTACAAAGACAACTACATCACCAAGTAAGTTTGACATCTACAAGCTCATAACACAGCAACTAGCATTCCTACTATTTATTCTTTATGACTTTCTTCCTGTACTGGCTCTTCTTGGCTTTCTTATTTAATACCTTGGTTCCCTTCATCCTCTATACTTATCAAGCAAGAACTATAACCCTACTTATATACAACATTTCTAGCCACAAGTTGGCTTATTTGATCAACAAATTCCAAGATAAAGGAAACGTATTACATTAAATAGGACAAGACCTAAATCCATAGAATAAATCCAAAATGGATATAACATGAATCATGCAAGGAGGTTAGCCTTGAATTTAAGAACATCAAACAGAGTTCCATGAGAAATCGCAAGCCAGATCTCGCTACCATGGTCATCAAGAAAAGGAAATAAATATAGGACTGAACCAATCATGGGATATCTTTATCTGGAAACAATAGATCTCGATGCGGTCATAGACATGATATCTTCATGATGTCTAGAATACACTATAATGACCACATAAGATGACATTCCAACTAGATCGACCACAACTAAAAATACAAAAACTTCCCAACTAGAATATTAAACAAACAAATTGAAAGGAAAACCTTTTTGGGCAATGCAAGATTGCCAACTACCCAAGGATTCTCCTGCATTAGACACCCGAGGTGAATAAATTTTTTTCCATAAAAGGATTTTATAAATATCTTGAAGGATTCAAGACATAAATCTGATTCTCATTTAAGACCCACAAATCTTCTTTGTCTACAACCATCAATTTCTGCAAATGGCTACACCTACTATCCAAATCTAGGATTCCAATAATGTATCCACCTTCCTTTGGTGTAGATGATTCTCTTTTTTCACAACCTCTATCATGATCCTTCATTCTATAATTAATTCTAGCTTTTTCACTCTTGTAATCAACTACAAATGTCTACTCCCTATCCAACTGGTTGTTACCAACTCTATCTACCACTAGTTTAGATCTTATGAAGTTGTCAAGAAACTATACAACCCTAGCAACTTCTTTAGCCACTTGCTACAAATCCAACACCTTTTGATCCAAAATAGTATTCTCTCCCAAGGTGTAAGCCTTCATCACACTTAGGTTATTAGTCTTTCTCCCTTCCTCCTTCATAATAGACACCACATTCCTTCAACAATCATGAATAGCTCAAACATCATACTACCAAGGTTTTCTTAACAATACATGACAAGTAATCATATCCACTATATCACACAACACTTCACATTGTATGGACCAATATTGAATTTGACCCAACATTGTTCTTTGACTTTCACCAAGTGATCATCTTGAAACCAAATTATTCCATAGGGACAAGGCTATTTGGTCTCCTTAAACCCACCTTTTGTACCATCTCCTCTGATATAGGGTTTTCTATGCTACTACTATCCATAATCACTTTACAACATTTACCTCTTGATTTGAAGATTGCCTTGAACAATTGCCTCCTCTTTCTAGGCTTTGGTTCTTCGTTTCTTAATATAACTCTCTTGAATAAAAAATATTCTCCCATCTCAGGTGCAACTTCATTACCAATAAGTTCACCTTCTATTGGTTCCTCATGTGCCACTAAGTTCTATTTTCCCTTACTGGAACTACCCAGAAATTGGAAAGATCTTTGTCCAACATTTCCACACTTGAAACAACTACCTTTGAAATCCTTATTGTCTCTGCCCCTGACATGAATCTTTTGATCAGTTTCCTCTTCAATTACCAATTTATCCTTACCCTCATCATCAATCAGTTTATCCCTAACCCTAGGGATAATTTATCTTCTTCCTTCAGGGCATATTGATAAGAATATTCAATTGTACCAACCCTTAACATACTTAACTCATCCTAAATATCACATCTCAATCCACTGACATAACTAGACACATTTTTCTTTGATGACTCTTTGTGCCTAGATATGATAGACATATTGTAGTACTTCTCAGTGTAATCTTTCAAAGTGTAAAATATTTTCTAAACTGCTATTTTTAAAAAAAAATGGATAAGATTAAGGGGGTCAAACCTTATGTGCATGAAAAATTGTTCCTTAATTTTTCAAAAAAACATAACATAGTTGTTTATGTGCACTTCACAAAAGATATAGTTAGATTTAGTATTTTTCAAAACCCTTTGGAAGGATGATCGGTAAGGCTAAGATCTAGAAGTTGTGTATTTTTTGTTGATTATTTTTTTAAAGATTTTTTGAAATGACTACATCTTGAAAATTTGGTGCATGTTCATGCGTTGGGCATAACTTGCATCAAAATAATAAAAAATGTAATCTTTTTTTAAAACAAGTGTAAAATAGTAATATGCAATTTTTTTTGAATTTGGTCAAGTAGATCAAAAGTTAATAAAAAATGGTAGACATATGTCTTTGAGGACCGTCAAGGCATTGGTAAATAAAATTAAAGTTTATTATGCTATTTTTGTCCAAAAATAGAAAACATTATATGGTTAGAAAGATGATAAGATGTGTGAGATTATGGTGGTAATTTTAGAGATACCCACTTGATCATTTGTAAACCTGATGATGAGGAAGTCAAGAAATCATCTTGGAAGATTAAAAAAATGTGTAAAGGGACAAAAATGGAGGGAAAATAAGCTTGCAAGCCTTAGGGTTGGTTTCCAAGCCTCTTACCAAGCTATAATGCGTACGATTTTCTATCTGTCAAATAGCTTACACGGGCTATGCAAAACAAAAAGTACAGCTCCAAGTTCTACATAACCCATGTGAGTTATGTAGAACTAGAAGCATAATTTTTAGTTCTCAAGAACCTGCACGGGTTATGAACATACAAAAAATATGCTTATAAACTTAACATACACAACACATATTTATATACTGACATATATATATGTATGTATGTATGTATGTATGTATGTATGTATATATATATATATATATATATATATATATATATATATATATATATATATATATATATATATATATATATATATATATATATATATATATATGTATGTATGTATGTATGTATGTATGTATGTATGTATGTATATCTATAGATATATAATATTATATTTATATATATTTATGTCTGTATACATGCATCTATCTCTTTATCTCTATCCCCTTCTCTCTCTCCCACTCTCTCTCTTCCTATCCCTTTTTCTCTACCTATCCATCTCTTCTTTGCTCCCTATCTCTTTCTCCCCACATCCTCATTGATTCCTAGTTCTGCATAACCCATGCGGGTTATGTAGAACTAAAGCCATAAGTTTAGTCCTACATAAACTGTACAGGTTATGATAAAATATGGATGCTATGTTTAGGTCCTCAGAACCCATATGGGTTATGAGGAAATCTGAATATATAGGTTCCCAATTCCTCTGTGTGTGTGTGTGTGTGTGTGTGTGTGTCTCTCTCTCTCTCTCTCTCTCACACACACACACACACACACACATTTTTGGGCCTTAGAAATGCACCCAACTTGTGGGTTGAAAAAAAATATATAGCTCTTCATAACCCGTGCGGGTTATGAAGAAGTTTTTTTAGCTCTTCATAACTCATGCGGGTTATCAAGAATTTTTTTTAGATTTTCATAACCGGCACGAGTAATGAAGAACACTTTTAGTTCTTCATAACCCGCATGGGTTATGAAGAACTTTAAGTTTTTTTAATTTTTTTTAGGCTTGTCATTGCTTAGTTTTTCCAAGCCCAAATATTTTGAATTTCAAATATCTTGCACAAGTTTTGTAAAATTTTGAATTTTTTTTTCATGTGATCACTTTTTTTTATTAGAAACTTGGTGCACTTACCCATACAACATCTCAAAATAACTACAACTACAAATGTTTGTAGGACATCCTATGCTACTGGTGGATCATCAAAATGGAGCCTCTTCGAAGTACTCTTTGGCTCTGATGGATCCTACATGAAAAAAAAAGTGAAACCCCAAGTTAGATTACTTAATTTATATGATTTGTACATATCAAAAATAAACTTTCAAAGTCATATTGAACAATAATTTAATTAAAATTTAAAATTGAACCCTCATGTACCTCACCTCTCTATCTCCTCATGCGCTCAGGGGTCCTAACATATGTCCTTGGTAGAAAGGGACAACGCTACCAATGCTAGCTCTGACCTATATATGTTTGCAACCATGAGATTGATCTATGAGTTATCCTATAATGTTATCCTTGATAGAAAAATAAATTTACAAAATAATTAAATTAAAATTAAAACTTACCTATGGTGAACTTTCTTTTGGGAATGTTGGCTGGATCATCAAAAATACAAAACCTTGGCATTGTACCTCTCTTGTACTAGGTGTTACCTACGAGAGTCAAAAAGATACTTGATACAACTAAATTTAGAAATATACTTACTATGGGGCTATCACTGCGAAATGAAATGCCTAAGAGTCCAGGCTCACAAACCTGTGTTGTGACATCACTAGACACCACCCTCTATACAATAAACCATGTAAAATAAACATTAGCATGCACAAGTGACAAGTATGTATGCATAATCACTCTAAAACATTTAATTACCTTCCCCTTGTCAACGTGTGATGCATGAGCCCCCTCACATTGCCCCCCGATGGTAGCAGGTGAAACCTGCAAGAGTGAAATAAGATGAAAATATTAATTATATGATTTTTATTATTGTTGTCAAAGTTTTTTCGTCGATTATACGACACAAAACCATCGTCAAAATTTTGACATCTATAGTGGTTGAATTATTGACGGACCTACCATCAAAATAATTGCTTCAACCTATAAGAATTATCGATCATACCTTTCATCTTTGTGATCAAAGTCAGTCAAAATTGCAATGACTTAGGGTCGAAATAGTCATCGAGTGTACAACATTCTCATTGAAATGCCAAAGAATGTTCATCTCTCTTTCGATGAAATTTGGTCAGAATAGTCATTGAATATATAGCATTGTCGTCGATAGGACTATTCTTCTACCGTCGAAAAAGTGACAATAAACTAAATTTTCTTTAAAAAATAAAATATATTATCAAATTAAGCATAGAAATATTATGCTTTAATTGTTTACATTATTAAACTCTCGTGAAGACACATTCTGGTGTTTATATTATTATAACTCTCTATTCAATGCAAATGACTACATGAGGGAAGCGCCCACATTCCTGTCCAACTTCAGGGTACAAGTCATTTACAATCAAGAGATTTGAGAAGGCAACCGAGATGGGAAAACAATAGGACACATCACTAATAGATATATAGATCACTAATCGAATCAGAGAACATACTTAACATTGTTCATGGGCATCAAGAAGTCGAAGCAGTATAAATGAAAAATATGAATGGATTCCAATTTTAGTTTTGTTTTCTATGGTGTATCATGGCCAAAACACAAATCAAAAGATTTCAAAAACATCTTTATCTATTAGTAGAATATTTAATTAAATTCTCTAGATAAACCCTTTTGTGGGGTAACATGCAACTAACTCTAAATAAATACACACTCAAACGTACTCATTAACTCAGATTTGCAATCAAACTTAGCAAAATAAAATCATAACAATGAAATACACATGCAATCTCTAATGCATAACTTGATATTAAGTTATATGGAAATCAAAACACAAGGATTACCCAATTAGTAATCACTCATCATGGGATGTAGTAGTGATCGATCACATTATAGAAGCAACTAAATTGTATGAGTTGCAACAAGCTTATGTCCAACATACAGTCTAAAATAGATAAATTAAAAATGGTAAGGAGCGTGTGATTAATGTCTTAACATGGTTGAGTCTTACACTTTTAAAAGCCTCCATCCAACATGAAATTTACAAATGTTCAACATTAATTGTGTAGGAGTAGGTCAGAAATAAGACACAATCTATCCAACTTGTCGATACAAGATGTCAATGAGACATCTTCAAAACCAAGTACAACAAGAAGGTACCAATATTAACCCATCTTTCACACTTGTCAGCCAAGGACAAACATGGTTTCATAAATCCTTGAGTTTTGATTTCCATGTAACTTATGTTTTCAATGTGAAGATGAACTCAACAGTTCCATCATAGAAACACTGCAACTTTTTGAATGGCCATTCTTGATCACCAAATATTGATATACAAGTTAAATTAATCTCTCAGTAATCCTCAATTTTAAACCATAAATGTACTTACATTGTCTACTACTATGCATTTTTGTAGAAGGTTTGAGAATCTACTATATTTAAGAATGTAAAAGCTATTTCCATTAGCCAGCTTCAGAGAATTACTTCACAAGTTTTAATTGGTAGAGTACAAAACAATGCTCAACCTAAAAAAACATCCCCCATGCATACAATGTAAGAAATTCTTTTAGACAAATCATATGAGAAAACACTATTTGCAACTAAGTGTGATAAGGAATAGAATGTTATGTATCCAAACAATTCAAGTTTAATGCAAGCTCTAAAACATTCAATTTGTAAAACAAAGAGTATGCAACCATGGTCTAAACTGATTAGAACAAAGTGGTGCTACAATAATTAAAGAAAGAGAATTGAAAATTGAAACTAAAAAAACATTTTGAATTTGCATACAAGGGCTAAATAATGAATTCCTACAAATCCATCACAGGCATATATACCATACTCAAATACTTAACTACCTTAATCTCATGTAAGTTACATATTAGAAGATAGTTAATCCATAAGAAAAACACCAATGACACTAAAATTTTTCAAATATAATGGTATGTGATAGAATCCTATGAATTGATATTGATAAACAACATACCTTCCAAAATATATATGTTGCATCAAGGGTATTGTCACAGGTGCAACTCCCATTTACAAAACTGAAGATGTCTTTGGTTAATCTCAATGATTTCTGATATTCACAAGAAAAAATTCAAATGGCTATGGATAGGAAAGAAGTTAAGAGAGTCCTATACCCAAGGGAAGTTGGTGTGAGATAAATTGAGATATATGAAATGTAGAGATAAAGTAAATAATATCGATGATGAAGTATGGAATGGTATGAAAGATATAATGATATAAATGAAGTCTATGGAATCTTGAGAATGAGCATAAATCAAATATACACCTACAAAGATCAAGCCCTCTATTAAACTGAATGCAATTCAATAAAGATAAAATCATATATTAGTATATAAGAAGTTTGTTAACTAAGATATCTGGAATATATTGAACAATAAAGGAATTGTCAACCACTATGAAGTCAGTCCTAGGAAGGAAGTCAATGTGAACAAGATGATGCAGTTCCTCAAAAGCACACATGGTTTCTGTATCAAACCCTCTTGCAAATTGCAAATATGGTAGACAAATAAATGGAAAAAAAAAACATTACTCAAAGAAATATAATAACAATTGAGGCCATTTATCCACATGTCACATGAAGTGAATATTTACTTGATGAGCTTTGAAATCAAAACGCACACCCTGAAGCAGCAAGAATTCCTGTGCAGGCTCCTTTTCTAAGTTTCCCATCAACTCCAACTCTATAGATAGTTGTCTCATGTATCTCTTTGCTAGCTTAATGGAACCTAGCTTTATCTGTATCAAATAAGATCATTAACTTATGAGTTTGAGCATAAGCATAAATTCATACATTCAAAAGGGACAACAGTACCAAAAATATGGGCTTCTAAATAATCACTAATAGCTAATAAGCATGCATGACATACCATATAACGCTCTCTACCCAGCACCATTCTTACAGTAAGATGTCCCAAAACTTCATTTTTAAAATCTATACTAGGAATGTACATTTCAGTTGAAGTTGAGAGAGGATGGATTTTGAATTTAAGGTAAGTTTCCATGAAGTGAGAAGCCTCACTGATGTCTCCAACCAATTTTAGTTTTATGTCAAGGACAACCAATATAGAGATATGAAGTTATGATGTGTTACAAAGACATGAGGTCCAACATGGCAAAGGATCAAATCAATGGTAAACAGACCAACCAATTAAAGTGAGAATAGAGACTTCTGAAAGGTTATAGATTCAATTATGGACAAAGCAATGATGCATTGATAGATATAGCACATCAAAAGTTACATTTGCATCTATTAACTAAGTGAGTGGGTTACTAGACACATGTTTTTAGTTCATACTTCATAGTCATTTGGTACAACTACAAATGAAATGTATAAAGAAGTGTTATAGCAAGAACATGAGATAGTGGTATCTAAACAAAGGTAAGTTTTCAAAACTTGCATTCAAGGTATCAAAGGATACTACATGAACAATCATTAATACCATGAATCAATGCCCATTTTACTACAATACATGTGCATATTATCTGACTTCAAGTGATACTATAGGGTAAAAATGAAGTTAAACTAGAACATTGGGGCAGTCACGGGTATGGTCATATGACAAAGTTGTCATACATGCAGTCATAAAGAACAATTATGAAGTAATCATAATTAGAGTTAAAACACTTATCAACGATAGAAAAAGACTACAAAATTGATAAACAAAGTACATCTTGGCATTTGATACAAGAAGCTTGAGTTAGGCATAAACCGAGGAACTACATACAACCACATTTGATAAGGGATAACATATCACTTTTCTAGAAGTATGATTGAATGTTCTCAAGAGGGTATTCATCTAAAAACATGAAAATGATGCTTCTAAATAAAAAGAGCAACATTGATAGAGTATGACTGATTATTATCAAGATTATGTTCATTTGGCCTTTCTAGATTTGTCTGTATTATGTTCACTCTCTTATCTATAAATCTAATTTGATGAACATGGTGATGTAGATTGGTTGATGAACATGTTTAAGAAGTAAAATATTTCTTAAAGTGAATGAGAAATAATATGGAATAAGAAGTAGGTGTTTTTGACCATTGAATCTACGTCATTGGTTTAGTTTAAGCTTCACTTGGTTTTGAGAATAGTTTAATGTTCTCTACTTAACAAGGCCAACCATGTGAAGGTGGAAGCTCATTTGGCCCCTCCCCCCCCTAACATCACTCTAAATTCCCCATTACCATCTAATAACATTCATCCATTCATTCATTCATCCATTTTTAAAATATAACATTCAATCATTATAATCACATGATAACATTCATTAACACATAAAATTCATTAACACACAACATTCATGAATAATTCATTAACACATCATTTATCAACATTACTAGTAAAAAATTACATCCATTAAGACAATGTTCTTTCATTAGCAAAAAATGTTAATTATAATCATTTCTTTTTGGGTTTCTTTCTTTTTTTTTAAAGGTAACGACTCAGAGGAACATCAATGTCCTCATCATTCCCCTCCTCTACTGATTCTAATGCCAATGCATGTCTCCTCCTCATCTGTTCAGGAATAGGAGGCCGCTGCGCCAAATGGGGGTCCGCTGCAATAACAACTACGTCATGAGTTAAATTCACACCATTTTATATTAGTGTTACAAGTATTTAATTAAGTAAAAGAACTATAAATCAAAAAAGAAATTTAAAAGAACAAAACATAAATTTTCTTTACCTGAATGTGCCACATGATCTACATGGTGATCACTCTGAACATCCTCTACTCGTTCAGCATACATTCTGTATGCTCTAAAATATACACAAAAAAGGTTACACCAATTTCAATTTAAGATGTTAAATTGTATTAATAATTACATAATTAATTTTAAATAGAAAATGAACACCTCCATCGACACTATGATGCACATCAGGGGCTTCATCATGCGGCGTAGGATCTATGTTACGATTAGGAGGCTGCATTGCAATGTCATGCACATTATTATCAAATAGATTGTTGCTCAAGTATTCAATTTCAAATATATATTTTTTGGCATATTTACCTATTCACATGATGCAGGAGACTCTTGGGTTGGTCCAGTGGAAGCTTGGCGTAGGCGTTCAGCCATGGCTTGATAGCCTTCCTTGAAGGCAATTTTTTTGTGTTCTGTCATGGCCTCTAAATTAAATTCTGAGCCCTACATTTTCTTATTAAACAAAATTATTTTCATTTTATAAATAATTTTTCTCTGGAATTCATTTACTGCTACTTACAATTTGTGCTTTAATTTTGGAATATCCATGAGAGCCAAGTTTGTGTTGCCCAATCTTTTGCAGCGTGGCCTTTGTTGCCTTTGATGTGTCCTACAACCTATGAAAAGTTTGAAATATGTTAGATGATATAGATATAAAGATCACTAACTAGTGCATTATTACATTGTACTAGTAGTTAATACTTTTGCATACCTTCTTCTCTCATTTGCTGGTGTAATTCCTCTTTGAGCATCCCCTTTCTCCTTTGCATCGAAAATGAACTCATTCCAATCCCTCACTAGAATAAAGGGAGGATGCTCGTACTTTGGGTTTTGGACGAGACTCCTTCTATATGAATCCTTCACAGTCTTATGATGTTTGGCAGATTTTTCTAAAATTTTCTTCTCCTCAAAAATATTACTACCAAACTCATGCTCTAAATCTTTAATGAGTTGATCTTTTAATTTTTTATCTTGCAAGTTCCACCTTTTAAGAAAAAACACAAAATTGTTAGATAGAAAAATTAACTAAAGTTGTGTACCTTGAATATAGTAAAAGAAAAGGCCTGAATGAAAGGAAAAATACTATACCAATTAATGATATGAAATAAAAATAGTGGGATAGGGTTAGTTCAGTTATGATGTTCCACCTTGTATGTATGGTGGGCCTGAATATCTTCAATGTGAGGTCATAAAGCGTCTTATAAAAAGAATCATTTCCTGCAAAAAATGTCATGGGATCATCAATCCAAAAATTTTTATGAATAGTTAAATGCATATTACAATATAAAAAATAATAATTTTAAAGTACCTAGAAGCTTAGGACATTTTAAAGGCATCAATTCTTTATCGTCAATCAACAATGACGTCTGCATAACTCCTGTGCTAGAAACATGGGTAGATCTAGGAAATGATGGTGAATTATCACCTATACATGTACTTTGATTTGTATCTAGCATAGCAGATGACATCAGTGTATCTCTTACTCCACAAAATTAATCCACTATGAGATGCACCCAAGATTAAAGTACAAATTATCAAATCATAATTAACACAAAACCAAATATAGCAAAACAAGGATTTACCAGGTATAGACCGTGAAGGCATCGATGTTTGCATGCCCCTTGTTGCTGACATTGCACTCGAAAATCTCGGATGGATGTCGGTCAACCTCCTAGGAGGAGTCACCTGCACTTGATCACCTGAATAATACATTGTTAGCAAAGACATTCTGAAATAATAAAAGTAAGAGTTAACTTAAGAAGTTTTTGAATGTTCCAAAGAAAAAATTACTTGTAATGTGTCAACTTAAGGATTATTTTACCTAAGGTATCTGAAGCTTTGCTAGTACTGGCCTCACCGCGATGTCCTTGACCAGGTACTTGACTTTGCAAAAAATCCTTTAACAAGAACACATACATATTTTAGTTCACAACATAAAAGAGTATAAAATATAAACCTTTATTGAACTTTTGTTATAACTAAAGATTCATTACTGCTTACTTCATAATGACGTGCTTGCGCCATCAATTCATCTTGCCTCTTCAGCATCTCCTCGGTTGGATTTGCTTCTCCCAAAATGCTAATAATTTCTAAATTGACTCTTTAGTTTTTTCTTCAACATATTTATTAAATTAGGGATTTCTGGGATATTATCATCAGAAGGGGTAGCTATTGCCTCTTTTGTTGCAAGTGCTTTTCCCCTATCCTGAAAATCAAATTGTGACAAGAATATCAGTAAAACTATCATAATAACTCCAAAACCCTAAATAAAATAACATAATAATATAACAATTTTCAACTATCTAATTTGTACAATTTCAATAAGGTTTACCATTACTGAAGAATGGGTGGGAGGAGCATCCTCATGGCCTCTATCATGTGGGGGATCCATATTGTCCTGTGACAAAGATTAAATATAAAAACTTAAGCGAATCCACCCCCCCTTGTATCAAGCTTACTCCTGGAAGCCTGCAAACAAGTAGGGATAAGATTCTCAAAATCTAGCTACATCCTCCCAAGTAGCTATTGTCTCATCATTTGGATCCCATTGGACCCTTACCTGGTCGACGGTTCGACCCTTGAGGATCAAATCCTAACACTGTAGGATACGTATGGGCTTGAATGCCAACTGTCCATCCTCCACCTGTAAAGCATTCCAATCAAGTACATGTGTAACATCAGGAATATATCATCTAAGTATTGAAACATGGAATACATCATGAATGCATGATAAGCTGGGTGGAAAAGCAAGATGGTATGCAACTAGACCTATCCTCTCTAGGATCTCAAAAGGACCAACAAATCGAGGCGCCAACTTCAAACCCTTTCCATAACGGATTGGACTCTTCCGAGGATGCACTCTCAAGAATACTCTGCCCCCAACTACAAACTGTCTATCAATTCGGTGAGCATCTGCATATTTCTTTTGTCTATCCTGTGCAGTAGCCACATGCTCTCGGATACGAATCACCTGCTGCTCCATGTCACGAAGCATATTTGGACCAATAAGAATACGGTCCTCTAGTCTGTCCCAACTCAATGGTGTATGACAAGGACATCCATACAATGCATGGAAGGGTGACATGCCAATGGAACTATGATATCCATTATTATAAGAAAACTCCACTAGATATAGATAATCCTCCCAGTGAGTCTGTCTGTCCATGACATACATCCTCAACATATCCTCCAACACCTGATTAACCCATTTTGTCTGACCATCGGTCTCAGGGTGATATGATGAATTGAAATTCAACTGAGCACCAAGATCATGCTGTAGTGAAGTCCAAAATGTAGATGTAAAAATAGGATCTCGATCAGAGATAATCTTACGTGGAACTCTGTGAAGTCTCACTATATCCTGCATGAAGACCCTGGCCACAGAAGCTGCTGTATAAGAAGATCTCATGGGAGAAAAGTGTGCCACCTTAGTCAACTGATCAATGGTCACCATGATAGCATCATGTCTATGAGGAGTCATAGGCAATCCCATAATGAAGTCCATAGAGATAATATCCCACTTCCAGGATGGAATGAGATTAGGCTGTAAAAGCCCTGCTGGATGCTGATGATCTGCCTTGACCCTTTGACACTCTAGACATCTAGCCACAAAATCCGCAATGTCATGTTTCATTCCAGGCCAATAATAAAGCTATCGTAAGTCTGCGTGCATCTTCTTAACACCTGGATGTGCTAAATAAGGTGCACGATGAGCCTCTGATAAAACCAATGAACGTAAATCATCCAATGATGGTACATATATATGGCCCTTGTGTCGCATAAGTCCATTTGACTCCAAGACAAATCCTAAGAACCTACCCTCCAATGGTCTACTTGACTCTATCACTGAACTCACCTCCTGATACAAAGTATCTCTGGGAAGTGACTAAAGAATCCTGCTCCTCAAATCCACACAAAGAGTCATAGTTGAAACAATCTTCTTCTTGCGACTCAAAGCATCTACTACCACATTTTCTTTACCCTGGATGTATTTGATCTCAAAATCATACTCGCAAAGGAATTCCATCCACCTTCTCTGTCTAGCATTCAGATTAGGTTGGGTAAATATATACTGAAGACTATGGTGATCACTATGAAGCTCAAAACGGTGCCCTAATAGGAAGTGTCTCCATCTGACTAAAGCATGGACAACCGCTGCCATCTCAAGATCATGTGTAGGATAATTAAGCTCATGATCCTTGAGTTTGTGAGACTCATATGTAATCACTCATCCTTCCTACATGAGGACTGCTCCAATACCCTCTAAAGATGCATCAGTACAAACAACAAAATCTCTAGCTGGATCTAGCACTGCTAGAATAGGGGCACTGGTCAAACACTCCTTAAGCTTTTGGAAAGCTTCCTCATACTTCTCTATCCAAATGAACTTCTTCCCTTTCCTCTACAATGAGGTGATAGGATGTGCAACCCTAGAGAAGTCCTTGACAAATCTACGGTAATATCTGGCCAAACCCATGAAACTACAAACTTCAGACACATTAGTGGGTGCTGGCCACTCCACAATTGCCTGAATCTTTGAAGGATCTACCGAGATACCTTCTCCTAAAATCATATGACCAAGATATTGAATCTTTGTCTGAAAGAAATCACATTTCTTTACGTTAGCATAAAGTTGATTCTCCCTCAAACACTGCAAAACCTGTCTAAGATGTTCCTCATGTTCCTCCATGGATCTAGAATAAATCAATATGTCATCCAAGAAGACTAATACAAACTGATCCAAGTACTCACAAAACACTCCATTCATTAAGCACATGAACACCGATGGAGCGTTCGTTAAGCTAAAGGGTACTATTGTGAACTCATAATGCCCATATCTTGTACAGAATGCAGTCTTATGAATATCTGCATCATGCATCCGTAGCTGATGATATCCTGACTTAAGATCAATTTTAGAGAACACCTTAGCTCCCTTAATCTAATCAAATAAATCATTAATGCATGGCAATGGATATCTATTTTTTATCATTACCTTGTTCAACTATCTGTAGTCAATACACAAGCGTAAAGATCCATCCTTCTTCTTAACGAAGAGGACCGGTGCTCCCCATGGAGAAACACTAGGTCTAATGCTCCCCTTTGCCAAAAAATCTTCCAACTGAAGCTTAAGCTCACTCAACTCATGAGTAGTCATCTTGTATGGAGCTCTAGAGATAGGCTCAGCTCCTGGAACAAGCTTGATCTGAAAATCAATGTCACGCTTAGGTGGCATACCTGGAATCTCTGTCAGAAAGACATCAAGAAAATCCTGCAACACTAGATGATCTAGGGTCCTGTCTTCGCTCTCCTCTTCATCAATCTCATTCAATGTCACCGCAAACATCTGGCAACCCTTTCGCATACAACATTTTAGTTGCATAGCTGAAATCATTCAGAGAGAAATAGGTCGTGGGATACCCACTATCTGACACTCTATACCCTCATCATCCTTGCAAATGATGTTCTTCCTACAGTCGATGCTAGCTCCATGAGCTTCTAACCAATCCATACCTAGCATGACCCCATATGATCCCAAAGGAATCACATCTAGATCTACAATGGTAGAGAATTTACCCAAATTCAGTTCACACCTAGGGACCAAAGATCTTGTCACAACCCTAGCTCTTGAGGCTAATTCCACTTGCCAATGACTATCTTGCTTTGTAGCCGCCAACCCACAATGCTCAACTAAAAGTGGAGATATGAAAGAGTCAGTAGCACCAGAATCATATAAAATAGAAATGGGTATGCCTCAAATAGTACTTGTAGTCTCAACTACCATACCCTGATGATCTGCCTACCGCTGATCCAATGTAGTGAACACTCTGTGTGCACCCTATGTCTCCAACTGTGGGTTCAAAATTTGCTAGCCTCTGAGAAGAGTACTATGGGGGATGCTGTGGGCAATTCACTTCTATGTGCCCAAATTGTCCACATGTGAAACATCCCATGTTTCTGAAGTTACTCTTTCCTCCAGATGGTGCACTGGATTGCTAAAAGCTGCCTTTGCTAGCACTTTGTTGTACACTCTTAGCTGGTTGAGCAATTTGATTGCGCTTCCAGCACTTACCATTCTAGAAGTTCTTGGAATGAGAACCACTGCTCTAAGAAGGAGGTGGAAGGGTTTTAGCCTACTGATGGTTCTGGTTACTCTTATAGAAGTTCAACAACTTCTTGAAGTTTCCATTACCTTGGGACTAGTTCCCTCTAAACCCTGATCCTG
The DNA here is from genome assembly GCA_027943335.1 of Chamaecyparis obtusa. NCBI lineage: Eukaryota > Viridiplantae > Streptophyta > Pinopsida > Cupressales > Cupressaceae > Chamaecyparis > Chamaecyparis obtusa. Next base: position 368,527 of record BSBK01006288.1, on the reverse strand, counting down.
AAGAACCACCTGGATGCTAATCATAGCCTGAGGCTATATTAGCCTCAGTGAGTGTAGCCTTCACAACCACTTCTCTGAAGGTCTTGGGCTCAAAGAGTAAGACCTTTCCAATAATGTGGGCATTCAGCCCCCTGATAAAATGTTGCACCAATAGAGCTGTGTCCTGTCCAAATCTGGCGTACTGCTTAAGTTCAAAGAACTTACGCTCATATTCACTCATAGTCATAGTCAGCTACTTCAAATTATGGAACTCATCGGCCCTCTATTTCCTCCATTGATCTGATAAGAAATGTTCTTGAAAATTCTCCAAGAACAATTTCCAAGTAACTGTGTCCATCTGAACACCCAGCTTCTCTTCCTCAATTTTCCACCATACTACTGCAAAATCTGTGAGCTGAGTCACGACATATCTAGCTCTAGTGTTGCTACTGAATGGGTGCATGGTGAAGCTTCATTCCAATGCTATTAACCATGTCTCTGCCTCAAGTCTTGTACCCTTCCCATCAAAGGGAATAGGCTTTCCCCTCATAAGGTCCCTCATATGGTTTGCTGCAACCACTGAAGGATCCACAGTAAATTTCCTCTTAAGAGGACTCCTGGATCTTTCCCTGTCTCTCTCTCCTTCTTTCCTATGGGAATGATGTGAACCCTCCTGATCTGCTCTGTCTTGATCAGGACCAAGATGAGTAAGGATTGCTCGAAGGAGCTATCTAGTATCCTACCCATCAGATTCTCCCTGCTGTTCACCACCCTGCTCATCTCTCGATTGCTGGCAGTTACTTACTTGCTCAACACTGGTGGAAGGGCTTGGTTGCCTTCCCTTACCACGTCCACCTGACCTACCTCTACCTCAGCCTCTAGCTGCTCTAGTTACATGCATGATTCCTGCAACATGAAGAAATGAGCAAACACTCACGAACATATATCGAAACATAAATCAAGACAAGATGATCATAAAGTAATCAGTCTAAAAATAGAATTGTTATATGTCTACGTTTTGTTTTCAAGTTTAAACTACACACATAAGACCTAATGAGCGTACATACCCAGAGTTCCCAATGTAGAAACTCGGCTCTGATACCAAATGTAACGCCCCACCAGGGAACCCAAAAGAAACTAACCTAGAACATGATACTAAGTTTGGTGAACAATTTTTTTTCCTAAAGTTTACATTCAAGATATATAATTACATGAAAGCAATAACCATTATCCCACATAACACACATTGTAAACACAGGTTACAAATCTAATGGATCCCTTAACGTAGTATTAATTACTAACATAACACATTAAATAACATCAACAAATGTTTCCATAAATTAAATACTACAATTTACATCGTAATGTTTTCATTTCATGAATAATCATTAATTCTAATAAACATACATCCACTGCACATGTCGCAGGGTATGCATTAATCATTCTAACAACTAAATTACAATATCCAGATTAGGTATCACAAGCGATACTCTAATACAAGATTTACAATAAAGAATAAGTATATAAGAACATCAATGAAGAAGTAACATAAGGAATCCAACTGAAAAGACACCATCAAGCACTGACACAAGGATGTCAAATCTTGAATGGTAAAGAATCACTACCACCCGTCCATGTAGAACCACAAAGGTCTACCCCACCGTGCTGAGGAGATAACATTGGACCCCAATCGGATAAACAAGCCAAACTAGGAAACACCACTAGGAAAGGAATCCTGATAGCTTACCAACTCAAGTTCAACAAAAGTAGTGAAAGGTATGACTCACTAATCCAGAGGCAACCGACCATGTAGGATAACTAGACTATGTGTAGGTAGGTGTCATCATGTACGTCTAACCGTTGAGTCTCATCCTGGTAATCTCTCTGGATCCCGGCACCCAAGTGACCATACATGGAATCAATGACTTCTCATATTGACGAAACCATTAACTATGCCAGAACACACACTTCAATAGGTGGCAAGCATCATCTCATCCTCATCTCAGTCTGTACTAGCACTCAAGCATGGGAGAGGGAACTATCTTATTAGGTTCATTTATTTCCCTTAGTTTAATTAGTTTATCACTTTACAATAACTTACAATAAGTGATCAACAACAGCCACTTGAGGGCCCTGGCGCTTATTGCAAGCCACCTCCTAACACATATCTAGGTAAACTACCCTAGGCTCATAGATCTCTCCTAGATCAAGTCATAGATAAATTAAATAGTCACACATCCAGAATCGTCACAGAAACCAGGATTGACTACATATCATGTTCACTGAATCACATAGTAAAACAAGAGCCTATAAGGTCAACTGGAAAATATAGAATACACACTCATGCCAAACATGATAAACAACATGATCAAAAGATAATTTTCAAGCTTCTGTCTTTCCTAGGTCATCTAAAACCTTGATAACCCATAATAAATTTGAAAACACGAAGTATACACAAGTACATCAAATTGAGCTATAAATAAAACCAAAATTCATCATATTCCATAAACAACATAAATGAACATGAATACTAGGTTCACTAGGAAGTAACTGAAATAACCATTCCATTGATATCTTTATATCATCAAATCCCTATCAGATATTCATAAATAACATCATAAAGAAAAATGCCCAATTTCACTTATAAGGATGTCAATTAAATCATAAATTTAGTCCATTACTAGAAAGTTGATAAAATTCCAACACACACTTAGAAAAATAGAATTTCAGAAGTCATTTCCAAAAAAAACAACATTTAAAAAAATATCTTTAATTTATAATATACAATCTTAAATATATTATAAATATTATGAAAACTCTATACTTATAATACAAAATTATAATCTAAGAAATTTACTAACAATATTTTAATTTCCATTAAATTGGAATAATTAATATTAAGAAAAATATTAATTATTAAAAATTATTAATGAAAAATCAAATAAAGTATTAATATATTAAAAATTAATTTTAATTTAATTTAGAATAACTAAACCAAAATAGAATTAAAACAAATTAATTTCAAAGCTCAAATCATAAAAAAATCTTTTAAACAATAAATATGAAAACAATGGCAAGTGGGGCTACTTTTAGGTAAAGTCTTACTCAAACCTTTGAAACTTACTTTATAAATAATAAGTTTTAGTTGATGTTAAAGCCCATTCCTTACATTTACATACACAAACCGATAAGTCAATTCCCTTACAGGTACGGGTAGTGGGTAACGTGTAATATAAAATAAAATTTATTTGCTTTCTTAGTCAGTATCCACTACGGTAGGAGGTAAGGGACAGGTGGTCCCTTCCCTCATGCCATTTGAATATAAATTTTTAATATGTTTTATTTTTTTTTATTTGATTTGTTAAAACTAACTTTTTCATATATATATACTTTTGAATAGAATTAATTCAAGCTAACTTTAAAAAGCACCTACAATAATAATATTTCTTTTTTTTTCTTATACCAATTTTCGAGATTCCAAAAGGAATCTTTTCCTTTCAATGGTCTTTTTGAGAAACGGAAAAAAAATACACAGGCTTGGAAAATTTACCAGAACAGGAAATTTTTCATGAATTACATTTTTGTCCTATTTTATTTGTTATTTAATTTGTATTCTAATGCAATACAAATTTTTGGAAAAATTTTCCACAAAGCATGCTAATAATTTTAAGTGGTATAAAATATTCTTACTGTCATTTTTCACAGGGAGGGTATTTTTTTTGCCCAGAATTCATTTTTTGCACTCCAAAAACATTTTTCCTTCACAACCCATTTAATAAATTTATCTTCTCTATAGTTTTACTATACTAAAATTGATTTTCTTGTTTTCTGTGAGTTTTAGATGGAATTTTTCCCAAAAATTTTGCCAGCATTTCCCTACTATGCCAAGTAATAATAAAATACTGAAAAAAATTTCTAATAACTTATAAAAATCCAAAAATGAAAGCTTAACCAGAATTACTAATCTAACCCTTAGAATCAAACGAACAAAGCAAATTTTACATAATTTTCTACAGACAAAAATACTAGAAAATTCATCAAAACCCTACCTCAATTCCAATGCTATAAATTTGATGGAGATTTGCCTATAGGTTGATGAATCTCCCAAATCTGAAATGTAGAAGCTCAAACCCTGCAACTCTGAATCACAACATATGTAGAATCCAAATCCAGATGCACACACACTTCACCCATAAAATTTCACACACCAAATTCTCAAGAACACAAGATAGCACAAAAATATTTCAAAATTGCTCTCTCTCTCCCCAAATTGAAAATTCCAACAAAACCTGGTTCTCCAAAATGAATGCAAATTTTCTCCAAATAGAAAATCAAACCCACCTATCATGCAAACCCCAATGAGTCACCAGACAACTCCTAATCAAACTCCTCTTTTTTTTTGAGTTGAGGGAAAAAAAATTATTAATTATAAAATATATTATTTATGCACAACTCACATAGAATTCTTTTTACAAGTTACTTTATGAAATCAAATTTCACATAAATCAATAAAGCACATGTAATATAAAATTTCACATTTAAATTATTTAATAATTATGACATAATTAAAACATGCACTAATTCTTCAACAATTTAATAAAACATATTAAATCATAATTTAGCACAATTAATTAATTAAATTCAAATATTCTCATATTTGATTTTTTAATTAATTAATAATTATTCAAAGACATAGGTGTAGACACAGAAAATTGGCAAAGGCTTAATTCAATCAAAAGGTGCAATCAAGTCATCAAAATAGCACTAAAAATCAATAAATGGAACAAAGGCAATTTGAATCAAAAGAAAATTCAATTAAATGATTAAATGATTAAATAAAGCTTGAAAAGGGGAAAAACACTAAGAAATTGATTAAATTCAATTAATGACATAGTGGTTGAAATGAAAAATCAAAATGAACCTCTTACCCTTCATGGCTAAATTTAATTACTTTAATTAAATAATAAATATGAAATTCTCTCAACAAAGGAAAAAGGAGACAAAATGGACACAAATCACTCACTTTTGTTGAAATGGTCCAGCCTTTTGAAACCATTTAAATGTTTGTCCCCCCAATTTAGGGACAAAGCAAAGCCAATTGACCTTACCCAAGCATAACCATGGTTATCTCACTCTACCCCCTACCCTTGGGAAAATCTTATAAATAGAAGGCATTTTGAGGCATTATTCATCCACTCCATATCTTTGAATTGCAGCAAAGCTCTTGCAATTTGCATCCACACCACTCACTTAGCATTTTCATTGATATTTTAGCTTAATTGTTGATCATTTTAGAGATTTTCTTATCAAATAGAGCTAGAATTTGATAATTAGATCTATTTTGCATATCATTCTTAGTTCAATTCTCATAATTAGAGTGTCACTAGTGAGGATTTGCAGCTGAGAGCCTCATTTACCACTTCAATTTAGAGAACCATGAGATATTTAGATTAATTGTGCATTATTTAGATTAGTTTGCTTTGAATAGTGTAAATTCTCTTTAAATCTTGTAATTTCATGAAGGTGTAAATCACTCACACACAAATGGCGCCCACCATGGGGCCCTAGGCCTCAAATTTATCAAAATTTCTACGTTATTTGCAAATTTAGGCTAGAATTGCATGATTTTGCTCACTGTTTGCAGGTTACAGGAAAGAAATCACGCCTACCAGTAAAGAAATCACGCCTGCAGTAAAGAGATGTCGCTCGCGGGAATTCAGATGTCACCTGGAGTCTGAACGCTCACGCTTCTTACCAGCAGAGTCACGCTTCTGGATAAAGAAATCACGCCTGCGGACATTAGATTATCGCCTGACGCACAAAGATATGATGCCTTTGGCTATTTGGATGTCGCCTACAACGAATTAAAAGCCGTGACCGACGAATTAGTTCACGCCTGGTGTAAAGGGAGTTTACCGCACTTTGCTTTTTATTTGTCGCTCTTATTATTTTAAATGTCGCTTTCATTTAATAAGATGTCGCTTATATGAATTAGTTTGTCGCTTTTGGATAAATAATTCGCGCGTTCATTTAATTTGATATCGCACGTAATCACTTTAATCTCGCTTGAGCCCCTTTTGGTGACGCTCGCGGTTAAAGTAATTACATCTTTGTTAAATTAGATATCGCCTTTAGCAAAAGAAATGTCGCCTGGTATAGCATCTATTTTCTGTTAGTGTAATTGCTGTTGTCGCCTGTAATAAAGATTTCACGCGTTTGATAAATTTAATATCGCACTTGACTATTTTGATCTCACTTGAGCCCCTTTTGGTGACGCTCGCGGTTAAAGTAGTCACGTCTTCATTAAATTTGATCTCGCCTGTAGTCTGGACAATGTCGCCTGACAGTATTTTCACTATTTTGTCAAAATAAGGACTGTATGCTAACTTTACTGTCATTTTTTTTTGTCTCAGGAGCATGGTCTGTCATAAGAAAGTGCAAAAACCAGAGAGAAGATACAACTTAGAGGAGAAATTGATCTCTAAGAGGATAAGGAAAGAAAACCGGGTACATTCTACCTTTGTTCTCAATAATAATTTAGAGAAAGAAGTAGAATTGCATGCCAAATATATTGCTGTTGTAGATGCTTACAAACGAAAATATGTCTCATTGAATTGGGAATTTAGTCCTTAAATTTGTAAGAATTTTGCAAGTATTTTGGTAAAAAAAAGAATCAAAAGCATAATCAATTATATCATTTTTTAGCTTTGATTTTGGTTTCCCCTCACTTTGTTTGTATTGTGCTGACTAACTTGTTGGTGGAGGGAACATTTTGCCAAGGTAAGAGAAGGATTTGGAGAGAAAAATGAAAAATCTACTACTTAAAAATGCGCCTAGCCTTTGCTAGCATCGTTTGAGGTATTTTTCTCATCAAGCTTGCACTTCCCTTAAATTGTGGCATTTTCAAAGTTCAAAAACATAGTTTAATCATAAAAGGAAAAAAATAAACACTTCAATTCTAAGAACCCCTTTGTCACGGGGTTGAAAAAGAACCAATTTGATTGTGAGTGTTTGGGATAAGGGAAAAGCAATAGGGATATGCTCTTCACTCTTTGAGTGAATCAAATTCCCAAACTTGCTCTACCAAATCCATTTTTCATGCTTTTCAATGAATATGTTTAAAACTTAGTGGGCTCGCCTCCCGAGATTGCCTTAGAAGGGCCGGTGAGAGGGACAGCCCAAAGTGGGATACACTTGCTTTTGCCGCGAGAATCCGACCCACTATAAAATGAAACGCGGGTATCCTTAATGGGGTACATGACAAAAGGATTTTAGCTCTTTCGAACTTCCTCTAGTAGTCCTAACGGATTGCGCAAAATCGTGCTTTTGTGCGTGTGGGAAGCCCCTTAACATAGTTGGGGGATGAAAAGCTAAGATCTCTTTTTAACGGAAAACTTACTACATAACGGTAAAATAGCAAAACTACCTATTAGAGCCATGTTTATGAACCAATTATGTGCTAGGTAGATTGTGTGGAAGCTATTCTTGTGTTAAACCTGTGAAAACGTTCAAAAATATACACATTAGAGCATTCTAGGGATATGGTACCCAATTGATGTGTGTGTTGAGATTGTTTTTATTTTCAAACAAGATATTCCAAAGTTATTGATCAAAACACCATTAAAATTTTAAACCATTTAAAATTGATCAAAAACTTTTACCTTATTCCAAAAACAGCTTATCAAGAGAAGAAAGTCAACATACCCTTAAAGTTTGTTCATGCCTATTATTACAAGGTCACTCTCTATAAGGAAAGCATTACAAACAGACGGGACCTACAACGGAGAAGAGCTCCCATTTCCAAAGAACACTTTCATTACTTCACGAGTGACTGAAAATCCCACTAAGGCAAAGGACATTAACAACATGTTTAGTGGTACCCTAGGAAATATCGATCCCACTAACCAAGGGAACAACATGAATGGGGGCATAGATCCTAATAACAACCAAGGGAACAACATGAATGGAGGTATGGATCTTAACAACAATCAAGGAAATTCTAATAATGGAGGAAGAGATCCTAATTCTCAAGAGGCAAATTCACAAGGCAACAACTTATTGCCTCCTCATAATACAAACTTACCCCCAACTGCAGAAGAAGCCACGATTGAAAGAGCATTAGAGGCAAGACAATGTCCTTATTTCATAGAACTAATGAAAAAGACCATGCTTATGGATAAAGAAAAACACTTCATGGACTTAATACAAACGGGGGTAAAGCTACCTAAAGATTTTGACATAGAACAATTAAAGCCCAAGGAAATAGAAGACCCTATGGAAGCAATGAGGAAACAATTCAAGGCATTACAAATGGAAATTGACAATTTGAAACAAAATGGGGCTCCTAAGCCTTTCTCTATTGAAACATTATGTCCTTTTCCATTTGATAAGAGTTTGGTCATGGTGCCTTTTCCCATTAATGTAACATTTCCTAAATATGAGAGATATGAAGGAACATCTGACCCACATGATCATCTTCGGGGGTTTTGTGCATTGAGTCTTGAATTCATGCATGAATCAACCTATTTAATGAGACTATTCCCAAGAAGCTTGGGAGGAACAGCCATGGATTGGTTTTCAAAACTACCATCCGGCATAAAATCCTTTGAAGAGTTAGCATCTAAATTCGTGACTCATTACTCTTATAACATCAAACATGAGGTCACCATGATAACGTTGTGTAACACGAAGCAACAAGATGGAGAAGCCTTTCTCACATTCTTGCAAAGATGGAGGACTGCATTTGCTAGATATCCAAGAAGTGTACCGGAGAAAGAAAAAATGGATATCTTTATTAACGGTTTAAGAAGCGAGCTGAATTATAGACTAAGGATGCAATGTCCCAAAACCTTTCAAGATCTAATTGATAATGGAATTACAATGGAAGAAGTGTTGATTAAGAGTGGAGAGTTAAAATTGCACAAGGAAAATAAGAATAACTCTAACTCCAACAACAACAATACCAACAATAACAACAATCCAAATAAAAGTTGGTACAACAACAATAGCCGTTATGCTGCAAGGAATAACAACAAAGGTATTGTTAATGATGGTGTAGTGGAATCCAGCAACTTGAAAGTGATTCCATTTGCCCTTACAAAGACACCAAATCAAGTGAATAATGCTAATCAAGCATATAATGCACCTTTCAACAACAACAACAATGCCAATAAGAATAATCAAGGAAACAAGGATCAAAACAGCAAGTATGATAAGTATTTGAAACCCACTCCTGCAAGACACTTTACACCCTTGAGAGAATCACTTGAAACTGCATTAAAGACTCTCATAGCTAACAATGTTATTACATTACCCGCCATTAAACCTTATGAACCAGACCACAAGCCGGGTTGGTGGGATGCTAAGCATCATTGTGAATATCATAGGATTCGGGGGCACCCTACAAATGAATGTTTACAATTAAAGAATGTGGTGCAAGACTTGATAGATAATAACATAATCACTGTTGATGGACCCCAAAATAATGAAGATCATACGGCCTTCAAACAACCTTTTTACAAACATGATAAAGGTGAGTCATCAAATGGCAAGAAACAAAGCGCCAATAATCTCAACTTTGTGCCATCATATGATCATATTGTTAATGCTATCATCATTAATGAACAGCCTCAAAAGGAAGCAACAAATGTCATTACAAGAGGGCAGAATTCTAGAATGACTTTACAAGGGATAGTCCCTCAAAACACCAATATCCCACCATCCAACATTGTGGTCAAACAATCTCCTACAGTAGCAAGACCTTATAGTTTGGTAGACCAATTACAACGTACTCCAGCACAAATCTCAATCTTAGAGTTATTGAAGTTGTCACCAAATCATAAAGAGATTTTGGAAAAAGCTTTGGAAGAAACACATGTTTCTACTACCTTAGGGGAAGAAAAGTTTCAAAATATGGTAGGACATCTTGTGGCTCCTCATTGTCTTTCATTTTCAGATCAAGATGACATGTCTATAACTCATCCTCAAAATTTTCCATTACATATAGAGGTTTTGATCGAAAGGCATAGAGTCAAAAAAGCCCTTATTGATGGAGGGGCTGGCCTTAACATATGCACATTGAGTCTTGTAAAATCCTTAGGTTTCTCCGAGTCTTGCATTGACCCTACAAAGAAAATCACCATAAAAGCTTATGATGAGGCTGAAAGAGCTTCTAAAGGCATGATTGTGTTGCCCATCCAAGTGGGACCAGTTAAGAAGGAAACCAAATGTCAAGTGTTGGACATGAAATTAACCTATAACATTTTATTGGGAAGACCTTGGATTCATGAGATGCAAGCTGTCCCCTCCACATACCACCAATGCATCAAGTTCCCATACATGGGTGAAGAAATCACAATTGGAGGAGACTCAAATCCATTTCAATATTGTAATGCACTCAAACCCTTGCATGAATTATACATTCCACATAATCGTGAAGGAGTTGTTCCAAGAATCACCAATGAAGATGCACAAAATCCTCTTCAAGCTAGCTCAACTACATCAACTAAGGGCAAGGAAAAAGTGAGCTACGAGGATCCAAATGTGATGGAAAGTCCATATGTGGCACCTAAATTGGAAACAGTGATCTACAAACCTACTAAAGAGGAAAAAGAACAAGCTAAAGCAGATCATTACCAATACATGAGTGAGATGATGAACAAATTTGACAAACAATGCAAGATTAGTTCAAAAGGGGTAGGAGAATATTCAGTTTCTCTATTTGACATGCCCATGTCTCCTAAATCACATGGAAAACCCTCAAAAGAACATCTTCCACATAAGTATAATTCTTATTTTGTGAGGGAAGATAGCAAAGCAACATGGGATAAGGAAGAGAATGATGTCCTTCAATGGCTTTATCATGATGAGGATGGTACCCTAGACACTCCCATGGAAAGAATTCAGCATGTTAATATACAAACAGAACAATATGGGAAAGGATTTGATATTATGCAAAAGATGGGATACAAAGGAAGAGGACCCCTAGGCCAAAGAAATAGAGGATTATTAGAACCTATTGAACCTGTTTGGAGGGCAAGTCATGAAAAATCCGGAGTAGGTTTTCAACATAAGGGAGAAAGTTCAAGTCCAATGCATGATTTTCATCCTCAAATAAATGCATTAGAATCCGAAGGAGATAGTGATGATTCTAGGGATTATGAATGGGATACTTTATCAGATGAGTCATGTCAAGATAAAGAAGTCATTGTTATACATACTTATGCAAAAATCCCAAAACAAGATGCTCCAATTAATGAAGAATCTTCTATTCAAAGGCCTAATATAGAACAAGCATCTAGTAGTGGAGCATGGATAGAAACATTTTGGACACCTTCAGAGGAGAGAAATTCAAACGTTAGTTTTAACCCACTTGTGGCTTTTCCCACATTGTTTCCCGTAGAGGTCGACGAGGATTCAAGTGAAGGGGACTTTGACCCTGCTTCCATGGATCATCTTGAGGAAGCGCACATCATAGACCTAAACGATACAATGTATGAACCCTCAAACGAAGTCATGTCCATAAATCCTATTGATGATACCTTACCCAATAATTCCTTAATTTTGATACATCCAGACCTCATTGATTGGGATCAAACTGAACCACATGACTTACTTTACTTCCCAAATGACCAAGCCACAAACCAATACCTCAATGCGGTTGAACCCTCTTTCACCAACGAACTCAATACGGACATGATGACAACAGCAAGGGTCCAATCTCTTAGTCAAAAAAAAGAAAAAATAAAAAAAAATAAAAAAATGAAAAGTTCTATTGGTGAAAACCCAACTGTGGCACCATTAGAACCAAAAACAATGAAAATAAAAGACGTTTCTTTTGGTGAAAACCCAACTGTGGCACCATTAGAAGAGAGATTGGATACTTTGCCTGAACATGAAGAAGAACGGTCATCTATTCTTATAGAACCAACAGAAAAAGTTAACATTGGCACGGAATTAGAGCCAAAGGTTGTACACTTGGCTGCATCGCTTACATCTATTGAAAGAGAGGACTTTATCAAATTCTTCCAAGAACAACAAGTAAATTTTGCATGGTCATATGCCGATATGCCTGGATTGGATCCTGATTTCATAATGCATCATCTGAATGTTAGACCCGGAGTTAAACCTGTGAAGCAAAAACTAAGGAAAATGCACCCACATGTGGCTCTTCTAGTCAAGGCAGAATTGGAAAAATTGTTAAAGGTGGGGTTCATAAGAACAATAGCATATGCTGATTGGATCTCTAACATTGTGCTAGTTACTAAACATGATAAATCTATCCGTGTGTGTACGGATTTCAGAGATTTAAACCTTGCATGTCCCAAAGATGACTTCCCATTGCCAAGCATTGATACCATAGTGGATTTGACAGCAGGTCACGCAATGTATTCATTAATGGATGGATTTAGTGGCTACAACCAAATCAAGATTGCTCCCGAAGACCAAGAAAAGACAGCATTTACTTGCCCTTGGGGTACCTTTTGTTGGAATGTTATGCCCTTCGGTTTAAAAAATGCTGGAGCTACATATCAAAGGGCCATGACAACTATTTTCCATGACATGATGCATACTTTTTTAGAAGATTATGTGGATGAAATTCTAGCAAAATCCCACAATAGAGAAGAGCATTTACAAATCCTAAGAAAAATATTCATTCGGTTAGAACAATTCAAAGTTAGACTAAACCCAAAGAAGTGTGCCTTTGGTGTCCAATCTGGCAAGTTATTGGGTTATATAGTGTCAGCAAAAGGCATTGAAGTTGATCCTGAAAAAGTACAAGCAATTCTAGAAATGGAGATTCCAAGAAATATTAGCCAAATGAGGTCACTACAAGGAAAGATTCAATCAATAAGGAGATTTATCTCTCAATTAGCAGAAAAGTGTCACTCCTTCACCAGATTGTTACACAAGGATACGACATTTATGTGGGATGAGGAATGTGATAAGGCCTTTGCTACTTTGAAGACTTATTTGATAAACCCACCTATTCTTATGTCACCTATCAAAGGTAAAGAACTGTTGTTATACATATCAGCCACAGAAAGGTCTCTAGGCATATTGTTGGCACAAGAAGATGAGCAAGGGAAAGAAAGGGCAATCTACTATCTTAGTAGAACCTTAATAAAATATGAACTCAATTATTCATTCATGGAAAGAGCATGTCTAGCAGTGGTTTTTGCATCTCAAAAACTAAGACATTATATGTTGATGCATAAGATCAAATTAATTGCCAAGATTGATCCTCTCAAATACTTACTAAGTAAAACTGCCTTAACAGGTAGAATAGCAAAATGGGTCATGATCCTAAGTGAATTTGACATTGAATATGTTGATAGAAGAGCAATTAAAGGACAAGTGATAGCAGATCACTTAGCAGATAACCCAATGGAGTCTACACAAACCATGCAAATTGAATTTCCAGATGCAGAAATTGTCAACATAGAAGCAAAGACATGGAAGTTATATTTTGATGGATCTTACACACAAGGAGGTTCTGGAGCAGGTATATTATTGGTTACCCCTCAAGGATACACCATTCCAAAGTCTTATAAACTCTTATTTCCATGCACCAATAATATAGCGGAATATGAGGCATTAGTCATTGGCATCAAAATGGCTTTAGAATGGAGTATTGCAGAATTACAAGTGTATGGAGATTCCCAACTCATAATCAATCAGGTTAATAATGAATACAATACCAAGGACATAACATTGATGAAATATAAAACCTTGATTGATGGATGGAAGAAGTACTTTGCTTTGATCACATTTGAACAGATTCCAAGAGAAAAGAATAGAGCAGCAGATGCCATGGCTACCTTGGCTTCCTTGTTACAAAAACCAGATCAACATGAGAAGTATGAGTTCTTGGTGGAAGAGTTGGTAAAACTGGCATTTAACCTTCCTGACACCCAAATTGTTGCTCTTTTACATGGACATGACTCTCCTTGGTATGGACCCATCTATACTTACCTTAAAGACCAAGTACTCCCCATAGACCAAACTCGTGCCCAAAAACGTAACTTCATACGCCAAGCCGCCCGTTACCTAATCCTTTCAGACACATTGTATCGTAAGGGTCTTGATGGGACGTTACTTAGATGTCTAGAGGAAGAAGAGTCTAAGTTAGCTTTACGCGAGGTCCACGAAGGCATTTGCGGGTCACACTCAAGCGGTTTTAATCTAGCTAAGAAAATCCTTCGTCTAGGGTACTTTTGGACAACATTAGAAAAGGATGCTTGTCAATTTGTGAAGACATGCAGCAAATGTCAATATCATGGTAATATGATACATGCATCGGCTCAAGAATTACACCCATTCATTACACCATGGCCTTTTTATCAATGGGGTTTTGACTTGATTGGAATCATATATCCTCCATCTTCAAACGGACACAATTATATCATCACAGCAACAGAATACTTCACTAAATGGGTGGAAGCAGTTCCATTAATAACAGCAACCGGCAAACAAATTTCAATGTTCATTTTGAACCACATAATTTGCCGCTATGGTATTCCACAGGCCATTATCACGGATAATGGGAAACAATTCAAAAATCAGGATATTGATGAACTTTGCATGACATTTCACATTACACATCATTCATCATCCATTTATTATCCACAAGGCAATGGACAAGCTGAGGCAACAAACAAAAATATCCTCAAAATATTAAAAAGATCAGTTAACAAATCAGGAAGAGATTGGCACGTGCAAATAAATCCCGCACTATGGGCTTACAGAACTAGTATCAGAACACCTACAGGAGCCACCCCATTCTCTTTAGTCTATGGAACCGAAGCAGTTCTACCATTAGAAGTTGAAATTCCATCTCTACGGGTTTCATTAAGAGGATTGATCACTGATGAGGATTATAGGATTGCCAGACTACAACAATTGGAATTGTTAGAGGAACATCAGACTCAAGCTTATGAGCATTTAAAAGGTTATCAAAACAGGATTGCACACAATTACAACAAACACATCAAACCAAGAACTTTTCAAGTAGGAGACTTGGTACTAAGAGAAAATCCCAAAAATCAAGTTGAAAGGGAAAAGAAAGGAAAGTGGGAAGCTAATTGGATAGGCCCATTTTTTATAGCATCATCCTTTGGAACTGGAACATATAAGTTATCAGATTGTAATGGTGAAGAATTACAAGAACCCATAAATAGCATTCATTTGAAGAGATTCTACACCTAAAACAGATGAAAGAGTATAAAGAGTATCAGATGAGAGAGCATCATAATTATTGTACATAATTGAAAATGGAAAATACCAAAAACATTTGAAAATGGAAAATACCAAAAACATTTGAAAATGGAAAATCCAAAAAACATTGGAAAAGAAGAAAGATCAAAAACAGTGGAAAATTGAGCCTGAAGAAAGCAAAAACATTTGAAAAACTATCTCTTGGTGAAAACCTAGCAAATAGGCGCCAAGGTGATAATGAAAAACAAAAAAAAAAAAAAAAAAAAGGAAAAAATGAAAAAAATGAAAAAAGAGAAAAAGTGCCTTGGTGAAAACCTAGCAAATAGGCGCCTTGGTAGCAAAAAAAAAGAGAATACCCAAAAGTGAAAACTTGGTAACAAGCGCTTTTGGTTCCCTTAAGTCATTTCCTTCCTAGTCACATGTGTATATAATGCATCTCATCATCCCATTTGTCTAAACCTTTATTGCATCCGTCATTTGTACATAGTCATAATAACAGTTTGTAGCACCATCCTTTGCATTGCCTAAAGTTGTCAAAATTGATACATCAAATACTTGGGGGCAACATAAACGGATTGGAAAGTGGGTACCTCAAAAAGGATTCATATGAACAACATTCAGTCACAAGCAGAAAGAGATCAACATTTTCAGAAGAGAGATCAGATTTTTGTAAACCTTGGATTGATAACGAAAAAGTTGACTACCACAACAAAATCCATGAAGCCTAAATTGACTTATTATTCAGGATTAAAAATCAAAAATCATGTCATGATCACACACTTGGAAATATATTTTGTTGAAAATCAGAAAACAATGCAAAACACTTAGATAGATTCTTTTGAAAAGTTGGTTAAAAATTTGTTTACTTACATTCATTCAATTTGTATCAAGTCTTTTTAGCTCATCAATGATGTTTCGACTAGATTGGCAATGATGGAGACATGATATTTTTCTTGACTATGAAGTGACTGTTTGGAGGAAAATTCATTGCCTTATGAGAATTCATCTAAAGACATGGTCATCAAAGAACCATCGAGGATTATCTTATAAAACAATGAGTTAACCTTTGTTTGTTTACGCAACCGGATACCTTGGATATTTAGATTCTTCATATCTAAATGACAAAATCCACTTGCAACATAGAATCTGACAAAATCGGTATTCGTACTCTCATGATTTTTTTTTGAAATCAGTGATAGTCGTATCGATGAGACCGATGGGAAAGCAAAAACGGAGGTTACCATATGAGCAGTAAATAAAAAGCGATATTCATATCATCATGTCAGTGGGAAGTGGTGATTGTATCGACTTTCCGGTCCCAAGTGCTCAATGATGAAAATATATCCTCAAGGCATTTATTTGCTAAAAGCTAGTGACACTTAGCTGCATTCATAAAAAGGTTAAATGCATTCTCATGTTAGATTAATTGCATGTGCATTTTTTTTTTTCCTAAGGGTTTTATTTTCGCATCAAAAAGGGGGTACATGACATCATTAACAGGGTTAAATCAACAAGGACAACATCATTTCAACATCATCTTTTCTACAAAAATAAAAATAAATGAGATTATACTTTTTGCATTCATTCCATATCATTAATCATAACATAGATATTATCAAAGAAAAGAAGGAAATAATCATTTACATTTGCATACAGAGTGCATACATACAGATTGCATACATGAGAAATAACATATCAAAACTGCATTCATACATAAGATACGTTGCATCCATAGCCAATATCCATCCAAAAACAAATGCATTAGATAAACACATATAGCAGCATCTAAAGGAAATCTCATATATTATCAAGTAAAAGCAGGAAAGATCATAAATGTTCTCATATCACACGTCTACTCATAACTCAATATATCAAGTATAACAATGATGTCATAAAACTCAACTCTATAATCGCCCATCAACAGGGGCATCAATGTCAAATAAGTGTCAAAATACAACTGGAAAGGTGACACCAAGGTCACAAGACTATGGTACAATATCAAGTATCTCAGCATCAGTACATAAATGATAAATAAGAGCACTCATAGCTCATCTCTCGTCACCACTGGGAGGAGGTCCTGGAGGAGGCTGTGGAGGAGGCTGTGATGGAGGCTGTGATGGAGGCTGCTGAGGAGGCGTCTGACCAACCATAGCAACAAGGAGAGGAACCAAGGGAGCCAAACCCGATACCAACTGCTGAATCATAGATGACATCTGTGACACCTCTGTCCGTAATGCTCCCACATCTGCTCGTAGCTGGGTAGTACTAGAGCTCTCTCCAACCTCATAGGTACTCTGAGGATCACCTGTATCTATAGGAGCTTTTCCCCGATCACGGGAAAAAGCTGCTGGCATCTGCTGTGCACCTGTGTCCTGACCATCCACAGTAGTCTGCTGTAATCCTACTCTCGTATCCTGTCCTGTACCTGGATCCTGTCTAGCAGCCCTCACATGATCCTGACGATCTATCCTCTGTCTCTGTGCTACTGCAGGATGAGGAGGAGGAGGAGGTGCCTGTACCGGTGCATCTCTCGCTCGTCCTCTGAGCCTAATCACTGCCCTACCTCGGGGTCTACCTCTGCGTCTCCTCCCACCACCAACATCATCACCATCATCATCTCGCCCAGGTACTGGCTCTGCAGGGTCTGTAAAGCGAGGCATCGGATGCTCCATCAACCAAGCTAGATACTCCCGTGTGACTCCGGCATCTCTGATGTGTAACCTCATGTCCCAATCCATATAACCCAGTAATGATATCTGCTCTATAGCGTCATCATATGAAGGCATGTGACCCCAAGTAGCACGCTCTGCACTAGAACGAGCATATACTGCAGATCCCTGAGGCATAGGCTGAATCCGCCCAAACTGTCGTAGTACTCTCCCTGCCAAGAATCTCTCCAGAACAGAGTCGATCCTGCCGATCATCCATCGAGGAGCAAACATATAGGGTAACTCCAAGCTATCCTCTCTCCAATCCTCGACCTCAACATATGGTCTCCAATAGACCTCATCCATGTCATCAATCTGTCGTCGCCAATACTCCAAGTGACCCAAGTGATGCTGTGTCACCATACCAGTATACTGCCATGCGAAAGGATATCCTAGAGGACGATCTCGATCTGATATAGGACGACTGACTGGTAAGTGCTCCCATATCCACAACTGTAAAATATGAATCCCAGCAGATAATGAGGCTGATCTCCTGTAAACCACCTCATGCAGATCGTGATAAAGCTGTGCCAGCACACAAGATCCCCAGTCAAAGCGTCGAGGATGATGTAGCAAATCCTCGATAATCCTGCCCCATCCCACTGAAAATCCGCGACCTCGCCGATCAGGTAATAAAACACCACCAATGATAGCACCTAATAAGGCTGGTAAAACAGGAAATGAGGCAAACTGAGGCCATAAGATACAGTCATCACCAATAGATGGATCTCTGAATACTCGTCGACAATAGGTCCCGTCATAGACTGCGTCATAATATACTATCTCTCCATGAGTCGGGATCCGTAGCAATCTGTAAACATCCTCAGGTGTAATAGTCATCTCACCCTGTGGTAGCCAAAATGTGTTTGTCTCAGAGTGCCAACGCTCTGCGACAGCAGTAATCAAACCTCGGTTCATCTGGAACCAAGGAAGCTCTAGTATGCACAGTAAACTGCAGCGCCTAATCACTCGCCTCTCGGCGTCAGTCAACTGGGTCCTAAGCTCCATCACCCAGTGTGGTACAGTCCGAAGGTACAGCACAGGGACATCTTCCTGTTTAATCAAAACAAACTGAATCACATGAGTAACTTACTATCAGGAAATCAAACAATCAATCATGGTCATCAATTTAAATATACCTATCAGACTTACCAATCCTAACTCTAAGCATTGAGGAAGGACGATCCTAGTTTTATGTCTCTAAGCATTTGAGCATAAAATGAATGGACATTTAGATCCATGATCTATCATTCATGATGAAGATTGATTAACCTTATTCTTCGATATTATAGTTACCTATGTCCTAATTCATTGTTGAAATCAAACAAAGGGAATACCCTAACTAAACATTCGATTGAATTCATTGACGTGATCGATATCAATCAAGTTGACGCAATCGAGCAATCAGACGTCTTCGAAAAGTTTGAAATAAACAAATTTTTTCTTACGCGACTTTTCTTTCTGGCGTCATTTCTTTTACCAGAGGCGACATTTCTTTGTTCAAACGCGTGATTTTATTCATCCGCGTGACTTAATTTCACGGAGGCGGTATAAGATTTTCCGTAGGCGACATCTTATTATCACGCGACAGCTGATTAAAATGATTAAAATCCTACGCGACATTAAATTTTCCTTAGGCGACACCAGATTTTCTAAATGCGTGAAAATACCTAAGGGAGGCGACATAAAATTTACCAAAGGTGACATTTAAAATTATCAGGCGATATTAAAATGCACGGAGGCGACATGTCTTTTCACGAACGCAGAATTAAAATTTTTAAATGCATTAAATAAGGTCATAAATGCAACTTTAAAGACATGAAAAAATTTTGAATGACATACCGGAGGACCATCGGTCGCTCTCCGACTGAACCGGCGCGCTCTCTCAAACCGATGCTCGCGATGTGGGACCACCATCGTCTCCAAAAGGCTAAAATCAGAGCTCAAATCTCAAGAAGGAACGGTGCAAATGAATAGTAAAATGAGGGGTTTTACCCTATTTAAGGTGAAATTGGTTCTCATAAATACTTAAAAAAAATGCACTTTGAACCTATCATAGGACATTTTCATTAATCGGGGCATAAATCAAACTTGATTATTTCTTTCAAACGGTATCAGAAATCAAAACATATTCCAACTACTTAAAAATCTTCCAAATCAAGGACTCAATATGTTTTATTTCTGAGGGGGCATCAGAGTATCAAATGGGCATCACATCAAAAACATTTATCAGTGGGGCATATCATATCATATCATATCAGTATCATTGCATATCAGTCATCATATCAAATCTTTCATCATATCAAATCTGTCATCATATCAAACCTATCAACATATCAGCAATCAATCAACCCAGGACCTTTATCAATTAACCCAGGACCTATCATCAAATCAGGACACATATCATATCAGAGGCATCAGAATCATATCAGCACCATCATCAGAGGCACATCATCATCATCAGGAAGTACATCAATCAGAACGATCAGAGGCATATCAGAACCAGGACCTGAATCAGATCATCATACTAAGGGAATCTTTGAATCGGTGTTCTTCGCACATCGACTCAAAGAGGGGCATTTGTAGACACAGAAAATTGGCAAAGGCTTAATTCAATCAAAAGGTGCAATCAAGTCATCAAAATAGCACTAAAAATCAATAAATGGAACAAAGGCAATTTGAATCAAAGGAAAATTCAATTAAATGATTAAATGATTAAATAAAGCTTGAAAAGGGGAAAAACACTAAGAAATTGATTAAATTCAATTAATGACATAGTGGTTGAAATGAAAAATCAAAATGAACCTCTTACCCTTCATGGCTAAATTTAATTACTTTAATTAAATAATAAATATGAAATTCTCTCAACAAAGGAAAAAGGAGACAAAATGGACACAAATCACTCACTTTTGTTGAAATGGTCCAGCCTTTTGAAACCATTTAAATGTTTGTCCCCCCAATTTAGGGACAAAGCAAAGCCAATTGACCTTACCCAAGCATAACCATGGTTATCTCACTCTACCCCCTACCCTTGGGAAAATCTTATAAATAGAAGGCATTTTGAGGCATTATTCATCCACTCCATATCTTTGAATTGCAGCAAAGCTCTTGCAATTTGCATCCACACCACTCACTTAGCATTTTCATTGATATTTTAGCTTAATTGTTGATCATTTTAGAGATTTTCTTATCAAATAGAGCTAGAATTTGATAATTAGATCTATTTTGCATATCATTCTTAGTTCAATTCTCATAATTAGAGTGTCACTAGTGAGGATTTGCAGCTGAGAGCCTCATTTACCACTTCAATTTAGAGAACCATGAGATATTTAGATTAATTGTGCATTATTTAGATTAGTTTGCTTTGAATAGTGTAAATTCTCTTTAAATCTTGTAATTTCATGAAGGTGTAAATCACTCACACACAATAGAAAATACTTTAATCATTATTTTCCTGCTATATTACTAATTAAAATAACCATAGCAACAAATAAATCAAAGCAATATTTCAGGAACATTCATGCATCATACAAACTCACAAGATGGAATCCACGAATTAGGTCAACCTGACCAAACTCAGGCAAGGTAGTCAACCGATACTTTATCCAACAATTAGGATAAATAGGCTAAGGATTGAGTTTTGGGTCTGAATACTATCTCCCCTCTTTACCATGAGATGAATGTATGTGGGCACGCTCACTCCTGCCAATTCAGGGAAGACGATGCCCTGTACCTGCAAACTTATCAGCATAAAACAAAGCATGTACATACAATATATAACAAGCAATGATAGGGTACGGTCAGTCGTGTGGATCTCGACAAAGCGAGTAACTACCACTCTGCCCTTTACCATAAAGACACATAATACAGATACATACATATAAACACCATACACATGCTAGTATGGGGTAAGTACATCATAAACCAACCGAAACATGAAACATCACATCATAATAACATAATCATCTAAATATGAAATCACATATCATGATAGCATAAACATAATCCAGATAAATCCATAATCACTGAAACAATATCTATAAATGCACACATGCAATGTGGCCTAAAAGAGTATGGCACTAATAAACTGAAAGTAAAATACAGAGGTACTACATGGAGGGAGCTCATTGGGTACCCATTCAATCTCAAGATGTGTGTACCAAAAGGGCACCTTGATGTCGCCTTTGGTCTCATCATCATAAGAACATGACCCCCCTTTAGCAAGGAAAAATTCCATGCGTTTATTGAATTTTTTTCTAATCTTTTGACCTCTTGTAACCCCCCGCCAGAGAACCCAAGAGAGATTAACCTAAAACATGCTACTAAGTTTGGACTACACAAAACCTAATGAGCGTACATACCCAGAGTTTCCAGTGTAGAAACTCCGCTCTGATACCAGATGTAACACCCCGCCAGGGAACCCAAGAGAGATTAACCTAAAACATGCTACTAAGTTTGGTGAATAATTTTTTTTCTAAAGTTAACATACAAGATAATCAATAGTGCGGAAGCAATTACCATTTACTCACATTAATACAACATCCAACACAGATTAAAAATCTCGAGGGTCCCATGATGTAGAGTTACTTAAGAACATAGCACTACTAAAATAACATCAACAAAGGATTCCATAACATAAATATTACAAATTACAACATACATCAACAAATATAATCCTCATGGACACCCATGATATCCACATAAACTCACATCCACTGCACATGTCGCAGGGTATGTGGTAATCACTCTATCAATACTAATACAATGTCCAAATTAGGTATCACATGCGATACACTAATACAGGATAAAAAATAATGAAGATAAGAAAGAAACATCAATGAAGAAGCTTAAGGAATCCAACTGTAGAATCACCAACAAGCACCGACACCAAGACGTCGAATCTTAAATGGTAAACAATCACTACCACCTATCCATGTAGAACCACAAAGGCCTACCCCACCGTGCTGAGGAGATAACAACAAACCCCACTTAGATAACCAATACCAAAGAAAGGATAAAACCACTAAGAAAGAGGATCCTAAAAGCTCTCTAACTCAAGGTGTATAAAAGATAGTGATAGGTAAGACTCACTAATTCAGAGGCATCTGAAACATGAAGAATAACTATGGAGAAAGCTTATGCTACATACTATGGGAGTGTCATCACATGGACGACTACTTGAGTTACCCTGGACTAGTTTCTTGACCCCGGACCCTTAAGCGTCTATCAGGTTGAGTTACCCTGGACTGGTCACTATGGACCCTGAACCCTCAACATAATCCATGCAGAACCAAAATATGAATTTTGTATTTAATGTTATTCCCCAAGTTTTATTATTAGGTTATCACTTATTAATCAACTTGCGATAGGTTACCCTGGTACTGGCCCCTTTTGAGCCCCAGACCCCTATTGTAAGCCACTCCCCTAAGATGCACCTATTTAACCTCTCCTAGGTTCACAAATCTCACATAGATCAATCAAGTATACAACCAAGTAATCCAAGATCCAATTTCACTCACAAGAAATCGATATGATTACAAAGATACCATAAATAGAATATAAAACAACATGAGTCCATATGGTCAAATTAGGTGATGATCAGAAAACACACACATATCAAACATAATGCTGAAATCATGAACAACTGATACAAACCCCGGCCTATATTTTTCCCCTAGGTCATCTAGTGCATGATATCATAATTTGCACAAGAAGACACATCAAACACGAAGAATACAACACTCACGCCTTAAAGAACTAAAATTGAACTATAATCATTTACATTTCATATTCATCATAATTGAATTCATGAGTAGAAATACATTAACCACTAGAAGAAACTTATCATAAACATTAAGACAATACAATAATTAAAAAAATATTCCCTATATACATTCTAAGAATTCAATCGAGTAAAAAGCTCAATTTTATTAGAAACATAACATTTATAGAATACATGTTGTCAATAAGAACATTTTTGCACCTAATTCATTAAGTTAAAATATATACCTAAATTAAGATACAAGTCAATCACATTTTAAATCGAGAGGTAAACTGAATTAAATCAAATTCTATTTGATCCAGAGAGAGTCAATCACAATATTTAATATACTATTTAAAATAAATTTTAATACACGAAAACATAAACTAAAATTTAAAAAACATATTAAATAATATTTAAAAACTACTATTAAAATAACCCATGTTATAAAATGATTTAATTAATCAATTAAAATAAATTAAATTTCAACTTTTAAAATATATATATATATATATTAATTAAATACTAATAAACATACAATAAAACATAATATTAAAAAAAACCATTTTAATAAATACTAAAATACTTAGTATAGCTTTTTATAAAAAATAAAATTAAATGTATCTAAAAACTTTGAAGTAAAGCAAAGTTTAATAAATAAAAACTCCTAAAAGTAAAAAGGAGGGTATGTGGGGGTATGTTTGAGAACCATTAAATTACATCTAAACATTTATGTTTTCTTTTTTTTTAAATGTCTTTGAGTTATCACTTACCTAGTGATTGTCATAGATGATTTGACTGTTTATTATGTGTGGTTACCTTCTCTAATGCATCTAGGGTGAAATACCTTTGAATGTCATGAAGCGATTACTCCCTTGAGTGTGGCTACCACTGGTCACCTTGTTATGTGGATGTTTTATGATTGATAATTTATTTTTGGTTGATTGATGAATTGTTCGTGTTGTGTATGGGTTAGCATTGAAATTTTTGAGCTTTCTTATGATTGGATTAGTCACCTAACTTTTTTTTCGTTATCTATTTTGTGACAATAGTCACACTTAATTTATTGTTGAAATTGAGATCTCTTATGATTAATGTTGGACTTATGATTCCCCCGCTTGGGTTTGTCATTTTTGAACTTTATGGTGGCTATTCTAAATATTTGGTATTGTTGGCCCTATTATGTGATAAGTGTTGTTTCTATTGAATGTTCATCATGAACCCCTGATAGTATGTATAAGGGAGGACATCACAGAGATGGTACCATGCTATTTTTTGTTAGATTAGAATCATTGTGTATTCTATATGTTTGCATAAGTGTTGCATTAACTAGATAGATTTTCATGAGCCTCTCAACTCATTATTTGATGAAGATGCAAATATGTGTTCTTTATGCAATTGATCCTAAATGTTTTATATGATGATGAATGAATAAAGGTTTTGCTCTATTTGAATTGTTAATAAATGATTGATCAATGTGAATTTCAGTTTATTCCTAACCAGAGTTATAATGCTCATAATGACTGTATACCATGTTCTTATTTTATGGCTTGTTCTCAAATATGTTTTGATTTTGGTAAATGCTTCATGCTTCGGGGATATATATCTTTATCTATTTGTAGGCTTCCAGGAGTAAGCCTAATCCTAGGGGGGTGGATGTAGTACCCCATCCCTAGTCCGATTTTATAAATGTTATGATTATTTTAGGATGATAGATTATAGGTTAGGAAATCATTGATGCTTATGATTTTACTGACCCCATACTTGCATGTGTATGGTTGATGTGTTGTTTTATATTTCTTTATGTCGTACCTAATGTGGTTGAGGGATGAAGTCGTAGTTACTTGCTTGTGAGATCCACACAATCGACTGATCTCCGCCATTGTCTGTTTTATATATATATATATATATATATATATATATATATATATATATATATATATATATATATATATATATATATATATATATATATATATATATATATATATATATATATATATATATATATATATATATAAGATGTACATGCTTCATCTTCTGATGACAAGTTTGTAGGTACAGAGCATCATCTTTCCTAAATTGGCAAGAGTGAGCGTGCCCATAAACATTCATCTCAATGGTAAAGAGGGGAGATAATACACAGCCCCAAAACCCTAACCTAAGCCTAATTTATCCTAAGATTGGACAAGTATCAATATGACTACCCTATCCGAATTCATCTAGTTGATGAGAATTCATGGATCCCTTCTCTTGAGTTTGTTTGGTTTTATGTTCTTTGGTCTCAGTTGATTTATTGCTTATGTGGGTGATTTTATGTGATTATTAATGTTATGATTATAGTTGAAATTTAATGTTAATTATGTTCCTAAGTTTATTTGAATAAATTTAATTAAAAGTTAAATAATTGATTATTCGGATTTAATTGATTATTTAATTGATAATTAGATTTAATTATGTTTATGTGTATTATTAAATAATTAGATATTTGATTGCATGATTTTAGGATGCATTAAATATTTAATCTATTTAATACATATTTTAATTATAACATGTACATTAATATTAATAGAAAATATAATTGTTTTCAAAAAGTAGTCAACTTGTTTTTAAAAGTCAAAGTTGAGTTGTGCATGAAAAGTGTTTTTAATTTATTAATTTTTCAATTTCTATTTTGGAGTTGAAGTGAGAGTTAGTTGTTGAGTTGTCTTTAGGGTTGCATGAAACGGGAAAATTGAATCCCTAATAGGGGAAAATGCATTCATTTGGAGATTAGACAGGTTTGAAGAAAAAATTTGGGTGGGAGAGCTTGTGCTTTGGATTTTTGGGAGAATTTTATTTGTTGTGGTTGCTTGTTGATTTGATTTCATTGTGCATCTGAAATTTGGGTGTTGCGTGCTGCGAGGATTTATATCTACAAGTTGAATCAATTTGAGCAATCCTGGTCTTCAGATCTTCACAGGTTTTCTATATCAATTTATGGCATTGGATCCGAGGTAGGCTTTAAAATCCTGCCTATAAGTTTAATTTTGTAATTGTCTGGATTTCTTTGTTTGTGCAAGTTTTAGTGTATTTCAATAAATAGATCTGTGCTTTCTGTGACTCTGGGTATTTAGGAAACCCTAGTTAAATTGATTTTATGTATTTATTAAAATTTAGCATTCTACTGTTGTGCTGGCAAAATTTTGTTAGATTTTTCATAAAACTCCTAAAAAATGAATTATTAGATCTGGTCTATAGTTTAACTATAGGGTTTGAATTAAATTTATTCCTTGGAAGAGAAATCAATTTTAGAGGAAAAACTCAATTCTGGTAGAAAAATTACTCTCTGTAAATATTTTTTCAAAAGGAAAAATCATTTTATGACATGAATATGACATGTTTCTATTTGATTAGTAAAAATAAATATATATTACTCTCTGTTAAAAAAAACACAGTCAGAAAAATATTTACACAGTAAATATAAAAAAAACTAGAATGAGACAAAACTTAGAAAAAAGTCAAAAAGAGGTTTGAGGAAAAACTATATGCTTTGCAAAATTTAATTTAGTTGAAAAATTCATGTTTGAGTTATTTGTTCTCTTGTATTCAGTAATTTAGAATTATAAAATTTTTTTTAAAAAATAAATAAATTAAAACAGATTGGTTTTGATTTGTTAATTTTCAAAAAAAAATTATGCATGTGATATAGGGGGCACCACCTCCCTAAAACCCTCACGTGCTATTACGCATGCCTTTATAAGCGCATGATTCTCCCTAGGGAGTAGGGGAGAGGGGGACCACCTCGGGTCCTCACCTCCCCCACGTACCCCCCTTTTTTCTCTTAAAAGGAGTATTTTTTATTAAACTTTGCTTTACTTCAAAGTTTTTATATACATTTAATTTTGTTTTTTATAAAAAGTTATATTAAGTATTTTAGTATTTATTAAAATGGTTGTTTTTTTAATATTATGTTTTATTGTATGTTTATTAGTATTTAATTAATATGTTTTTTTTAAAAAAAAAGTTGAAACTTCATTTATTTTAATTTGATTAATTAAATCATTTTATAACATGGGTTGTTTTAATAGTAGTTTTTAAATATTATTTAATATATTTTTTAAAATTTATTTTATGTTTTCGTGTATTAAAATTTATTTTAAATAGTATATTAAATATTGTGATTGACTCTCTTTGGATCAAATAGAATTTGATTTAATTCAGTTTACCTCTCGATTTAAAATGTGATTGACGTGTATTTTAATTTAGGTATATATTTTAACTTAATGAATTAGGTGCAAAAATGTTCTTATTGACAATATGTATTCTACAAATGTTATGTTTCTAATGAAATTGGACTTTTTACTCGGTTGAATTCTTAGAATGTATATAGGGAATATTCTCTTAATTATTGTATTATCTTAATATTTATGATAAGTTTCTTCTAGTGGTTAATGTATTTCTACTCATGAATTCAATTATGATGAATATGAAATGTAAATGATTATAGTTCAATTTCAGTTCTTTAAGGCGTGAGTGTTGTATTCTTCATGTTTGATGTGTCTTCTTGTGCAAATTATGATATCATGCACTAGATGACCTAGGGGAAAAATAGAGGCCGGGGTTTGTATCAGTTGTTCATGATTTCAACATTATGTTTGATGTGTGTGTGTTTTCTGATCATCACTTGATTTGACCATATGGGCTCATATTGTTTTGTATTCTGTTTATGGTATATTTGTAATCATATCGGTTTCTTGTGAGTGAAAGTGGATCTTGGATTACTTGGTTGTATACCTTGATTGATCTATGTGAGATTTGTGAACCTAGGAGAGGTTAAATAGGTGCATCTTAGGGGAGTGGCTTACAATAGGGGTCTGAGGCTCAAAAAGGGCCAGTACTAGGGTAACCTATCGTAAATTGATTAATAAGTGATAACCTAATAATAAAACTTGGGGAATAACATTAAATACAAAATTGATATTCTGGTTCTGCATGGATTATGTTGAGGGTCCGGGGTCCAGAGTGACCAGTCCAAGGTAACTCAACCTGATAGACCCTTGAGGGTCCAGGGTCAAGAGACCAGTCCAGGGTAACTCGAGTAGTTGTCCATGTGATGACACTCACATAGTATGTAGCCTAAGCCTTCTCCATAGTTATTCTTCATGTTTTGGATGCCTCTGGATTAGTGAGTCTTACCTATCACTGTCTTTTATACACCTTGAGTTAGAGAGCTTTCAGGATCCTCTTTCTTAGTGGTTTTATCCTTGCTTTAGTATTGGTTATCTAAGTGGGGTTTGTTGTTATCTCCTCAACATGGTGGGGTAGACCTTTGTGGTTCTACATGGACAGGTGGTAGTGATTCTTTACCATTTGAGATTCGACGTCTTGGTGTCGGTGCTTGTTGGTGATTCTATAGTTAGATTCCTTAAGCTTCTTCATTGATGTTTCTTTCTTATCTTAATTATTTTTTATCCTGTATTAGTGTATCGCATGTGATATCTAATCTGGACATTGTATTAGTATTGATAGAGTGATTACCACATACCCTGCGACATGTGCAGTGGATGTGAGTTTATGTGGATATCATGGGTGTCCATGAGGATTATATTTGTTGATGTATGTTGTAATTTGTAATATTTATGTTATGGAATCTTTTGTTGATGTTATTTTAGTAGTGCTATGTTCTTAAGTAACTCTACGTCATGGGACCCTCAAGATTTATAATCTATGTTGGATGTTGTATTAATGTGAGTAAATGGTAATTGCTTCTGCACTGTTGATTATCTTGTATGTTAACTTTTAAAAAAAAAATTATTCACCAGACTTAGTAGCATGTTTTAGGTTAATCTCTCTTGGGTTCCTTGGTAGAGAGTTACACCTCTAGTTGATCTCCCCATTTTAGCCGTACTACATGTAAAAATTTCATCTACCATTCCCTCATTTCCCTCATTCAATGTAGATAGATCTGACAAGTACCTATTTGGTGGGTCTTGCAATCCATCAAATGAGATATTGTCACGTCCCCGCTTCAAATAGAATTTTGATAATAATTAAATAATATATATAGAATAATCAAGTTATTACCCATACGTACGGTTCTTCTTTGTCTATATGTGGGAGATATAAAATGTAAGGTGAAAGTGATTATATAATTATATGCTATACGGTTCTTCTTTGTCTATAAATTATATGATTATATAATATGTCTATTTATAACATATGTGCTCAGTGATAAACAAGAAGAATATAAGAAAATTATGTCTATTTATTGACTTATACCTGCTGATCCAAGTCACTGTGCAGGATCTTCGCCAAAGGGGTTAAATTTTCTGCATATGTTAATCATTTATCTTAAGTTAGCTAAAAATTACATAATATGTATGCTACAAATAACTTATAAGACATCATGAACAATATGCAACATCGTAAACATGAACAAATTTACCTTATATATGGAATGCAAGATTGTCAACAGAAGGGGTGACGATGTCTATAGTCAATTGCCTGTTTGAAAAAAGGGTGACAATCAAATAAAATATATACATGTATCAGCAGAAATTAATTGAGCATTATAAGCAAAACATTGGTAATTATAAATCACATATGTTGTAATCATTAGAATTGAACATAATTAATATGTAATCATTAGAATTGAAATCAGTAAATCAATATTAAATATATATACTAATCAATATAAATATATAAAAATAATTAAATCACATACCTTGTACATTTCAATCATGTCACTGATCAACTTTTTCATCCATCTCATCATCATCATCATCATCATCATCACCACTATCATCATCGCCATCATCACCATCATCATCATCATCACCATCATCATCATCATCATCATCATCTTCTTCATCATCATCTTCAATATCTTCTTCTTCCATAACATTATACTTTATCAACCTTCCTCTTGGATCATGTCTAACAACAAATGACCAACCATGTTTATGTGGAACCTCGAAGTAAAAAAACTTGCTCACATTGGCTTGGAAGAACATAGGGCCCATCTCCAACTGGCTCAAACTACCTTGTATTAATAATTGTAAATCCATTATCATATTGAATAGCAGTTCTATCAGGATCATTTTGATTCAATCGTAGCCTATACCATTTGACGATGAATAGAACTACTTTGAAAGAGTTAAAGTCGCACTCAATTATATCATCCAAGATGTCATAGTATCGATTTTGAGATTGTTGAGGATGTATGTCATTTCTAGATGATATATTAGTGACCTCGAAAACTGCAGTTATCCCAGAATCACAAGTTTTCTTCGTGTCATCCAACTTTTTATGAAAAATTTGTGACCATGATAGTACATAGCTTTGTGGTGCTTGACCTACAATTTTTCAAGCGTATAAAAATTATTTGCATCGTGAGTTGATATGAAACATATGAGTCATGATCATTAATAAATTTGTACATACCTCTCTACCTCTTAAACCATATGCTAGATCAATTACCATTGGCGTAATATTGGAATATCCATTACGATGAGATTCTCTAACCAATGAAGCAACACCTTCCCATGTTGATGAGTAATCATTTTGTTGGCATTGTTCAATCCATACTGTCATCCAATCAAGATTGTTCACAATATACAAATGTATTACATCCCACTCTCGACCAACTGTATAAAAAAAATACACTAATTATAAATAACTTATATTGAAGATTTATAAAAATTAATTAACTACAATAACATCTTATATTTACCTCTCACTTTTCTCAATCTACCTTTTCCCATCAAATACTCCCCTTTGAATTTGTTAATCAAATTGGGATCTAAAATACGATCTAGACATGGATATTTGTTGTAAACTTAAGAAGATATTCACTAACGTACACCATGGTCTGGTATACCATATATCCCTCCACCATAGATCCCTCAAGATGTGCTCTCTGTCGAACCAAGACTTTCAAAAATTTCAAGTGCCTCTCAACCATCCACATTGACCTAGTTTGTACAAGTCCACAAAATTCAATCTCCTCAACTTTATGTATGAGGTAGTGTTCTTGTGCATTGAAAAAAGTTGAAGGTAAAGACTTTTTCATTTCACACAAAAGATGAAAAAATTTTCTCTTCCAATATTTTATATCTTCTTTATTAATTTCTTTTGATGACAACCACCTCATGTATTTTCCAATATCATATATAACTTGTTTGACATTATTGTCGAAGTGGTGTGGGAGAGATAGAGGTAGAACATATTGCAATATTTGTAAAATGATCTTATCAATATTTTATAAAAGAATGCAATGAAAACTACATGCAATATACAAAGATATAGTGAATACAAAATAACATAAATTACCTTAATAAATGTATGCCAATCATGTGTTTTCATCCTTAGTTCAAATTCACTTTTATTTGATATGAGATTATTTATGTTCGCAGCAAATCCTATGGGAAATCGTATTTTTTTTTATGACTTCTTTTATAGCATTGCTCTGCTGCTCCGACAATAACCAAGCAAAGGCACTTGTATCAATCTGGTCTCCATTGTTATTTGATCGAATGACATTTTTCATTACATGGTTGGATTCTTCAATGTCACTACAAATTTTGACAATTTTGTCTATCATGCCTTCCATCCAACATTTTCCATAATGTCTTTGTTACATTCTTTCCAATATACATACCATCTAACAAATGCATAATTGGGAGTTGCTCGTAGTGTGGAAACTTACTAAATTGCATAGGATAACCTTTTTAGTCCTTTTGGAAGTTGGTCATTAATGCCTTGATGACCTTCACGAGCATCAATTACATCATCAGTAAACAAAACACAATATCAAAATATAAATTTCAAACAAAAACCATCAGATGGAATGACATTACCTCGATGATTTATTTTATTGTATTCCAACTTCCATAGGCGAGATGTCATTCTCCATAGCTTTGATGTAGTCTCTTCTTTCTTATTGAAAAGATGTTTTTCGGTAATTCGGTACTTATGATTTCTATGGAGAAAGTGTCTATGCTCATTGAACACCTACTTTCCTAAACTTTTTGAATGATGAGATTTCATCTTTGGACCACAAACTAGACATGAAAATTTTTCCTTTGTTTGAAGACTTACAAGATCATGTATAATTGGATTAAATTTGTTAACTTTGTGTTAACACTATAACATACCAAAAAAGAGGTGTTAAGAAGAGAGCATACCACAAAAATGTGTTAGCCCAGGGGCATCATGTATTGTCCATACAAGCATTGCATGGAGTTGAAATTGTCTTTGTCCTATTAGTCTAGAGATGTCATACATAGTGACCCCATTTCATAACACCATCAACTCGTTGATAAGGGGCTCAATATATACATTGATATCTTTAACTTGGTACTTACTTAGTTGAATGAACAAAAATATTACATAATTATTATGACCATTTTGATGGATTATTTATAATAAATTAATTTAGATGACTATTAAATAAAAAAATACCTAGAACAATAATTTTTAACATTATGTGCTCCCTCTTTATGGACATCCAAGGAGGAATGTTATTGTTGATAACAAAAATAGGCCACACCGAGTAAACAGATCTCATCTCTCCAAACAGATTGACACCGTCCCCTGCCAATGAAAGCTTGCGATTATGAGGTTTTTCTTTAAAGTGTGGTCAATTTTCCTCTATTTCCTTAAATACTGAACCATCTACAGGCATTCACATAATGCCATCTCGAATTCTATTGCATGCATGGTAATCCATAAATTGTGCTAAGCTATTACACCTAAATAATCATTGCAGATGTGGAATAATGGGAATAAACTGAAGAACTTTGCGAGGCACCTTTTTTGTCATTCAATCTTATCGATATCTACTAATATGACAATCAGGGCATTCTGTTGCAAATTCATGTTGTTTATGATATATAATATGATCATTCGTACATGCATGTATTGTTTGATACTCCATTCCAATATATTTCATAATGGCAGATAATTCTTTGTACGAGCGAGGTAGAATGTTTGATGGTGGTAACAAACACTCACCTATCAACCTACGACCAAAAATATAATTTGTTAATATAAAGAATATTAATTGCTACATGATTCACCCTTTGTTAATTGTAGGGGAATTATGACTAAAAAAATGAAAAAAGATGACATACCTTAACATACATGTCATTGCTACATTGGATAAACAATTCATAACCTTCAAGTTCACCAACAATAATACAACGACAAGAAGAGTTATTTGGGAGCCTTTGTATAGGGGCTTGTGTGCCTTCTCGAGTATAGGTACATCAAGGTCTGTGTCAACATCATCATCATCATCATCATCATAATCATCATGATCTTCTTCCACGAGATCATTACCTTCTACTTCTATATTCACACCTCCATGTTCCCTCATCTAGAAATCCACATTCTCCAGATTGTCATAGTCCATAATATGAAACCCAGAGTGGTTGACCTATATCAAAATGATGACCTTATATTAACCATGACCATGATGTCATCATCAAATCATGTCTTATGTATTTTATAAATTATTAAAATACACACCAATGGATGAAATTCGTTACCCCCTTTAATGTGACCATACTGCCTACAATGTTCCTTGGCTATTTTGATTAGATATCTTCAAGTCTTTAAGCCCTTACAAATTTTGCAAGGACAATAACATTTTCCATCACATTTTCTTTTAAAGTTAGACCACAGTCTAGCAATTGTCTCCCTATTTTGTTGTGTGTTGATATCGTCATACATGGTCTTTCTTGAATGGAATGACTCATTGGTGGAAGAGGGGTGATTTGTTTGCAACCTGTAGATACAAATCATCACTAAACAACCATTTTCTCAACTATAATTTTCTCAATGCAAAGGGACATTTATCATACCAAATCAAATTTTAGAAATGGATGGTTCTGATGCTTTGCCATTACAACAATTGAGCATTCATCATTTGGTATTGTGTATTCCATTTAAGTATGTCAACAATGTTCAAAATGTTGTCACCAAGCATAGACATAGGAAATAAAAAGGGGCAAAAGACAAGAAATAAGAAAAATCATTACGACTATAGAAAATCTGCATGTTCACAATAATACTTGTGCATATAAGAGTCGATCAGAGAAGGTATATGCACAGGTGACAAACATGCATATTTGTCGACCAAGCATTACTGGGAACTAGACCCTACAACAAGTGGACTTGTGATGATATTTCACAATAGTACATGTGTTGCAGGGTAAGCTCCTAGTAGTGCTTATGCAAATATGCATGTTCATTACCTATGCATATGAAATGGCTCTAATGGCTACTTGAAAGAGTGGCTTAATATTAAAAAAAAAATGGTTACAAAGATGAGAATATGTCATTAGAATAATGGGAGATAATAGAAATATTAAGTCAAATGAATTTCCAAGACAAAATAGAAATCATGTTAATGAAACAACAATTAATCTTGTCTAGTAACAACCCTTATGTGTGCCACAAAACTAGACCTGGATAAAAATAAATATAGAATGTAGGACATAGATCCATCATCTAATAATAAATGAAACATAGAAATAGAAGTCACTTGGCCAAACAATAAAATGAGGCACCTTCAACATGGTTAAATTCTCAAGGCTCTATTGTCAAAGACATATATTCCATTTTACATCGATCAAAGACAAATACACCACCAACATAAACAAAGGACCCCATGGATTAGAAACAAAAGTTAGTGGCAAGATGGACAACACACAAGAGAAGATCATCCTTATCCTATGTTGCCTATGGTTTTGACCATGTGGCTAATTTTAAAATTTCAAATATTACAATTACCCTTAATTTTATGCTTCTAAACTGATAAGCATTCAAACCACCACGAGTTTTCTCCTTTTTTTAGTAGTAGATTCTAGGATCCTTTAATGATCGGGTTTCAAAAGGTCATGAAACAATGAAAGGCCTCTTTTTATGTATTTCATTACCTTTTTATTACTCATTGTTATACACCAAGTAAATTGGGAAAATGGTTGATGTCATATCATAGACAATGAAAATAAAATTTCATTAATATGTATTAAAGGGCAGTAATGTCAAATATCTAATGGCAGCAAGGAGATAGAATGCTATCAAGAACCAAGATAGTCACAAAGCATGTGATAGTAGATGGTTAATTTGAGGCAATGATAAGAAATAATAGAACAAAGGACAATGATGTCTAATATTTTCATAGAAGTGGCACCGTGAAAGGCTTAAAACAATGATGTGCATCAAAATACAGTAAGATCAAAGATGCAAAATAGTAAACTAGTAATGAAGAGAAGATAAAAGAGAGATCTCGGTGTTATTATGGAGATCAAAATATTGTTATTGTATGACATAGATAGACACAATTTAAGAAGAGGATAGTACATCTCTATCATGAAAATTCGGTGACAGAAAAAAAAATGTAGTGAGAAGACAATATATAATAAAAATTTGAATTGGAATGATAGTGAGATGGAATGTGAAGAAGTAAAATAGAACAGGAAGAAAAAGATTAAAATAGTAATATCAAAGATGCATGTCAAAGAAGATACCTTAAAGAGATTTGAAATTTTAAAAATAGTGATTACCATACCCAATGAAGATCAACAATGTATTGATGACATCAAGAAAATGAGAAACTATGTAGTGAACAATGAGATAAACATGATTAAAACAATGAACATAAAGAATGTATGTTTTCTCAAGAATGCCCTTTCACAAAGAAAAAACATTCACTCTTTCATTGTTCCCAGGCAATTTACATTTTCTACAAGGTTTCAGAATTAGCTTATAAACATGTATGACAGGTGTAGAAGCCTGGTGGATGCACTTAAAGTGTTTGACCAAATCAAAGAATGAGACATCATCTCATGGAATATGACTATTTCTACATACCGAAGACATGGGTATCCTCATGAGACAATCACATTGTTTCACCAAATGCAATGAATAGGTTTCAAACCCAATCAATTCAAATATGCCAACATGATTACAACCTGTGCTGAAATGGGAGCTCTACAATAGGGCATAGATATCCATCAAAGCATGAAGGATAGAGGATTTTCTCCAAATGTTGTGGTTGTAACTTCCCTGGTGGACATGTACGCCAAAAGTGGAAGCATAGACAAGGCATGTGAACTGTTTCACAAAATGCCTCAAAGAAATGAGGTCTCATGGAATGCCATGATTGGAGGATATATTCAAACTAGATTTGTTGAAAAGGCTTTTAAAACTTTTAAGCAAATGCAATTGGCAAATGTAAAACCAAATTCCATAACCTTTGTCAACATACTTCCAGTGTGTTCCAAAATGGGAGCTTTGGAACAAGGTACCACTCTAATGTCCCCAGTACGCTCCTTGGAGATTTGGGGCTAATTCGACAACTTCAATTGCAAAGACTTCTTTCTACTTGTGTGTAGTTCTTTAATTGTTTTAAAATTTTGTATTGAATATGGTTCACAAATAGGTATGTTGTTAATAGTCTTAGTTGGATAATTTGGTGAATTGGAGAATTCAACCAATGTAAGGGTCTATTGCTTTTTATCAATGGAGACTGATTTGTAAGGATTACACTATCAACAATAAGTCTGGTATGATTCTCAAGTTGATAATAGTATATTGCTATAGGCTGGAGATTATCATGAGCTCACACAGGCTACATTATTATGGTAATCTATTACATGAATATTATGTTGTCTAACTTGTAATGCCCTTTCTTATACAATTGTTTTCTTCCTTTTCATCCAATGATTTGAAAATACTTATTTTGACTCTACCAGTGATGATCCTAAATCTTATGTTTCCTTTCTCTTTATATAAACATTAAATGTTGTCCATTTCACTTCCAATAATCATGTTTAGGGGATAATCAAAATGCTTCTATAATTCTTATTTATGTGGGGTCATGACATTCAACTCTGTATACCTGCACCAGCTCACCCTATATATTCACCAGTAGCATCCAATATTGAGTGAATCCCTTTCAACAATGAAACATTTGAGAATGGTCTTCCTTTTTATAATTTTATATATGTATTTCATCTCCATCCAACGTTCCCAGTTATATTCATTATATTCTTCCATGGTAAATACTTCCTATTTGGACCATAGTCCAAGAGTGAGTAAATATATAATAGAAGGGACACGAGATAGATCCCTGTGTCATTTATAGGATGTGATCACTGTAGATTATGTCTTTTCCTCTTTTCCATGCCCCCGTTCTTGGTGTCTTTCCTCCATTAAGTATGCTATCTCTTCCACAACCTTTGCAAGCATCCTTCTAGCCTGTGCCAAAATGGGAGCTTTGGAACAAGGCATTGATATCCATCAAAGCATAACGAAGGGGGGATTTTTATCAAATGTTTTATTTGTCAGTGCCTTAGTAGACATGTATGTTAAATGTGGAAACATAGACAAGGCACATAAATTGTTTGACAGATTGCCTCAAAGAGATTTCGTCTCATGGACTGCCATGATTGGAGGATATGTTCAAAATGGGTTTGTTGAAAAGGCATTAGAAACTTTTAAGAAAATGCAACTGGTGGATGTAAAGCCAGTCTCCTCAACCTTTGCTAGCATAGTCCATGCCTGTGGTCAAATGTATGCAAAATGGGCATCACCTCTTTTCATCAATTTCAGCGAGTTCCCCTACTATTCTATGCAAATGTATGCAATCAGGTGTAAAACCCAAATGTATGCAAATGTATGCAATCAGGAGGTGTAAAACCCAAATGTATGCAAATGTATGTAATCAAGAAGGTGTAAAACCAGTCTCAAAGCATAAATGAAATAGTAAATAAGTCACGAAGCAAATGATAATGCTGATTGGGTATCCAATAAATTAAACAGTTGAGAGAAAGAATGAAAAAAATCCAAAAACCCTAGGTTAAGGTTTCTAAGCTCAATCTCCCTAATTCATTTCAACTGCTTAATCTCCTTTGAGTGTACGCTGCACCCTTCTAATTCGCCGGTCAAAAATAATGAAATGAGAAATGAAATTCCCCTTTTTTTTTAATTTATGCCCGTCTTTGTCAAAATTTTGACCACCATGATTTTTTCGATATTTTGACCAACACGGGCATAAATTTTTTAAAAAAACAAAGTTTTCCTTCTATAATCTGACCAAGCAAAACCTTCTTATTTTTTGGTCAAAAATTTTGGTAGAAAAACTAGACCAAATGTACTAGTGTAAATGTTAGATTCACCTTGCATAAACCCTCATGGAAAGATGTAGAAATCACTCATACCCCTGAAGATTCTCGAATGTGCTTTAAATCCAAAGCATTCACCTTGGAATGTGATGTAGAATCAAGAATTCCATAAAAAAATGCATAGATCTATGAATGTCTCTCCTAGATCTTGAATGTTGGTATGCTTGAAAATCATTTACAATGAAGGAGAGAGAAGGAGAATGAAGGAAGGATATTCTTGCTTAATTAGGAATTTGATGTAGTAAAGGGAGGAGAAACCCCCAATGGAGATGTCCAAACTTGCATCAAGAGATTACAAAGAAAAAAATGACAACACTAAAACAAATATTACCAATGGATAGCAAGAAACAAAATTTTATTATCAACTGGAATAAAGAATTACATTCAGATAGCTTGCAACATGGAACTTTACAAAGTCACAATTGTCAATATATAATAGTAAGAAGTTAGATTCATTTCTCTCAATGTCAATCACTCATATTTAGTTGATCATTCCTCAAAATTACATACATTCTACAAAGACAACTGCATCACCAAGTAAGTTTGACATCTACAAGCTCATAACACGACAACTAGCATTCCTACTATTTCTTCTTTATGAATTTATTTCTGTACCGACTCTTCTTGGTTTTCTTATTATACCTTGGTTCCCTTCTTCCTCTATACTTCTCAAACAAGAACTATAACCCTACTTATATACAAAATTTCCAGCCACAAGCCGGCTTATTCGATCAACAAATTCCAAGATAAAGAAAACATATTACATCAAATAGGACAAGACCTAAATCCATAGAAGAATCCCAAAATGGATATAACATGAATCATGCAAGGAGGTTAGCCATGAATTTAAGAACATCAAATAGAGTTCCATGATCAACCGCAAGCTAGATCTCGCTACCACGATCATCAAGAAAAGGAAATAAATATAGGACCGAACCAATCATAGGATATCTTTATTTGGAAACAATAGATCTCGATGCGGTCATGTTGGCATGTGATGTTTTGGAGTACTTAAAATCCTCTAAGGGTAGTCATTTATGGCAACACTTATGATAGTATGATCGCATGTTGTGGAGATTTCCACTGGACTCACAGTCATGAAAATGACTAAGTCTAGAATCAGGAAGATAGGGTACAGTGCCATAGTTTTGGATAGTGATGAAGACATACAAGGTATTATGGCTTGTGAAGTTAAGTAAAGGTATTTTTGGATATGTAAATGCTTCAGTTAAGATTGCATGAGTTTTGGATAGCTAGTATATAAGATACAGTGTTCGGAAGGTATGCGAAGACAATAAAACAATATATCAGGGTACATGAACAATTGTGAAGATTAAGGAAAGCATAATGGATATGATAATGTGCTAAGTCATGTAAATAAAGTATAGTGCCTACTCTTTGGTAATATAAGAGCGTCGACTCCATATAAATCATTTGCACAAGTTTCTATTATGTTTTGTATGGTATTTGTGGAGTCGACTGGAAGGCTAATTTTGTATAAATATAGATTTCTCTTGTGAAAGAAAGATATGGATGATCAATGAAAAATTTGTGAAAAGTATAGCAGAAGTCAGATGTGAGATCAGTAGGAGGCAAAGCTATAACTGGAACTATCTAAGAAAGATAAGTGCTTGTATTGTTCCCCTTTTGTGAACTATTTTGGGATAGTATTGATTGTAAGAGCAGTGTGCTCACCACTTTTAACCAGGTGTTTTGTATGCCCCTAACAGGGTTTTTGTAATCCTCTAAAAAGGAAATGTACTATGTAACAATCAACTCCTAACAAGGCTAGATCTCTTAACAGGGACATTATACTTTAGTGCATATTTGTGGGTACCATTCCCACTGGGGTTTTCCCTTTAATCTAGGTTTCCTCAAGAACAAATCATGGTGTCATGAGTAATGTGTTATGCTTATATGTTCATTTCATTTCTGCATTACTTTGGATTATTTATAATTGCTTAAAGTTGAAAACAAAGTTTTGTAATACTAATTCACCCCCCCTCTCAGTATTACCTAATCCTAACAATTGGTATCAGAGCTATTGGCCCTTTGAGAGAAAGCTTAATAGCTTAAGGGAGATCAGAATGGATTCAAAAGACTTTCAAGTAAACTTTGAAGCTGCACTTGAGGATATTGATAAGATGAAAGCTGAAAATGGTGAACTAAAATTTAAATTAAGAAGTGAAGAAGGTTTCATAAGGAAACTTAAAGAACAACTTGTGACTGTAAAAGATCAGAGACAAGACCTTATGGAGAAAATCAAAGAAAGTTCTGACAATGACACATTAGACAAAGTAAAGATGTTGGAACAAGAAAAAGAACAAATCAATCTATTGATGATCAAGGAGATTCAAAATGAGAAGGATGAAAGAAATAAAGTTGAAGAGTCACTAAAACAAGCCAACCTTCAGATAGATAATATGAAGACTGAACTTGAGCATTACAAAGATAAATATCAAGAATTGGATAACTACAATCAGATCATCAAAGGTGAACTCACTCAAGCCAGACTACTCATTGAGGAGTTACACATAAGAAATGACAAGAATAATGGACAAAGAACTAAAGGTAACATAAGTGGACCCAATGAAGCTGGAAGTTCAAAAACTCAAAAAGAACCAAATGAAGCCAAGAATGAGGAAAAATATATTCCAAATGAAAGACCTACAAATGAAGATTATAGAGAACAATTCAGAGCCTTCAGAGGTAGATGCTTTGGATGCAACAAATTTGGTCACATGAAAAGAGACTGCAGAAGTAATGGTAATTCTAAACCCTTTACTAGCTACCATTTTAATTGCTATGAGTATGGACACAAAAAGGTAGATTGCAAAAAACCCGATCAATCCAGGTGATGAGGCATATTAATGTCTTAATTTTGATATAGTTTTCACAGTTTGGACACACTCTTTGTGCTTTGACAGAACATTTCTAAACACTTGTAGTAAATATCTTGTGAACTTATGCCAGAGACAGCTAGAACCTACTAAACCTATGGGTAGTGTGTATGACATGTTTTGCTTAATATTATACATAGAATGCAATAGTTCATATAACTATTTTAAGCTATGTTCTAATATCTGAGTAAAAGTAGGAATGTTATCTTGCATATGTGTTCTAGATGTTGCTAACTTTTCAGGAGAATGAGGAGCGACACAAAGAGTGGTGATTATTGCATTTAAGGAGGAGGATAATGGAGACCGGTCATGGCAAAGAAAGCGCAGTTCAGTTCCGTTGGATAAGCTACACCTACAAAGGAGTTGTTGTTCCAGAGAATATAGGGGATACAACTTGCTATATTTCTTGCAAGTTGTTATTTTGTTACTTGGTAGTAAATGTACTATGTCATGGTTGATCTTCCGCCTTCTTTTCTGGCGATGTTTGTTCAAGACTTTTTATGTTATGTTTTCAATAAGCATCCAATCCTCTATATAATGGATTTGGATCATCTTAGTAAGCTAATGAGAAAATAGATAATGCTGATTTAGATTCAGAAGTTACTCTTTTCTGTTCTTCATGAATTATTCAGTTTTTATGTAATCAAAGAAGGATTTTAATGGAAGAGAGATTTTGAAGTACTTGTTGTGTTCATAGTTAATTGAAGCCAACCAAAGGGGCCCACTTGGGAGGTGGAATAGATTTAGGTAGAATAGATTCATTTCTTGCAGTTTTCTATTTTCAGATAGATTTACTCTATTAGTCCTGCAACATTATTACTGTGAAAGTTCCTACAACACTTGTAGAAAATGATCATAGTGGATGTTCTGATTTGTTAATTAGTTTAGGTTTATTTTTAAGCTTTCTGCAATTATTTGTTGTTAGCCAAGGTGTGTTTACTATTTTGTAGCAGTAGTATAGATTCTTCCAATGCATTTTACTTTCCTGCAGCATAGGTGTTATGAATCCTAAAGGAACTTAGTGCACAAATTGTGCTAACCCATTTCAAGTCCTACGTCCTTGGGTTGACAATTCAAGTGTATTTCATGATGGAATAGGTAATACTTAGAATAGATATATTATCCTTGAGAGAGAGACAATGGCATGATTATCTTCATCTATTGTGAAACCGTACATTTTTGGTGTCGTTGCTGGGGATGGTGTCAAGCTAGGAACCTTCATGAGTCATCTATTTTCAGATTAGTTTGTTAGCTAGGAACTACAAAGTTGTGGGCTTGATTAACAAGTCACCAATTTCTTGCATGCATTGAAGAAGGAGAGATGTCCATGGTAGATTCCTTCCTAAGGAGCCTGTAAAACCAAAAGAAGAATTCGAAGAACTTGAACTGTCATTTCTTGACACAAGCCCAGAGTTTACTACATCATCATCTTTAGTAGAAGAAGACATCCAGAAAATATTTGACCTCCATCCATTTGAG
This sequence comes from Chamaecyparis obtusa, assembly GCA_027943335.1. Taxonomy (NCBI): domain Eukaryota; kingdom Viridiplantae; phylum Streptophyta; class Pinopsida; order Cupressales; family Cupressaceae; genus Chamaecyparis; species Chamaecyparis obtusa. The sequence goes on along the minus strand of BSBK01006288.1, from coordinate 325,308 downwards.
GAAATATTGGCCAGCTTCCATACTAACCCCACTTCAGGACCACCTGTTGTCCAGAATCTCCCAACAATTACCAACTTCTAGCCACAGTTTCAATATCCCATACCTCCAGCTATAGCAGCTCCCACATTTCCATTTCCAATACCAAGTCTCATCAATAATCCCAATCTCAAAAATATACTTGCATCAACATTACCAAAGTTTTATGGTCTCGTCACAGAGGATCCTGATACTTTCCTTTTCAAATTTGATATCTTTTGCTAGAGCTTTGACTATAATAATGACAGTCACAAGCTAAAATTATTCCTATCCACACTAAAAGAGTTAGCTTTAAAATGGTTTATGGGCTTGGGGGCAAATGCAGTAGCAAATTGGGATGATATGAGAGGCTTGTTTCTTAGGAAGTATAAGGAATATTGCAGGGGAAATGATTCAAAAGGTGATGACATTTTTGGAATGTCACAACGGGAAGATGAAATATTAGAAGATTATATATCTTGCTTCTTGTTCAACTTACAAAAGAACCCACAACATACCCTGGAGGAGGAGTCCCAGAAGCTGATTTTTCTTAGAGGAGTAAATGAGAACTTTCTTGAAGCATTGGATCTAATGGTAGGAGGAGACATATCCCAATCTTCATGGGATGACCTTTAGAAGATTTTCTAGAACTACTATAGGTCAGCAGTAAAGAAAGGAAGGGGATTTCGCTCAGCAATAGCCAAGGGAAGTGGCTCTGGTATTTCAAAGATGGAAATTTCAAATTTGTTGTCTGATTTCAAGCAAGACATCATCAATGATGTCGCCACACATTTGGATACAATGGTTGCTAAGAAGAAAAATGCAAAGGTTGAGGTGCAGTTAGCTGAGTACTGTCCACACTACCGAAAATAAAAGAAAGATTGTCACTACAAATTGGTTGCTAACGTGGAAAACCAGCATCTTCCAACTGAGTACCTAAAGATAGAAGGAGAAGACAAGAAAGTATTCTTTGTTGCTCAACATCGGCCATGGGCCCCATGTCAAGGTATGCCTCAAGACCCTTTACAAAATTCAAAACCATATAATAATCAATGGAAAAACCGTAGTGTCCAAGGTCCTCCACAATATAATCAACCTAATTGGAACAATGCTTGGAAAAATAATCCACAAAGTCAATAGTATCCTCCATAATAGCTTCAATGGCCATAGTTCCCAAACCAATGGAAACCACCCCAAGGGAATTGGCAGTCTACAAACCAATGGAGAGGACCTCGGCAATGGTCTAAAAATACTAGATACCCACCTTTACCACCTCTAGCAAATATACCTGCACTAATGCCACCATCTGCAAGTTCTAGACCTCAAAAATAGACTCAGTTGCCTACACAACCTCAGCCAAATCCAAATAACCAGCAGCCACAACAACCAATGTATGCTACTAATGCTCAGCAGTATCCTGCTTATGCTTTAAGTGTCACATATATACATTTGAGATCTGGTACAACCCTAACAACACCTGAACCACCTCTTATAACTAAAATACTAGATCCTCTTGCAGTATCAGCACTAGCAAATTCTCTACTGCAAGCAGTTGACCCGGCCAATGTAACTAGTTTAGCTCAAACTCAAACTACAGTTGAACCTCCTTTTCCACAAAAGCTCATACAAAGTAAACCTACACAAATAGAGGAACAATCCTTTGACATTATTGACCAGCTGAAGAACATGCATGTCTAGATTCCTTTGTTCCAAGCTATTAAAGATGTTCCTCTTTATGGAAAAGCTATCAGAGAAGCCTATCTTAAAAAGCTCGAGAGGAAGAAAAAGGACCCAACCACAGTCCATGTTATAGGACAATTGGATGACATCATGTTAGGGAAATTGGTTATTCCTAAATATTCTAATCCAGGAAGTCCAGTTGTGAATGTGATTATAAATGGTCATTTAGTTAAAAATGTCTTGATTGATCTTGGTGATGTTATAAATGTAATGACCAAGGATACTATGAAAAATTTAAACATAGAAGGATTACAGGCTACCCCAACAATTTTGCAACTCGCTGATAGTTCTAATGTCACCCCTAATGGGATGATAGAGGACATAGTAGTAGCCCTAGATTCTCTAGAGTACCCTACAGATTTTATGATTCTATCCCCAAAAGTCAACTTAGCTGGTTACCCTGTCATTTTAGGATGACCATGGTTAGCTATAGCTGATGAAAATATAAGTTGTACGTTAGGGAGTATGACCATATCAGATGGATAGGCAACAAAGAAATTTCTCCTGTATCCTCTAGCACAACCCCAACCAGATTCAAGCACACCTATATGGCCAGATTTAGGGGATGGAGAGGAAGAGTTAAACTCTGTAGTACAACTTATGATGTTACATAGACGGTCTTTTCTAAAGCTATAGGAGGAGGATTCAGTAATTTAGAGTATTCTTAATAATACTTGTGTGGTAGAAAAGGATGTATCTGACACCTCTGTTTTGGAACTAACCACATATGATGAATATACTGAGAATTGTTTTCTACCTAAGGAGCCAGACATTATCCATCATCTTTTACCATGTGAACTAGATACAAGTCCCATCTTTGAAGCTTCTATGGTTAATCTCACAACTACTGTTGAGTTGTCAAAAGGTCATAATCTCCATGTCAATAACAAACTACCTCCCAAACAGCTAAAACAGTTAACAAAGCTTCTTCAAAAACATGAAAAGGCTTTTGCATGGGACTATGGAGATATGAAAGGTTTAAGCCCCACATTATGCACTCATAGAATATATATCAATGAAGGATGCCTGCCAATCCATCAACCCCAGAGGTGAATTAATCCATCACTCAGGAAAATAGTTAAAACTGAACTACAAAAATTGCTTGATGTTGGTTTTATATACCCTATATCTGATAGTCGATGGGTCTCACCTCTGGTTATAGTACCTTAAAAGGGAGGGAAATGGAAGATTTGTGTATATTACAGAGAATTGAATAAGGCAACGAAGAAGGATAATTTTCCTTTACCATTTATTGATCAAGTTTTGGATACTCTAGCTGGTAAGAAATATTTTTCTTTTCTTGATGGATACAGTGGTTATAATCAGATAAGTATAGCTCCTGAGGATCAAGATAAGACTACATTTACATGCCCATGGGGTACTTTTGCATACTCTATATTGCCATTTGGCCTATGTAATGCTCCAGTAACATTTCAAAGAGCTGTAATTAGTATTTTTGCTAACATATCACATGACTGTATGGAAATATATATGGATGATTTTACAGCATTTGGAGTAACCTTTGAGGAGGCTTTGATGAATCCTAAAAAGGTTCTTTTCTGATGCAAAGAACATAATCTATCACTTAATAGTGAGAAATGTTTCATGCTTATGCAGGAAGGAGTGTTGCTTGGTCATTTTATATCAACCGCAAGAATACAAGTGGACCCAACCAAGATAGAGGTAATTCTAACATTGCCCACACCTACTAAACCAAAGGATGTAAGATCTTTTTTAGGTCATGTTGGCTATTATAGGTGTTTCATTCAAAATTTTAGTCAAATAGCTAGTCCTTTGTATACATTACTGACTAAAGAAGCTAAATTCATTTGGACACCAGCATGTAATGAATCCTTCCTGTAGCTTAAGAAACTCCTCACCACAACACTGGTTCTTAAAGGACCAAATTGGTCTATTCCATTTCATATCCATACTGATGCATCAGACTATGTTGTAGGTGTTGTATTAGGAAAAAATCCTACTAACCTTGAAAATGTAATCTATTATATTAGTAAAAGCCTCCATGGCCCTGAACTAAACTATACAGTAACTGAGAAGGAACTTTTAGCTATAGTTTATGCATTGAACAAATTTTGACACTATGTAATTGGCTATCCTATTTTTGTTCATACTGACCACTCAGCCATAAAGTACTTGATGAACAAACCTGCTGTAACTGGCAAATTGGCAAGATGGATCTTGTTATTGTAGGAGTTTGATATAACCATTGTTGATAAGCTAGGCAAGGCCAATGTAGTTGCTAACTATTTGTCTAGACATCAACTTGCTGATGAAGATCCAACTCCAATTGAAGATACATTTCCAGATGAGCATTTGTTCCACATAGCAACCCTTACACCATGGTATGTAGATATAGCAAACTATCTTGCTACAAATAAAATCCCCCCACACTTCTCCCAAAAAGACAGGAAGAATCTTGCAGAGAAAAGTTTTCGTTATTCATGGATAGATAACAATCTCTTCTATACTGGACCAGATCAAATCATGAGGAGATGTGTCAGGGAAGATGAAATATATGACATACTACATGCCTATCATGATGAACCATGTGGAGGCCATTTTGTAGGAAAATGAACAGCATTAAAGATACTTACAACTAGATATTATTGGCCAACATTACATAAGGATGTAGCAAATTATACAACCAAGTGTGACAAATGCCAGAGAATGGGCTGACCAACCAGATCAGATGAGATGCCACTCAATCCACAAGTTGTTGTAACACCCTTTGACAAGTGGGGTATGGGCTTCATAGGGCCAATTGACCCACCATCAAATGGAAAATCCTACATCTTGGTATGTACGGATTAATTAACAAAATGGGTGGAAGTCAGGGCAATGAAAAACACAAGAGATGAGAAAGTAGCTCAATTCTTATATGAAGAAATATTCACACACTATGGAGTTCCTAGAGAACTTGTAACAGATCAAGGAGCCCAGTTCACATCAAATTTGATCACTAAACTTATGAAAGAATACAACATAAGGCACTGGAAATCTAGCCCTTATCACCCTCAGGCAAATGGGCAAGCAGAGGTCACCAACAGAGAAATTGAGGCCATTCTGACCAAGATAGTGCACATACCTAGGATGGATTGGAGCAGCAGGTTAACTGAAGCTATCTGGGCTTACTGAACTACATGAAAGACAACAACTAGATTCACCCCATTTGAACTTGTGTATGGAAAAGCAGCAATGTTGACCATTGAATTTAAACATAAAACATTGCGAACTACTCTGGAATTGAACATCAGCCTTCCTATAGCACAAGAAGAGAGACTTCTCCACTTGAACTCACTGGATGAAATGAGAAAGATAGATTTGGAAAGAACAAAGATCATTCAGAAACAACAGAAGAAGTGGCATGATGCACATATCAGGAATAAACACATCCAAGTGGGAGATTGGGCTCTTTTATATGATTCTCAATTCATGGAGATTCTAGGAAAATTGCGGACTCGGTGGCTAGGGCCTTACAAAATTTAGTATGTATTTAAAAATGGAGCAGTCTAGCTGACAACCATTGATCCAGTCCAGTTCAAACTACTTGTAAATGGCCATCAATTGCACCTCTATCATAAACCACAAACCAAGTATGAGTTCCTGTAGCAGTTCCAACCAAGAAATTTACTAGCTTTTACGGACACAGTTCCTGCAGCGGAGGGTGCAAGCCTTCTTCCTATAGCCATACCATAACAAGCCTTCAATGAGAAACCATAATAAAACCTCATTCCATCTAAGCTTTGTTCTTTCATTCATTTTTCATTTTCTTCTTATCAACCATCTCATTTCTTTGTCTACCATCCACTCATAGTCCATGTCACCCACAAGTTCTATTTTCTTTTACTGCTTTCAATAAAACATGTAGTCAGCACCTTTTCTGCGGTCACTAGACTTTGCCAACTCATCAACTTGCATGCGGATGTACGATCTAAAATTTTTAGGTACAACATTTTTACTTTTTACTCATTTTTAGCACATAGGTTTCAATAATTATATCTAATACTGCATTAAATGTATCGTATAAGCCTTAAGCCAGTTTTCCATTTGTGTGCAAAATTTTCTAAGTGTGGACACTTGTCCAAATTTCATGGGGGGCAGGGAAAGTGTATTTATTTCCAAGTGTCATCTCCACATCACCCTAGTCATGTCCACATTATATGTTGTACTTTGGTTGCGGTCTATTTTTAATTTTAAAATCTTTATTGTATCTGTCGTACCTTTTCATTATGATTTTGGGAAAGATTTCTTGAGTTTGACATGACTTAAAAGGACTATCATTTATACGAGAACACTTCCAGTTAAAACCTTGATGTCCTTCATAATTAATGGCATCATTATTTTACATGCCAAACATAACGGAGCCATGTTAAGAGAATGTGGTATTGGCATTTCTTAGAAAGACCAATTTGAATTTTGAGAAGGTATTTGCAGAGTGTTAAGGGGGTAAAAATTATCAGGGTGGTGAGAATAGAGAAATTTAAAACTAGGCATTTTGAAGATGGGAGGACAATTGCAGAGACATGAGCCGGTTGTCCATGGTATTCTACTAGTGGATGTGGAAGCAGTCCATAGTTTTAATGCCTGTGGATGGCTTGGCTACTTCCTACAGTTAACAGAGTTCAATGAAGAAGTAGCAATGGAGTTTATGAGGATATTCAATGAAGGAGAAGCCACAGTATGGGGATTAATAGTGGTTGCTACTAAGGAGTGGATAGTAGAAGTCATAGGACTACCAATTAATGGAGAGCATTATCCAAATGAACATGATGCCAGGTCGTCTCGGGCACAGTTTACTCAGCTGAGTGACCCTCCACTGGAAATCTCAAAGAAAGGGTGTAAGAGACTCTCTCTTCCAGTACCATATTTAGAATTGGTGAACCATATCATCAGGTACTTGACCTGCGAAGGTAGATTTTCAAACTTGCACACTCATCATTTTAAGCTACTCAGTTGTGTAAGGCATAACATTCAAGTTAATATCCCCAATTTCCTTTACAATATGTTGTGTATTAGTGCTGAAAAAACTCAAAAAGGAAATGAAAATTCTATTTCTCATCGTGCCCTAGTAAAAATTTTAGTTGAAAGATCTCTTAGGGATTCCTCCCCTATATCGTGGGTAGAATTTGTTGAATTTAAAACCTTGCAGCCTCAAGCCAACCCTGTCCCACAAAATTTAGGGAATGAGGAAGAGATTGTGGGGCCTAGTTAGAATCCAACTGAAATAGAGAAAGAACCAGCATTACCCCCTACCGATAAATTTGTTGGGCCTATTTTAGAGGGTGATATACCTAGCTCTTCCAAAGACAAAGGAAAACATAAGGTTGATGAAGAGAGCCCTAATTTTAAAAGGAAATCCCAAAACCCTTCTATTCAAGTGGCAAAGAGAAAAAGTTCTACTCCTATAGCAACTAATCCTATAGCGTCTACCCCAGCACCATCTAAACCAAAATGGACCTGCAAAGCAATAGAGGTTAATGAGGTTCCTGTACATCAAAGCCCTCGCATGCGAGGTCAAGTATCCTCAGTTTCCCCTGAAAACCTAAATGTTTCAATGTCAAAACCTCATGCAGAATCGCAGGTTGAGAATATTCCAGATGACTCTCCTATATAGTTGGAACCCCAAAATGTGGAAACATGTGAAAATGAGCCTGACAGTGAAATGCCACAGGGTGATCAAGAAATGTGTGAGTCAAATCCTACTGTAGTCATAGAAAATGCCCCTAAAAGTGTTCAACCTACTTCTCCACCAGTCCCTGTATACTCTAAGGTTTTTTTCATACCTTATAGATCCTCCTAGTACACCCATTATTTCCAGCAAGTTTCTAAGGAATGAAAGAAGAAAGCTATGGCCCAAGAATTCCCTTCATCTACAATTCAATCTATATTATTTGGTCTGTACAATCACTTCATTTTTCAAAAGACCTTGTGGAAACAAGAACGAGACCAAATGTAGAAAATAATATTTGATAAAGATGAGGAAATTGAATCCCTCAAGGAGCAGCTTGAGAAACAGAAACAACAAATGAATAAGGCCTTAAAGTTAGCTAGCCAAGTCATGGCCTATAGACCACCACCAAGGGTGTATTTTGTTTGTCTGAAGGAACAGCTTCTATTATTTCAACTAATGATGACAATAAGGAATATTGACTGTGAATTTAAAACTACTCAAGATTTTTACAATGTGTATCAGACTCTACCCTCATGGCAGAAGAATTTGTTATGTGAACTATATCTGCATAATTTCATAATTCCACATGAAACAGAGTGGAATTCTCTACTTTACATAGGAGATGTTCACCTTAGAGCTTTAATGTCATGGATGCACAATGAGACAAATTATGACAAGTAGTTAAATGTCTACAGAGATCTTGAGAAATCTAAACCCTTGCCACTACGGGCTGAATCACATAAGCCTGATGATCTTCTAAGAGACTGGTTCAAATTAACTTATGGGAAACAAAAACCAGAGGTCAGGGATAAAGTGTTTGCAGAAAGAGAAAAGGTTTATAGAGATTACTAGACACTCCCAAACTTTACACAACAAAGAGCTTTTTCAGGGATTAGGAACTAGTGGAACCGACTACCAGAAGCCTTCAAAAAGGTAGAACCACATAGCCCTATCAATAATGAGGAAACTATTCATAGGGTGACCAAATACATACAATTGGGCTGACAGATCAGAAAGGAGCTATAGATGCCCTTGTCCTTTCAACCTCATACACTTCTTTGGCCTCTTTATGATAATGATGCTACTAGACTAGACTTGTTGGTTGAGGAGCACAGAGGTGAACACTGGGAGTGCACCAGAGGATTCTTCTACACCTTCAAAAGTGGGAAGAAAGGGAGAACCACAGTCAATGACTTCATAGCTATGGCAAAGAAGTATAATGCTTGAGGAAAAGCATTAGAATAGTGGGAGGTAGATGATGAGGCATATTAATGTCTTAATTTTGATATAGTTTTCATAGTTTGGACACACTCTTTGTGCTTTGACAAAACATTTCTAAACACTTTTAGTAAATATCTTGTGAACTTATGCCAGAGATAGCTAGAACCTACTAAACCTATGGGTAGTGTGTATGACATGTTTTGCTTAATATTATACATAGAATGTAGTATTTCATATAACTATTTTAAGCTATGTTCTAATATTTGAGTAAAAGTAGGAATGTTATCTTGCATATGTGTTCCGGATGTTGCTAACTTTTCAGGACAATGAGGAGCAACGCAAAGAGTGGTGATTACTGCATTTAAGGAGGAGGATAATGGAGATCGGTCATGGCAAAGAAAGCACAGTTCAGTTTCATTCGATAAGCCACGCCTACAAAGGAGTTGTTGTTCCAGAGAATATAGGGGATACAACTTGCTATATTTCTTGCAAGTTGTTATTCTGTTACTTGGTAGTAAATGTACTATGTCATGGTTGATCTTTTGCCTTCTTTTCTGGTGATGTTTGTTCAAGACTTTTTATGTTATGTTTTTAATAAGCATCCAATCCTCTATATAATGGATTTGGATCATCTTAGTAAGCTAATGAGAAAATAGATAATGCTGATTTAGATTCAGAAGTTACTCTTTTCTGTTCTTCATGAATTATTCATTTTTTATGTAATCAAAGAAGGATTTTAATGGAAGAGAGATTTTGAAGTACTTGTTGTATTCATATTTAATTGAAGCCAACCAAGGGGCCCCACTTGGGAGGTGGAATAGATTTAGGTAGAATAGATTCATTTCTTGTAGTTTCCTATTTTCAAATAGATTTACTGTATTAGTCCTGCAGCATTATTACTATGAAAGTTCCTGTAGCACTTGCAGAAATTGATCATAGTGGATGTTCTGAGTTGTTAATTAGTTTAGGTTCATTTTTAAGCTTTTTGCAATTATCTGTTGTTAGCCAAGGTGTGTTTACTATTTTGTAGCAGTAGTATAGATTCTTCCAATGCATTTTACTTTCCTGCAGCATAGGTGTTATGACTCCTAAAGGAACTTAGTGCACAAACTGTGCTGACCCATTTCAAGTCCTACGTCCCTGGGTTGACAATTCAAGTGTATTTCATGATGGAATAGGTAATCCTTAGAATAGATATATTATCCTTGAGAGAGAGACAATTTTGTGATTATCTTCATCTATTGTGAAACCGTTCACCAGGTATAAGCAAGACTATATCAGAGAAGAAATTGCAACCAAGATTACATGTCAAAAATTCAATAACTTTGGACACACAAGGTATTGTATGCTGCAGACTAGTCAAGATAGAAGAGGACCACCCATTTGTTACAAATGCAATAATCCAGGTCACATTGCAAAATTTTGCAGATATAATGGAGATAACAACAGAAGAGGAGCAAGAAGATTTAATGAACCTGAAACTCCACCACCTATAGTCATAAGGAAGAATATTAGTGACAGTGGTAAAAGCCTAAATGATTACATAAGTGAAAGAAAGAAAGAAGAGAATGAAAAAAATTGGCAAGTAAAAGTTCTAAATAAGGCAGTGGTTCAAGGAGAGACAGCTTGTGATGTTGTGTCTTCGCATGATGAATTCTTTGAGGCATCAACCTAGAAGGCCTCATGGCCTCATGGGGAGTAGTGGATGAAGACAACATAATATCCAACACCTCTATAAGTGGAATAAGCTCATGCGAGCTTATGTATGATATGTACACATGTCCTTGAATCTGTGGATGAGATCACAACACTTGAAGATTCATCTTCTATGTTTGTGAGTTTTCAATTGACTGGATGACATGCAAAGTTGAGCTACCTGTGTTTAATGCACACACTCAACTTGCGATGAATAAAAGATTTGAAAGACCTCATTTTTCCACCACTTTTTGATCAGCAACTAAGGAGAGTAGAAGTGTGAAGGCAAAGCAGTAATCTAGCAGAGAGATTTTGTGCTCGCGTAAAGACTAGCATCGGATTTGTGTGCATTTGAGGTATTTAGACCTAATCTCTTTAAAATTTGTGGATGCTCCAGTAATCTACGATATGGTAGACATACCTAGGTATAAGTTCAAAAGGCATCCATACAATGTTGGAAATATAAGTGGGAAAGTAATACTGAGAGGAGGGGGTGAATCAGATATTACCTACTTTTATCCTTTGATCTGATAAAACTTTATGCATAACATAAACAAAACTTGATCATAGTAAGCAACAAAACATATAAAGCAGCATGCATAAAATTACTCATAACACCAAGATTTTGGTAACCCATAAACCCTTGAAAGGTAAAACTGGGGTGGGGATGACACCCACAAATCTTCACTACTACAGTAATAAGTTTTTCCTATTATGGCTTACAAAATGTGATCAAATCATGATCTACCCTGTGAAAGTTCTGCTCGGTTAAAAGCTAAAAGACTTGTATAGTCTACCTTGTTAAAGGATTTATAAACTTACAATAAAGTAAGCACTCGATAAATAGATTTACAAAAGTATGCTAAGACTACTCAGTTAAGAGATTTACCCTGATACACTGGTCAAAATGTCTCAGTACCTGATCTTTCGGTTTGCACTAGTATGCAGATTACAAATCTCCCCTTTACTTTATATTTTGATCTCTTCTATCTAATCTTTCTTGATTTTGTCCTTTCACTGCTTAGCTCGGTCACTGAACTTTGTCTGAATACTTTTCTATTCTGAATATACTTCTTTGATCATTTTCTCATACTAATTAAATCTTATCTCTCTGATTCACACACTTATCTCTGATCTAGATCTTTCCCTTATATAACAACAAAAATGTTTTACTGTTTCAAGATCTACGGTTCAGATTTACTTCTATTGTCGCCTAAACTATACAATTTTCTGATTGGCCCTAGGTTTTACATGGGGATCAATGATAACAATATGGATGCGTAATTACCTCAATAGACAAAATACAAAACATTATTATCACCAAAAATAGTTTACCTCGATCATTGTGCCATTCCAAACTTGTATGTCAATTCTGGCTAACTCGGCAAAAGTTATTCCTAGCACTCGACATTAACTGTACTTGGCATCGGTTGAACTTCTTTGTCACTCGGTAATCATTGATATATGTAACTCGGCAATAACTATACTCTCGACATATTACAAACATATAGTGACCATGACTTTACTCAGTAGTACTACTACTCGGTAAGTATACAATACAAAACTCAGCCTTTACAAAATGACTCGGTCACAGTGATGACCGACCATCATTGCCTAGGTAAATGACTAAGTGTGAAACACTAATGGTCAACAAAAACTATAGAGATCTACAATCTCCCCCTTTGACATTAGTGGCAAAAACACTTTGTCATGACATTGGTATACACAATTTACAAAAATGTTTGTACTAGCCTAATACTCCCCCTGAGATATATATACATTCAAAATTTTGTTACCTGTCCCTGTTCTATCCTTGTCTGGACTCGTGTCATGATGATTCCCCCTTGTTTTTGACATGACTAAACTCTTCATCAGTAGGTAGCTCACAAATTTTCTCCAGAAAAGGTTTATGCAGCACCGTGATCATTTAGAGTGCATCAGTCCAAGTAGATGAAGCAAGGTTCAAAACTTCTGTCTGCACTTCTAAATTAGCAGCTAAATTGATAAGGCTCTTGGTTGTGGATAGATGTGGATCACTCTGGATCAATGTTTTAGCCTTTGCTAATTTTCTCTGTATATCCTCCAGATGTGGTGTTAAAATAGTTTGAATAGAGAGTAGGCAAGAACGAATCTTGCCATCATTAGCCATCAGCTCGACTAACTCACCTTGTGTTTGCATGATTATTACATAATGTCTAGCACTAGTTTTTGCATCCAAGGTCAAGGACTGACTTGTAGCTTTGATTTCTTGCTTGAGAGTCTCAAGCAATTGTTGATTTTCCTCTATGAACAGTTCAACATTGCATATCTTGGCTAATAGAGACTGTCTATTCACAACTAATCCCTTGGTCTCCTTTACCAATTTGGACAGCTCAACCTATTTTACTGCTATCTCGACAAATATCTTATTTAGCATTTTGGTCTCAAACCTCCTTTCTGACCATTCAAATAACTTATCACTTGCATAGCTAACTTCATTATTTACTTTCTGAACAATGTGTACAAGTTGTTCCAATATGGGAATGGAACTATTTACATCTAATAAGTCATATACTTCATTAAATATATCTTTAATTTCATGAAGAGCCTATTTTTGTTGATGCTCTCTTTGAAGTTCTGCTTGCCTACTCTTTCTTGTCAACAAATCTTTCATTATCTGTAGTTGCTCATAGGAAAGATTATATGTATCCCATTTAGGAATAAAAATTACTTCATCAATTGTGACCTCATCTTTCTCCTTTTGTCCTCTCGGTGGAGTGCTTCCACTCGACATCTGTACAAGAGCTTTTATTGCCTCTTGTTCCTTTGGTTCTTGTTCTTCAATGAATTTTCCTTTTATGTTTTCTTCTCCTTTCTCCTTCTCCTCGGCATGAGGGCTAACAGCTTGTTTATCTAATTTGCTTCCTTGTTCTTCTATGTTGTGTTCTTCCTTAGGAGGACTTTGAATGTTGTCTACTATTTTGACTTCTTCCTTGGTAGATTGAGTTAGTGGTACTGACTTGATGGGTTCCTCAGTAAGACTGACACCAACTAACTAATCAATAGTAGCAACTCCAGGTAGAGTAGGATTATCATCAGCAAATTATGTGCTCGTAATGGTGGGATAGTCCATGACTTGCAACAGTACAGTGTTGCTACCGGACAAGGGTGTGTCAGTTGCTTTCATGTTCTTTAAATCATCCTTAGTTAAGAATGAATTCTTAATAGGACTCTCCTTCAATATGTCAACAATGTGAACCTCAAATGTATCTTGTGATTTCACTTCCTTAGGAGTATCAGTCTCCATTTTATTTTTCTTGATGTCAAGTTCAACAACTGTTGAAGTGGTAGCATCTTTTCCTTCATTCTTTCCTTCATCCTTTTCATCATCCTATTCTTCATCAGGAGCGGGTAAAAAACCATACAATACCTTCCAAATTTTTAAACTTTCTTGCACAACATATTCAACCTTGTGTTGAAGAATGAGATAGGCTCTAAGTTTAGGATCAAACTTGCCTCTGTATTGCTCAATTGTCTATTTGATGTCTACAGGGGTGAGAGTAGATTCAACTTATGCAAGTGTACTCTCCCTGATTTCTTTCTCTGTTTGTAGAGCATACTCCCATTTCTGTGCGACCCTATTGCATAATTCCTTTAGAATTCTATTTTCAATCTCAATTGGCAACATCTTGAAAATGCATAACATTTCAAGAATAGCATCCTCAACTTTTTCTTTATCTCCAATACTCATTTTTCCAAACTTTAATCTTTTTACCTCATCTACTGTTGTTGTGCTTGTAATCTTAAGACATAATTCATCAATAGTGAGTTGATGTGTACCTTGTTGTGTAGCCTTCCCCTTTATTGCTTCATCACTTTCTGTTTCTTCATCATCCTCTGTTAGAACAAGTTTCCTTCTCGGCTTCTTCATAGCCTTGGTTTAGCACTGCCTTGGGTTGAGCAGATTTTTTCTTTGCAGTTGCAGGAGTCTTCTTAGGAGTCACAGTAGTGGCTCTTCTAGTCTAAGGCCTTAGTGATGGTGTCACTGACACTTTTCATTTCAATACTCTTCTCTTTGGTGGGGACTCGACAATTACTGGTTTCTTCTCTTCTTCTTCTTCTTTCTCACTACTACTAGTTGCACTCAATTCATCTTCTCCCAATCCTTGGGTCAACTCCAATGGTGCATCCTTCTCAGATTCTTTAACATATTCTTCCAAATTTCTCACTATTTTCTTTCTTTTCCTTTCAGTGGTGGCAACCAATAATCCCAAAGAAATCTTGGATTTGGCCTCTTCAAATGTTCCAAAGTAAGGTGCCTTTGTATCAATTTCCTCAGCTAAGAGGGTTGTGATTGCTACAGTAGCTTCATCTATGTTGAGTTCATAGGGTAATGGCATTAACCATGAAACCCTAGGTAGGACTCCCTGTGCATAGGTAAAGTTTGTGTCTACCAGAAAACATATATCTCTGTTGTATTTCTCAATCAAAGACACAGGGATTCTAGTCCTATTCCTCATCTTCTTCTTAAACTCAATGAAATAATTATCCATAATCCCTTCAAAATAATGACCAATCTGGTTTATAAAATCATTTATTTTAACTGTGATGGGCTTCTTCTTATCCCATGTTACATTAGCATGTGTAGGAAAACACTTCTTGACATAAAAGAATATACAGATCAGTAGGGAACTGAACTTACACATAGAGTTCTTCACCGTCTAGATGGAGTTCAAATTATCAGCAAGTTGAGTCAAATGGAGCTCGGCAAGGTCATATGTGTTCCCTTTCTTAATTATCTTCCATGCCTGGTCCACTGCCATACAGGGGACATTGTCCAATCAACTGGATTGATAAAACTTGTGCGAGATGACTCTAACAGTGAAGTCAATTTCTAGATTAGTAATGGTGGAAATTGTCATGCCGCATTTGTTCTAGACTACCTGGGTGTTTTCTTGAATATCCTCTTTTCCTGCACATTTCATCATTCTCTTCCTGTCAATTGTAGGGTAACCAGTGACCTTATGTATCATTTCCTTTGTGATCTTCACCAGTTCATCTTCCAACCATAACTGCATGTCATGTACTCAACCCAAAATGATCCTGATCCACTCCACTTTGAAATTTTGTGGGAAATTTAGGGCATGCACTAACCCTTGATCAGAAACAACCTTATGTTCTGGCTTCAGCACTCCGTTGACACATAGTTTGTCATATGCTTCCCTTATCTCATAATCACCAATTTCTCCAATTTTGCACATATAGCAAGACCTAACATCATTCATCAATAACACATTCTTCAGAATAGAAGATAGGGCTCCGTTCAAATCTCCTCTAACAGCACTTTCTGACATTGTCTTGAATACCCTTGGTTTGCAAACTTCGTTCCTTACAAGTTGCACATTGAAAACTTCCATCCCTTGTTTCTTGACTGGTGTGGATGAAGATGATGCCATTTTAAACTATAATTTTCAAAAAGAAAATATTTGCTTGGTAAAGTACCTTTTTGTCAATAACCTTGTAGATGAATTTTGTCGATGACACACTGAGAGAATTCGGAATCGCTTTGCTTAATCTAGTTGCTCAAACTCTAAATCGCTCTCTGAAATCTCGAATAGCTTGGTGAAATGAAATTAACAAAAAATTTCCACTTTATAGAATCTGAAAAAATAGGATTAGGGCCTCATAAATGCTCCGTACAGATTTAGGTAGATTACAGCTATCTCGGCAAACTCACAAGCTCGGTCGATATAACCATTGTGATATAGCTCAGCGTACATAGCATTTCAGCCATAGTAGGTGCTTGGTATGCATTGATAGCTCAGTCGTTGACATTGATGCTCGGCATCAAAAGTGAAATTTTCTATTTTGCTCACATATGTCCTAGTGCATCTTTATCTATGTTGATGTGGACTTTTTCTCGCTTCTATGTTAGGAACTGATGAAAGATAAGGCTTTGCAAGATTTAGTTTCGAACATACCTTTCAAGCTTAATTAGAAGAAGTGTGATCACCTGATCCATTGGATTGGGTGATCACAGATGTGCTGGCTTCACTTGAATTTTCTTCTTCTTTCTTCCTCCATGTCTTTTCCATCTGACTCTTCAGTTTCTCATGAATACCTCCATTCTGATTTTCATTGCTCGGCATAGGTGATCTACAATCTTTCTTTAAATGACCGACCTTGTTGCATTTGTAACAAACCATGCTTCCATTCATCCAGCTTTTAGATTTACCTCTAAAGTGAGTCTTCATGCAATTAGCTCTGATGTGTCCATACTTACCACAATAATGACAATTATACCAGGTGTTGTAATCCCAATTGTAGTAGTTGTGCTTTGTGACTAGCTTTGTTTTCTCATTAGATGACCACCTTGGTCTTGATCTGCATTCAAATGCTTTATGCCCATATTTCTGACAATTGAAATAACTTCCTTGAAACTTGGGTGAGGTAGATGAATTACTAGCTTTGGATCTATATTCATGTGCTTGATGTCCATGCTTCTTGCAGTTAAAACAATGTCCATTGAACTTAGGCTTAGAATCAGACTTACCATGTTTGCTTCTGCATATGTTGGTTGTATGTCCTGGCTTTCCACAGTGATAACATGTGGGCTTGGTGTTCTTTGGCTTAGCCATCTTCTTTTCTCTATTCATTAATGATTCTCCTTCTTCAGTAGATGAATGTTCATTCAGTCCAAGTCCAGATCTATCACCGGATCTTCTAGGTGATCTTAACAGCTCTTCAAAATATTTCACAACTTCATTAGGTTTTTTCATCCTTTCATTGATTTCTTTTTCAGTTCTCAACTCATGTTTCAACTGATCATTCTCAGACCTTAGTTGATTGATTTCCATATCTTTTCTACCCAATTCCCGATTAACCATCAGTAGCTGATTTACCATGTCTAGTTGATTATTAGTCAATCTTTGCATGTCACTTGTTCTTTCATCTAGTCTGATTACAATTTGTCTTTTATCTTCCTCAGCCATTGTCTTATCATCTTCAACTTTCTTTTTCTGTTCCACTAATTCACAAAGTCTGACAGATTGAATTTCTTGTTCTCTCCTTAGAGTTCTGATGTCATCATTTAGTATGGCATTTTTCTCCAGTAGTTCTTTTATAGCTTTATCACTCTCGGCAGAGTTACCATTGTCAAATAGTCCAGAGATGTCTTCCTCTTTGTACTATGGCTCATTTTTTTGGATTTCAATCTCTCTTCTCTTGCTCAAAGATTTCTTCAATTCTCCTCTGGCTGCTTCCAGTTGCTGCAATGCCAGGTGTACTTCAATCTTTTGATTCTCTATGATCTTCCCAGTTTATAAGCTTCCATTTTAAGATCTTTTTCCTCAAGTGGTTAGACTTCCTTAAGAGAAACCTTGTTGTTCTGATACCAATTGTTGGAAATATAAGTGGGAAAGTAATACTAAGAGGGGGGGGTGAATCAGATATTACCTACTTTTATCCTTTGATCTAATAAAACTTTATGCATAACATAAACAAAACTTGATCATAGTAACAAAACATATAAAGCAGCATGCATGAAATTACTCATAACACCAAGATTTTGGTAACCCAGAAACCCTTGAAAGGTAAAACTGGGGTGGGGATGACACCCACAAATCTTCACTACTACAGTAATAAGTTTTTCCTGTTAGGGCTTACAAAATGTGATCAAATCATGATCTACCCTGTGAAAGTTCTACTCGGTTAAAAGCTAAAAGACTTGTATAGTCTACCTTGTTAAAGGATTTATAAACTTACAATAAAGTAAGCACTCAGTAAAGAGATCTACAAAAGTCTACTAAGACTACTCGGTTAAGAGATTTACCCTAATACACTGGTCAAAATGTCTCAGTACCTGATCTTTCAGTTTGCACTAGTATGCATATTACAAATCTCCTCTTTACTTTATATTTTGATCTCTTCTATATGATCTTTCTTGATTCTGTCCTTTCACTGCTTAGCTCGATCACTGAACTCTGTCTGAATACTTTTCTATTCTGAATATACTTCTCTGATCATTTTCTCATACTAATTAAATCTTATCTCTCTAATTCACACACTTATCTCTGATCTAGATCTTTCCCTTATATAACAAAAAAAATGTTTTACTGTTTCAAGATCTACGGTTCAAATTTACTTCTATTGTCGCCTAAACTATACAATTTTCTGATTGGCCCTAGGTTTTACATGGGGATTAATGATAACAATATGGATGCATAATTACCTCTGTAATTACCTCAATAGACAAAATACAAAACATTATTATCACCAAAAATGGTTTACCTCGATCATTGTGCCATTCCAAACTTGTATGTCAATTATGGCTAACTCAGCAAAAGTTATTCCTGGCACTCGACATTAACTATACTTGGCATCAGTTGAACTTCTCTGTCACTTGGTAATCATTGATATATGTAACTCAGCAATAACTATACTCTCGACATATTACAAACATATAGTGACCATGACTTTACTTGGTAGTACTACTGCTTGGTAAGTATACAATACAAAACTCAGCCTTTACAAAATGACTTGGTCATAGTGATGACCGACCATCATTGCCTAGGTAAATGACTAAGTGTGAAACACTAATGGTCAACAAAAACTATAGAGATCTACATACAAATCCTATGAGGATGATCCAGAAGGGGCATTTTCCCAAACCCCCGTAGGTGTGTTGCACGTAGAGGATATTAGGGCATACATACAGTGCAAGTATGAGATTATTGGGGAGGTCAACATTTTCTATGAGTTGAATGGGTCTTTGATAGATGAATTAAAACATTTGAAATACCTGTCAATACTCAAGTTAACCCGTCTCACTGAATTCATGGAATTCGAATGGTTTAATATCATTTTCAGTAGAGTTCATGATTAGTTCCTATGGATAGGAGATCAAATAATAAAGATATGTGCTCAGTTGATTCATGATATCACAGGGCTTGACAATGAAGGAGCCCTACCTGTTAGTGAGAAAAATCTAAGAAAAGATGTTGAAACCCTCATGCACTCCAAGTGAGACAAGAGAGATATGACTGTAAATGATATATACCTTCAAGCTGTCAGATTGGTAGCAATGCTTATTGGCTACAAGTTGTTTCATAGTTCCAGAATTAATTCTGTATCAGCTGGAGTTGTCATGATGGCTTACAGAATGGTTAAAGAAAACAAACGGTATAACTTTTGTGAAGTTCTAGCACAATAGTTTTTGGAAAATGTTAAGGTCATTAAGAAGGACAAATCCAAGGAATTCAGGTTTGGGTCACTACTAATTCACATGTACCTTCATATTATTCACAATTTTCCTTGTATGCATCCTAGAGCATGGAAAGACAATGAACCCATTGGTCTACAAATCTTGGATTATTATAGAAGGTAGAAAAAGGATTGGATCGATGGAGAACTATTTGGCATGATTAAGATCTTGCAAAGGTAGATGTAAGAAAGATATAGAATTCTTGAAAGCCTAGTAGAAAAGTATGAGGACACCATCTGTTTCATGGTTGAAACTGATTGTGTCTGTTTTGAGGTAGTTGAGCCTAGAACCAAATGGTGTTATCCTATGGGATATGAGGTAAGTGCTAAAGTACTATCTATGAAAGTAGAACATGTATTAGCAACAGAAAAGGATCCCACTCAAGAAAGATGGGGTACATATAGAGAAAAATATGAAAACTTTAGAGAAGAACAAGAGAAAGTAACAAGAAAGAGGAAAGTTAGCAGGATAGTGGAAGAAATTATTGCGAAGGTAGGAATCACAAAGAAGTAGTATTTGGACTTGAAGAACAAGATGGAGGCATCTTCCAGTGTTGCCATTGATTCACCCATCTCATTGGAAATAGAGAAGACATGTACCATTATTGATTTATTAGTTCCCCAAAAGAAAGAAACACATGAAACTAAGACTACAAAGGTTCTTAGAAGATCATCTAGGAATGTCGGTCTAAAAGAAAAAGAAACAAAGGTAAAGAGGAACAAAAAGGAAGAAAAGGTTATAGAAAAGGAGGAAGAGGAAACGGTTCAAAAGAATCCACAAACCTTGTGGAAACTTGATATGAAATCAGTACAGAAGAGGGTTATCAAAGATGGAAATTTAACATCTATAAAAAGATACTATGAGAGATATAGCCCTGAGGATCAAGTAATCATTGAGGACACTATCATTGAGAATTTGTTAGTTTTCAAAAAGAATTTGTTGGAAGTTGAATCTAGTGTTCCCAAAGAACTGTACAGCAAGCTAGAAATCAGAAAATAGTTAGCACATTCAGAGGATGAGAACATAAAAAACAAAACAATTGATGATATGTTTCCTGTTGTGTCTATTCAGGAAAGAGAAAGAATCATAAAAGCACTAAAATCTATTTTAAGAACAAAGACTAGACTAGTTAAAATCATGGCTAGAAGATATGATGAAGTAATTGAAGATACCCAAATGGCATTAGATAAATTTTTAATGCAAAACATGCCTAAAAGGGATTCATCACCTAAGATTGCTAAACCTATGTCCTTGGGTTTAGGAGAGAGTTCACAAATAGTGGATAAGAGTGCTCAAGTTAACTTGCAACCAGACTTCTTTGTCACTGGTGTGCTTGTTAGCCTTGACACTTTGCAGGATATAAATGATCCATTCATGGACAAGATGGACAATGTGATGGAAGTCAAAGATCAGGAATAGACAAAAGAGAGGAAATCAAAAGAAAAACAAGTAGAAAAAGTACAGGAGAAGGAGTTAAAATAAGGAAATCAAGAAAAACAACCTAAGGCGGAAGAGACCATTGAAATCAAACTTGATTCATCTCTATTGTTGGTAAGTGTTGCCA
Source organism: Chamaecyparis obtusa (assembly GCA_027943335.1). Taxonomy (NCBI): domain Eukaryota; kingdom Viridiplantae; phylum Streptophyta; class Pinopsida; order Cupressales; family Cupressaceae; genus Chamaecyparis; species Chamaecyparis obtusa. Next base: position 304,140 of record BSBK01006288.1, on the reverse strand, counting down.
AACCAATAAGTTCTGATGTGGACAGCATGGATGAAGATGAATTGATGAGACTCTCATTCATCTTATTTGCAAAGCTAAGGAGAGATCAGCCTAGAAAGGAGACAAAAGAGCCAAGATAATGGGCAGGGCAGTAGAAACAATAAACAAGCTACTACCCTCTCCAATTATCCTAAAAGACAAAGATGAAACTAAGAATCTCAGTATAGTACTGGATAGCTTTGATAGTCACTTTGACTCATTGCTAAAAACAATAGAAGAGAAGGCTAAAATAAAATTCTTGGAGAAGAAGTTAAGCAAAGTTCATAAGTCCATCTCATGGGACTTAGACATTCTTAAGGCTACCACTCTTAAAGCCAAGAGTTGTGTGGCACAAGGCACAAAACTTTATAGCCATTGCATAAATCCCTGCAAATATTTGAAAAATGTAGAGGAGGCCATAGAAAAAGACAGGGTCAGTCTTGACAGAATAATGGATAGTTGTGAGTCATCTTCACAAACTGTGGAAGAAATTGACAAGGAGACGTCCAGATTACTAGAGAAAATAAGGATACTGGAAATGGAGAAAGGGAGAGTTGCTGACAGATTTGGTTTGCTAAGACACTTATTAACTCCCAAGCTCTCAATATTGGAGACTCATCTCTCTGAGATGATAAAGGTTGAAAGTTCAGTGACAGTATCTACTCTCACTAAGCTTAAATCAGAAGAGACAACATCATATGCACTAAATGGGTTAATCCATGTCAGTGAGCTACTAATAAGTTTATGGGTTGAGAAGATTAAGACCTTGGAAACATATTTCCATCATGTCTTAAATCTGGTAAGAAAGAACTAGACCACCTATGCTTCAATTTTGAAATTTTGAGAATAACCTTTGCCATTGATGTCAAAGGGAGAGGAAGAAAAATGAGAATAAAAAGAAGAGAAGTGCTCTGTGACACTTAGTCATTTTTCTAAGTGTTGCCATCAATGCCAAAGGGAGAGATTATTGGCATGTGATGTCTTGGAGTACTCAAAATCCTCTAAGGGTTGTCATTTATGGAAACACTTATGATAGTATGATCACATGTTGTGGAGATTGTCACTGGACTCACAGTCATGAAAATGACTAAGTCCAGGACCAGGAAGATAGGGTACAGTGCCACAATTTTGGATAGCGATGAAGACATTCAAGGTATTATGGCTTGAAAAGTTAAGTAAAGGTATTTTGGGATATGTAAATGCTTCAGTTAAGCTCGCATGATTTTTGGATAGCTGGTATATGAGATACAATGTTCAGAAGGTATGCGAAGATAGTAAAATAGTATATCAGGGTACATGAATAGTTGCAAAGATTAAGGAAAGCATAATGAATATGATAATGTGCTAAGTCATGTAAATAAAGTATAGTGCTGACTCTTTGGTAATATAAGAGTGTAGACTCCATATATATCATTTGCACAAGTTTCTATTATGTTTTGTATGATATTTATGAAGCCAACTGGAAGGCTAATTTTGTATAAATATAGATTGCTCTTGTGAAAGAAAGATATGGATGATCAATGAAAAGTTTGTGAAAAGTATAGCAGAAGTCAGATGCGAGATCAGTAGGAGGAAGAGCTATAACTGGAACTATCTAAGCAAGATAAGTGCTTGTATTGTTCCCCTTTTGTGAACTATTTTGGGACAGTATTGATTGTAAGAGCATTGTGCTCACCACCTTTAACCAAGTGTTTTGTATGCCCCTAACAGGGTTTTTGTAATCCTCTAACAAGGAAATGTACTATGTAATAATTAGCTCCTAACAGGGCTAGATCTCTTAATAGGGACATTATACTTTAGTGCATATTTGTGGGTACCATCCCCACTAGGGTTTTCCCTTTAATCTGGGTTTCCTCGAGAACAAATCATGGTGTCATGAGTAATGTGTTATGCTTATATGTTCTTTTCATTTCTGCATTACTTTGGATTATTTATAATTGCTTAAAGTTGAAAACAAAGTTCTGTAATACTGATTCACCCCCAACTCAGTATTACCTAATCCTAATAGGTCATAGACATGATATCTTCATGATGTCTAGAATACACTATAATGACTACATAAGATGACGTTCCAACTAGATCGACCACAACTAAAAATATAAAAAATTCCCAACTAGAATAGTAAACAAACAAATTGAAAGGAAAATCTTTTTGGGCAATGCAAGATTGCCAACTACTCAAGGATTCTCCTGCATCAAACACCCGAGGTGAATAAAATATGTTCCATAAAAGGAATTTATGAATATCTTGAAGGATTTGAGACATAAATCCCATGTTCATTTTTGACCCTCAAATCTTCTTTCTTTGCAACCATCAATTTTTGCAAATGGCTACACCTACTATCCAAATCTAGGATTCTAGTAGTGTATCCACCTTCCTTTGGTGTAGATGATTCTCTTTTTTCACAACCTCTATCATGATCCTTCATTCTATGATTAATTCTAGCTTTGTCACTCCTGTAGTCAACTACAAATGTCTACTCCCTATCCGGCTAGTTGTTACCAACTCTATCTACCACTAGTTTAGATCTTATGAAGTTCTCAAAAAATTGTACAACCCTAGCAACTTCTTTAGCCACTTGCTTCAAATCCAACACCTTCTAATCCAAAATAGTATGCTCTCCCAAGGTGTAAGCCTTCATCACACTTAGGTTATTAGTCTTTCTCCCTTCCTCCTTCATAATAGACACCACATTCCTTCAACAATCATGAATAGCTCCAACATCATACTACCAAGGTTTTCCTAACAAGACATGACAAGTAATCGTATCCACTACATCATACAACACTTCACATTGTATGGACCAATATTGAATTTGACCCAACATTGTTCTTTGACTTTCACCAAGTGATCATCTTGAAACCAAATTATTCCATAGGGACAAGGTTGTTTGGTCTCCTTAAACCCACCTTTTGTACCATCTCCTCTGATACAAGGTTTTCTATGCTACTACTATCCATAATCACTTTACAACATTTACCTCTTGATTTGAAGATTTCCTTGAACAATTGCCTCCTCTTTTCAGGCTTTGTTCTTTGTTTCTTAATATAAATCTCTTGAATAACAAAGATTCTCCCATCTCAGGTGAAACTTCATTACCAATAAGTTCACCTTCTACTGGTTCCTCATGTGCCACTAAGTTCTATTTTCCCTTACTAGAACTACCTAGAAATTGGAAAGATCTTTGTCCAACATTTCCACACTTGAAACAACTACCTTTGAAATCCTTATTGTCTCTGCCCCTTACATGAATCTTTTGATTAGTTTCCTCTTCAATTACCAATTTATCCTTACCCTTATCATCAATCAGTTTATCCCTAACCCTAGGGATAATTTGTCTTCTTCCTTCAGGGCATATTGATAAGAATATTCAATTGTACCAACCCTTAACATACTTAACTCATCCTAAATATCATGTCTCAATCCACTAATATAACTAGACACATTTTTCTTTGATGACTCTTTGTGCTTAGATATGATAGACATCTTATAGTACTTCTCGGTGTAATCTTTCAAAGTTAAATATCTCTGCTTTAGATTCTACAATTTCTTGAACAATTCCAATTCATAATCTTTCGGTATGAACTTTTTCTCAAGTCTAGAAACCATAACTATCCACCTAGTGATCTTAGGTTCTCCATTTTCTTCTCTATCTTTCTATAATTCTTTCCACCATGAGGCAGTATGACCTTTCAACTTAGTTTTTGCTAACCTAACTCTCTGTGGATCTTCAACATTTTCCAAATACAATGTGGCATATGCCATCTCAAAATTTTCCATATGGGTAGGTGCACCAAGATGGTGTGAAAAAAGGGGTGTGTAAGTGGCCACTTTTTTTTTTTTTGAAATTAGGTAAACCTGAACTAAAAATTAGAATATGTGTAAAGAATAAGAATTCTAGTACTCTGAATCTAGTTTCTAAACTACTATTTTTTTAAAAAAAAATGGATAATATTAAGAGGGTCAAAACTTTTGTGCATGAAAATTGTTCCTTATTTTTTTCAAAAAAACATATCATAGTTGTTTCTGTGCACTTCACAAAAGATATAGCTATATTTAGTATTTTTCAAAACCCTTTGGAAGGATGATCGATAAGGCTAAGATCTAGAAGTTGTGTATTTTTTGTAATTTTTTGTTGAGTATTTTTTTAAAGATTTTTTGAAATGACTACATCTTGAAAATTTGGTGCATGTTTGTGCATTGGGCATAACTTGCATCAAAATAATCAAAAATGTAATCTTTTTTTAAAACAAGTGTATAGAATCAAGTGTAAAACAGTAATATGCAATTTTTTTTGAATTTGGTCAAGTAGATCAAAAGTTAATAAAAAATGGTAGACATATGTCTTTGAGGACTGTCAAGGTGCTAGTAAATAAAATTAAAGTTTATTATGCTATTTTTGTCCAAAAATAGAAAAAATTATATGGTTAGAATTCTTTTTAGATTTGCATAACCAACACGAGTAATGAAGAACACTTTTAGTTCTTCATAACCCACATGGGTTATGAAGAACTTTATGTTTTTTTAAATTTTTTTTTAGGCTTGTCATGGCTCAGTTTTTCCAAGCCCACATATTTTGAATTTCAAATAACCCGCACAAGTTTTGTAAAATTTTGAATTTTTTTTCATGTGGTCACATTTTTTAATTAGAAACTTGGTGCACTTACCCATACAAAATCTCAAAATAACTACAAGTACAAATGTTTGTAGGACATCCTATGCTACTGGTGGATCATCAAAATGGAGCCTCTTCGAAGTACTCTTTGGCTCTGATGGATCCTGCATGAAAAAAAAGTGAAACCCCAAGTTAGATTACTTAATTTATATGATTTGTACATATCAAAAATAAACTTTCAAATTCATATTGAACAATAATTTAATTAAAATTTAAAATTTAACCCTCATGTACCTCATCTCTCTGTCTCCTCATGCGCTCAGGGGTCCTAACATATGTCCTTGGTAGAAAGGGACAACGTTACCAATGCCAGCTCTGACCTATATATGTTTGCAATCATGAGATTGATCTATGAGTTATCCTTGATAGTAAAATAAATTTACAAAATAATTAAATTAAAATTAAAACTTACCTGTGGTGAACTTTCTTCTGGGAATGTTGGCTAGCCGGTCATCAAAAATACAAAACCTTGGCATTGTACCTCTCTTGTACTAGGTGTTACCTACAAGAGTCAAAAAGATACTTGATACAACTAAATTTATAAATATACGTACTATGGGGCTATCACTGCGAAATGAAATGCCTAAGAGTCTAGGCTTACAAACCTATGTTGCGACCTCACTAGACACCACCCTCTATACAATAAACCATGTAAAATAAACATTAGTACGCACAAGTGACAAGTATGTATGCATAATCACTCTAAAACACTTAATTACCTTCCCCTTGTCAATGTGTGACGCATGAGCCCCCACACATTGCCCCCCAATGGTAGCAAGTGAAACTTGCAAGAGTGAAATAAGATGAAAATATTAATTAGTACATATGATTTTTATTACGTTAATTTTTATGTGAAAACATGTATACCGATATAAAAAAAGGAAACCAATGAGTAAATAAAAATATATACTGTGGAGGTGTCAAGGCCAAATGAAATGGCCGAGAGCGTGGAACCCTCCACCTATCTCATCTCATCCTATATCATCAACTGAACATAAATGGACCACATATATACATAAGTGTGTAATCATTAAAAAAAATCTACTAAAAACATTTATTTTAAATTAAATACACTGTGACAAATAAAATGTTTAGTCTTACCGTAACAGTAGGAGTCAATGGTTCTACTTTCCCCTCCTCATCTCTCGCATGGGAGGCCTATCCATGAGATGTTATAGTCCTTGTAGTGACATTTGTTGTATCGTCCATCTCAAACACTTAGTGATATGCATCAACATCACTCAGAGGACCCAAGTAAAAATTCTTGCACATGGGAGGCCTATCCATGAGATGTTATAGTCCTTGTAGTGACATTTGTTGTATCGTCCATCTCAAACACATAGTGATATGCATCAACATCACTCAGAGGACCCAAGTAAAAATTCTTGCACATAAAGAAAGTATGTGGCATATAGACATGTGAACTCATAGAGGATGTCAAAGCACTAGAATCATCAACACAAGGTGGAAACAATGCCATAGTCTTTCTAACCAATAGATCACTCAAGGTGTGAATGACCCTAATAGTCTGCGAGCTGACCTCGGGAATAACATTTGGATTCTGCACTAGAGGAGGGGGTGAAATGTCAGTGGAAGGGACATAAGTGTGGGGTTTTTCTTGGTGTGCCCAAGGCCTATCTTTAGGAGTGACTTTGCCTATGCCCATGTTTGGTCTCATGCTCCAATAGTTTAATTTGTGACCAAGCACAAATTCAACATATATTTTTTTTATAAAATAAAAGGGGACCTCCAAATTGATGTGCGGTGGTCTATCAAAAACCATCCAATACTTATCCCAAAAGTGCTCACACATTGCTATCATTTGTGCATAATTTGATAGACAAGTTGGGCTTTTTAGGGTCCAGTTTTAATCTAGTTTTCAGATTCACAAAAAGGGAACATATGTGGGTATGTGTAGGATAATGGTATACCAAGCTATGGCCTTAAGTGGCAATGAAAAATCAGAAAATCAGGGTTAGTCAACTTGACGTAAAAAGTTGAACATCTTATCAACCTTATGTGAAAAAGTTGTATGAACAAAATCTATAGGAAATTGAATGTAGCTTCTAAACTACTAGCCCTTTTCTGAAAAAAAAATTAATCTAATTGTTCAAAATTTTAGATTTTAGGAAAAAGATAATAACTACATGTATGTCTGACCACCTTAATCAAATTAAATGATGATATATTTTTGCAAGATTCTAGATATAAGTAATATACTCATGCCTTGATGTGATGCATATTTTTGTGTAATTTTTTCCTAAATAAATAATTAATTATAAATTTTCTACTACAACTTATTCAGAATAAAAAAACGCTCGTGTCAAACTACCTTAACTAATTCTAAACTTTACAAAATTGAATTTTTTTTTTTTTCTTATAGTAGGCGAAGCATAGAATGTGACGCATGTTTCAGATTTTGAAAAGGTTAAACCATTTGAAAGTTATAGTTATTTTTCAATCAGTCTGTCAATTAGGACTTTAAAGATAATTCAATTAAAAAATAAGTAATAATTACTTATTGAACTCAAAATTTGACATCAATTATATTGATGGAAAGATGATAATGTCTTTAATAAACCCTTTTCGTTTCATCAATTTCGGGTGAAAAAAGATCGTCACCTACATGGTTGAAGTCTGAAAATCAAAGCAAATATGGTAAACACATCTTTTGGGTTGACCATTCATGTTTGGCATTGCAAAATGAAAACTCGAGGCAAATACCAAGCCTAATCAGATATTCAAAACAATATCGCATATCTGATAAAATCGTATATTCGATAATATCACTTATCTGATAAAATCATTTATTCGATAATATCACATATCCGATAAAATTAGATATCTGATATCTCTTGCGCAATTCCAACATTTCAACTTGAATGCTTTTTTCAATTTTAAGTTATATTGTAATTTTTTTTTATTAATATTAAATGATAATAGCATTAGTATTATATAAATTTTTATATTAGTATTGTATTATATTATTATTATTATTTATTTCTCTATTGTATAATAGTATGATATTAGTATTAAATATTTATATTATATGTTCAATAATACCTAAGGGAGAGAGAGAGAGAGAGAGATATATATATATATATATATATATATATTGGCAAAGTTTAAGCGGGAGATTTTGGATATCCGATAGTTTCAGATATCTGATAGTTTTGGATATCTGATATTTTCAGATATCCGATTGTTTTTACTTGTAGTGAAAATCAAAAGTTTATTCTCTGGGTCCCTCAGTTCGAGATCCATGTTTTTCTACAGAGAATATCACGGGATTGCAGTTGTATAAGACAAAAAATTACTTTTTCCCCCTTTTTTGTTGGAATTTCTCTATTATCAAAGGTTTTTGCATCACCTTTTTGGTTTCACCATGGGGATTTGTAGTCGTCGAAAGCATAAACGAAAGAGGAAACTCACAAATGAAGAGATTGAAGTGTATAGAGAAATGGATATGGTTGCCCATCGGAACAAGAGACAAGGTATGTTAAATATTAATGAATATGTGGGCATAGGCCCACCCTTAAATGTGGTTTCAAGTGAAGAAGAACACGAATTTGAAATGATTTATGACAATAATATTAAAAATAAGAATGTAGGGATTGAAGATGAAAATGTAGGTTTTGAAAATGAACATGTAGATGTGGACAATAGAAGTGTGGACATTGACAATGACAATCCACTGATTGAATATGAAGGAATTGACAATGATAATGGTGTAAAAGAACCAAATCAACGTAACACATCTCCAAATTATATGAGAAATGAATTCCCTTGGGAGGAAGAAAGACAAACTTCAAAATTGAGACCTTCAAGAACAACAAAATGGTTACTTGAAATTGATGAGAACATAATGAGCAATTTCAATTGCAAGAGATCAGAAAGAACCGTTCGGTTGTGGTTTCAAAATTTTTTGATCAATTTTTTAGCCACAAGACGTTGGTTGAGAAATGTCAAATATTTGTGCAATTGTTAAAGATGCAGAAGATGAGACGTATACTAGTCAAATTGAAGATTACCGTGAATAAGAAAAAGGAGAGGAATGCTATTATTGTCAGAAATCTTTTTAGTGCTCTCAATTCCATTGGGAAGACTACCAAGGAAAAAGATAAGAGACCCGCTAGGAGGGTTATTACAAACTCCTTAGTAAGTCATCATTTGAGAAATGCTCATTTGATGAGACAAACTTGTATTAACTTGAACCTAAATTGCAAAACTTTGGATAGATCACTTGCAAGAAGAGAAAGACTTGATGATCCTCTTCATAATGATACATGGGCTTATGGTGGGAGACTTTCACGTTGTGACAAGAAGCTTACCGATGGTTTGAAGGATAAAATTCAGCTATTTTGTCAATCTAACTCAAGAGTTTCACCAAATGTGAAGGATGTCTTGAAGTTGAGAATTGGCATTCGAGACCACACCCCGCATCCCAAACATTATTTGGAGGTGAGTCAAACAATGTTGTTCAGAAAAAAATTTGAGACACATGCAACATTGCAAATATCAAAAAGATCTTTTGAAGCCCTCAAGCCTTTTTTGTGTGTGCCTCTTAAGATTTGAAATAATTGTTGTTGTAAATATTATGTGGAGTTTTTAATGCACCATGAACTATTACGATCCATTCATTCTACTTTGCATGCTAGTGAAATGTTGGAGGAGTGTGGTGCAAGTGCTCTTCCAAAATCATCAAGAGACTTGCTAGATCATTTTTTATGTCCTAGAGATGATGGATGTTTCTTTTATAGAAAAGATTTCTTAAATGACAAGTGCTCAGAGTGTAGTGGGCTAGTGATGTTTGTTGAATGTTTTCATGAGGACTACGAACATGATTTTTGAAAGATAATTGTCCACAAAAGGTATATGAAACCATTGAATATACATTAAAAAGTGGAGGTGAAGGCTCTAGATGTGAGTTGGTTACAAAATAATGCAATGTAGCTGATTTTATTTCATATTTCAGGAAGAATATTTTTTACAAGTATGTAGGCATAATCATAGGTCTTAGTGGTTAGATCAACAATTCAGGTTGTGTAAGGAAACTTTCCCAATTGGCACTATTATATCGGTCTTGAGTTTGTAGAGAACTATACATTGCAGCCCCAAAATGAGTTGCAAGCTCAATATTACAATTCTATTCAGGTTGCTATTTTTGTGCACATAACATATAGACATTCCCCTGACAGTACAGAAGATGACCAAAAGATAATTAGAGAGTACAATTTTTATATGAGGGATGATAGATCTCACTCTCACGAGTATGCCCAGCATTTCTTTGAGAATAATTTTGAGTGGGTGTGGGAAAATAATATTGCTATGGATAGACATCTCATTTGGTCAAATAACTGCACATGTCCATTCAAAAATTCTCGTATGTTTGTTTGGTTATATAGAATGCATGTAGAGAGAGGTGTACCTCATATTTGGATTTTTTTTTAGGCCAGTCATGGAAAAAGGGAGCATGATGGAGCAGGTGCATGTGTAAAGAGAGATATAGTTAAGGAGTAATTGAGGATTTCAGGTGCAGAACTCCTTGATGCTCATTCTATTGTTGATTGGTATACTTGAGCATTATCATAGGGGGGACTCTTATTCAGTGGTGCACAAATTTTTTTGGTTGGTTGAGTTGGGCACAATAGGAGATAGGTTGGATTCTCAAACCGTGAAAGATTCTTTAAAAATACATTCATTTCGAAGCTCAGATGCTATTACATGGACTATTTGGACACGAGAGTTGGCTTGTTATTGTTTGAGGTGTCTTTATGTGATTGGGATCAGTTTGAGTCAAGTGAGTGGGTTGATACGTGGGTTCCACATTATCTAACTCCTTTATCTGTCACAGTCTCTGTAATAAATGATGACATGAATTGTTCACTTGACTATGACCATCTTTCAGATCTTCTACAACCAGGACATGTTTTTGCATTGGTTGCACCACAAGGGAATGATGAGAGATCAGATTACTAGTTAGCACATTGTGTATGAGGAAAGAAGAAACTTGCACAACCGACGCCAGATGATGATATGTTGACATATCCAAAAGGATCACATGTTGTTGCGGGAACATGGTTACACACATACATGATTAGAAATAATGACATTCCTGCATTTGAAGACTACGAGAAGCACAAAACCATTCTCATGTATTCACACCTTGTTATAGCAGCCAATATTAAGTTGTTGAAACATCAAGGAAGACCAAAGACAAAGGAACTTTGGACTATTAGTATCATTGATCATGAAGCAATATTGAATACCCTTAAGTCAAGAGATGACCCTTCAGGAAAACTTCAGTAGGTAAGTTCAACTCACTGCAAGTTTTTCCATGTTTATTATGGTTACGTTCAATAAACTAATTGTAGTTTTCTACTTTATTTGTTTGATCCAATAAACTTGGTTTTGTATGTGGATTGTAAATGTAGTTGGATACATATATGATAGATATAGAAGATCGAGATGTGCATTTGATTAGCCCATCTTTTATGATGGTAAACTTCATTATGCATTGGCTAGTCACGTTCTTTGGTTCATTTAGTTACTTATATATTCATAATCTTTTTGTCAACCTATATAAACTTCTTATTTTCTCTATTAACTTTTCTTTCACCTTCCAAATGTAGGGATTGGAATGTAGATGTCATCGAGTACCATGTGTTAAACTTATACACTTTAGGAGCGGAAATGACACTTATTTTTTTATATATAGTTGTGTATCTAAGATTTTGTATATAACAACAACAATCGATTGTAATGTGCATATTTAGATGTCAAATTTTGTATATAAAAATAACAATCGACTGTAATGTGCATATTTAGATGCCAAATTTTGTATATAAAAACAACAATCAACTGTAATGTGCATATTTACTAGATGCAAAATTTTGTATATATAAACAAAAATGAGCTTCATCATGCATATTAGATGCAAAATTTGAAATATAAAAGTGCCCATGGGGTTGATTTGCAAATATTAAGAGCCCACATTTTGTATTTCCTAATTTGTACCATTCGATTATAAATACATATTTAATTTTGTATCCTTACATTTGTATCGTCTTAATGCCATGTAAAGTTAAAAAATTGTGATTCCTTACTATGAATGTTGTATCCTTATATTTGTATCATCTTAATTTTGTATCCTTACATTTTTATTTTCTTAATTCCATGTACATTTGTATCATCAAATGATGTAAAAGTTGGAGTCATTGAGTCAAAATTGGTCAAATGTGTCCAAAGTAAAATGGTGATTCCCTGGGCTGAAGGGATAGTGTTGAAGGATTGCATCTTGGCACGGAATGGCCTATGCCATTAGCTTCAATCGGGTGATTAAATGCTATTGACAACCCCATTTCAACCATGGAGTCACTAGAACGTTCACAACCATGCCGGACCAAAGTGTCCCCAAGGTGCACTAAGCACAATTGGGCAGCGATCTTTCGAGGCTTGTATCTCGAACCCGGTGAGAGGTATCGGTGAACCATGAGATGCTACAAGACCATGTTTCTGAGACCTACAGTAACCTATCTCCTTTCTGGGAGATTCAAAAAAAATTGAATTTGGCACGCCAATCTTGCTTGATGCCAAAACTTGCAGTGAGGGTCAGTTGAAAGTTGTACCACTAGGTTTCTTCCAAACCGTTCGTCCTGGCACCAAATAGTCTGCACCATTAGAAATCATTGGGCAGGTAAATGCTAGTGACAATCTCATTTTGGACACGAAGTCACTAGAACGTTCATGAACATGTCAAACCAAAGTGTCCCCAAGGTGCACTAAGCACCATTGTGTATGTTGGCGAGCGTTCTAGTGTGTCAAGAGGCAAAGTGGGACTATTCCTAGGATAAACCTACCCAACCAGACATGATAGAAGCATCAGTTTGTGCCCACAATGAATAGATGTTGCTGCTCCAAGGGATGTGGGGACATGACCATAAGGGGTCATTGGAAAATGTAAAGAGACCAAGGATGGGCATTTGAATGCATTGTGGAATGTATCTATGATTTGAAATGGATTAAATTGATTGTCTATCATCTTGTTATCACTTCCATGTCTGTATTGTATCATTTCATTGGCATTTGAAGGCAAGGAATCAACTAGTTTCTTGTACAATAGTGTTTGGTTGCAGGGATATACAGGATATATGGTGGTGGAGAGACCACAAATGGTGGTAAATATTGATTGAAGGTGCATGAAGAAGCACCAGTCATTGTTGCGAGCATATAGTCCAAAGGATGAGTATATTTTGTGATTGATCTATTCTATTGGGCTCCATAGAGATGTGTTAGATCCATTGGGGGGATCTAGAGATATTTGCAAGAGTCTTTTTGAACAAGCGCTAGCATAGAGACCCTAGAAAGGAGGGTTTGGTACCTAGAATGATAGGTCATTATTTTCTCAATAACAGTTTGATAAAATATTGATGTAGAAGCATCATTCCATGAATGTGCTTAATGATTCTCATGGAATGATGTGTCTTGGATATGTATAATAGAGTTCTAACATGATACATTGTAGAAGAGTTGATTTGACAAGGTGATCACCGTATTTGTGAAGTGAACTTTGAAAGATTTTCTTGGTTGAGAGCATCAGATACACATGAATACAATGTAGCACATAAATTTTGAATTCACTTAAATGGTGAATTACACATGTGAAAACACATAACACATAAAGTGTACACATAAATTTTCTTAAGTCATGAAGCATACATGTAGCACATAGATTATAAAGCATACACATGAATTCACTTAAGTCATGCACGTAGCCCATACACGTGAATTTAGGTTATGAAGAATGTACTTGAATACACATGAATATACTTAAGGCATAAATCCTACACATTAGTACATACACACAAGCATATTTACATACTAATAATGAATAAATGAACACACAATTAACAAATTGGATAGAATATCAAGTTTCATATATATCAAAATGAACAATAATTCTATACATATTTACAAAATCAACATATCTAGATACAATGTGGCATATGCCATCTCAAAATGTGTCATACGAAATCTCAAAATAAGAAGTTCAGCTACAAATGTTTCTAGGACATCCTATTCTACTGGTGGATAATCAAAATGCAACCTCTTTGAAGTACTCTTTGGCTCTGATGGATCCTACAGTCAAACACAAAAGTGAAACCCCAAGTTAGATTACTTAATTTATATGGTTTCTACAAATAAAAAATAAAAATTCAAAATCATAGTCGACAATAATTTAAATAAAAATAAATAAAATTAAACTCTCATGCACCTCGCCTCTCTATCTCCTCACGCAAACAGGAGACCTAATATATGTCCTTGATAGTGAAGGGAGAATGCCACTAATGTCGACTGACCTATATATGTTTGTGAACATGAGATTGATCTATGAGTTATACTATTTAATGTTAAATCCTTGGTAGAAAATATATGTTTACAAAATAACTGAATTAACATTTAAACTTACCCGTATTGAACTTTCTTCAGGAAATATCAGTTGAGTCATCAATGATACAAACCCTTGGCATTCTACCTCCCTCAAACTAGGGGTGACCTACAAAAGTCAAACAGATACTTCATACAATCATGACTTGATCATATTATATATACTTGATAGTAAAATACACACAAATAAATTTAGAAATATACATATCATGGGGCTATCACTACGAATTGAGATGCTTGTGACTCTATCATGGCGAAAGGGTCTCACGACATCATTAGACACCACCATCTATCAAATAAACCATGTAAATTAAAAATGAGTACGCACAATTGACAAGTATACATGTATGCATGTAAACAATACAAAATTACTTAATTACCTTCCCCTTGTCAATGCCAAACGCCCGAACCCCCTCACATTGCCCCCGAGTGGCAACTGGTGACACCTGCATCAATATGTAATAAGATGATCGTAAAAATTAGAAAACATGTGTATATACTATTATAATAAAAGGAAACCAATGAGTACATTAAAATGCATGTACCATGGAAGTGTCAAGGCCAAATGATATGGCTGGAAGCGTGGACCCCTCCACCTTTTCCATCTCCTCCTCTATCATCGACTGAACATAAATGGAACACATAAAAAAACATAAGTTGAAAATCATTATAAGAAAAATCTACTAAAAATACGAACATTTAAAATTAAATACAACGTAACAAGTGAATTGTTTACCCTTACCATAACAGTAGGAGTCCATGGCTTTGTATGCCCCTGATGCACATCTTCATGAGGTGCTTTAGTGCCTGTAGTGTGCTATTTAGTATCATCCACCTCGAAGACGTAGTTGTACACACTAAAAAGGTGCACTTCTATGAACCATTACATGCAAGGTTGCTCAAGAATGAGGCCTCACAAAGTGGCTCATAGCTCTCTATGCATGGAGTTGCAAGGGACTATGATGTGTTTGCTCTCAGCTAGAGCTACAAGCTTGTGACCTTGCTAGTCAACCATACAATGAGAGATTCACAATGAAGACAAGGGCAACAATGCCAATATCTCCAAGAATCACTATGAAATGTAATGCAATGCAACTAAAATGAAGATGCAAATGTGTAAGCTATGCTATGAAAATGGAAGTACAATGGATTACAAATCCTTCCTATTTAGACTATGTGAGCTTATTCTATTGTATAAAAGGAAACTAAGCTAAGAATGCCATTATCATGCAACTAAGAAAGAAAATATGAACTAGATGATGCAATGAAGCAAGTCTTCAATATCTTCAAACTCCAAATGCACCTAAAACCTGCAGCATAACATTAGCATAAAACAAGTGGATATGCAAATGGAGGAGAGAGCTCTCCTTTTATAAGAAATGCAAAGAAATGGACCATGGAGATTAAGAGGCAAAAAGTCTTAATCGGTAGTGGAGGTTGAAAGAGGAGCAATCCATGTGCACAAGTATCCTCCAATAGGAAAATAAGAGTTGACTTTATGTCCATATGAGACAAAAAGTGCTTTTCTCCTTTTTATAAAATAGGAATAATATTTTATTTGTGCAACTTAGGATAAGAGGAAAAGGTGAGCTTTTTATTTAATCAAAAGGGGAGGAAATATTCCTTTTAATCAAATAAAGACTTAGGATAAATGGTTAGCCCAAGGATAAAAATCCAATATATGATCGAATTTAAGATTTGATCAAGAAATTGATAATGTTGAAAATATTGATTATTGATAAAATTGATTCAAGATTGATAAATTGAATAAATGGGGCCCAAAGTCTAGGCGACCATTTTTGGGTGCATACATTTCCCCCTCTTTGACTAATGTGTGATCGATTTGGGAACACATGCAATCAAAAAATGAAGTTGAAATGTGAGATCAATCTGGGATCACAAAACAACTCAAATATGAGGTCGATTCGGGATCATATCCGGACAAAGCATAAACAAAGGCCTTTGAACATGAGGTCGATTTGGGATCACATTCACAGTAAGAGATAAGAATCTCAAATTTGAGTGACACCTCACAAAAGATGTCTGAATCAAGAGAATCAAGAAAATCAGGGATGAGAATCCCATAGATGCTGCCCCCTCAAAATTGAAATCGAAATCAAGTAGAGGAGAGACAACAAATTGATAAAGATTTGATCAAATCAGAATGAAATCACAATCAAAGGTAAGGGTCAATAGGTTAACCACTAGGCAATAAAACATGCCCCAGCCTGACTAAAAAGATGTAGTCTTAACCTTGTGGTCATGGGTTCAGGCCCCACGGTGGGCGCCAGAAATGTACACACTAAAATGGTGCACTTCTATGAACCATTACATGCAAGGTTGCTCAAGAATGAGGCCTCACAAAGCGGCTCATAGCTCTCTATGCATGGAGTTGCAAGGGACTATGGTGTATTTGCTCTCAGCTAGAGCTACAAGCTTGTGACCTTGCTAGTCAACCATACAATGAGAGATTCAAGTGAAGACAAAGGCAATAATGCCAATATCTCCAAGAATCAAATATGCAAATGCAATGCAAGCTATATGAAGATGCAAATGTGCAAGCTATGCTATGAAAATGGAAGTATCAATGGATTACAAATCCTTCCTATTTAGACTATGTGAGCTTATTATATTGCATAAAAAGAAACTAAGCTAAGAATGCCATTATCATGCAACTAAGAATGGAAATATGCAACTACACTGAAATGCAACAAGTCTTCAATGTCTTCAAACTCCAAATGCACCTAAAACCTGCAGCATAACATTAGCATAAAAACATGGATATGCAAATGGAGGAGAGAGCTCTCCTTTTATAAGAAATGCAAAGAAATGGACCATGGAGATTAAGAGGCAAAAAGTCTTAATCAGCGGTGGAGCTTGAAAGAGGAGCAATCCATGTGCACAAATATCCTCCAATAGGAAAATAAGAGTTGACTTTATGTCCATATGAGACAAAAAGTGCTTTTCTCCTTTTTGTAAAATAGGAATAATGATTTATTTGTGCAACTTAGGACAAGAGGAAAGGTGGGGCTTTTTATTTAATCCAAAGGTGAGGAAATATTCCTTTTAATCAAATAAAGACTTAGGATAAATGGTTAGCCCAAGGATAAAAATCCAATATATGATCGAATTTAAGATTTAATCAAGAAATTGATATTGTTGAAAATATTGATTAATGATCAAAATGATTCAGGGTTGATAAATCAAATAAATGGGGCCCAAAGTCTAGGCGACCATTTTAGGGTGCATACAGTAGTTATATGCATCACTATCATTCAGGGGACCTAAGCACATATTCTTGCACATAATGAAAGTGTGGGGCACACAAACATCTGAGCTCGTGGAGGATGTGGAAGGGCCAGAAGCATCAGCACGAGGACGCAAAAATGTTGCGCTCTGCGTAACTAGTAGATCAATCAAGGTGTGAATGGATCGAATAGTCTATCAGTCGGCCTCAATAATAATATCAGAATGTTTCACTATAGGAGGTGGTGAAATCTCGAGAGGGGGGACATATGTTTGGGATTTCACCCGATGTGCCCATGGCCTATCCTAAGGAGCACCTAAGCCTACACCCTGGTTCGGTCTCATGCTCCGATAATTTACCTTGTGACCGAGCACAAATTCAGCATACATTTTTTTTTATGAAATAAAATGGGACATCCAAATTGCTGTGGGGTGGTCTATCAAAAACCATCCACCAATGGTCCCAAAATTTGTCACGTATTGCATCATTTGTGAACCATTTAATTAACAACTTGGGATTTTTAAGGTCCACTTTTAAACTGGTTTTTGGATACACAAAAAGATTACATATACATCATATTTTGTTATGTTTAGGTTTGTAACTTGATCATAGTCAAGCCCATCGTCAAACTGGGCATGCATGGAATCACGTCAAAGAAGTGCAACATTATGTTTCTCTGTAAGTTTCTCCATGTTTTCAATAATGGAGTTCAACATGGAAAATATGGGGCGCAATGTGGGGATATTGGCATATGTGGTTTGATATCCTCTAAGTTGATTTATATTGTCTCCTATGAGATCCTCTAAATGTCAAGGGTTTGAGACTAGTTGGTCTTCTAAAAGTGGGGGATTGTTTGGAGGTGGTTCTGGATTATTTGTTTGATCATTGGGAGGGTTTTCTGATTGGTTTGAGTCCATGTCTGATTACAATTAAAACTCAAATAGACAATTATAATCAATTTTAAAAAATGATAAAGAATCTTATTTAAATCTTGGTTTTTATATAAAAAAAACTATAAATTTTAATTAAAAATAATAAAAATTTAAAAATTTAACTTACCTATTGATCTTGAGCAAATCGTATATGAGATTATATCGGATATGTGAAACTCGTTGAGCCATGTACAATGTTTTCACAATTAAAATGTTGAACATGACCGCGAGCTACAAATAGAAATTACTGGTGAAAATCGGATATCTGATATTATCGAATATCTAATTAGGCCTATGCTTTGGATTTTGGCTTGGTCAGGTGTACTGACACCCAGGCCTACTAAAAAGTCAACAAATTTTTTAGTGCAGTTTTAGACGAGTGAATAGTTCATTTTTTCACATCGCCACTTTTTGGCATACCATGATCCTGCACATACCCATGTCATCTTTAATTATATTAAGGGCCTAAACCCCATCATAATCTAGCCCATCATCATACTTGGCATGCATGGCCTCACGCCAAAGAAGTATAGCATTATGCTGCATTGTAAGCTTCTCCATATTTTCAACAATGGATTTCAATGTGGCAAACGTGGGGCATAATGTAGGGCTAGTGCCATATGTGTTTTGGAAGCCCCTCAATTGATTTAGATTGTCGCCTTGAGTTCCTCTAAATGTCGAGGGTTTTGAGGGGGTTGCATATTGTTTTCGGGTTTGTTATTTGGCGAGGGAGGGTTTTGTGGTTGGTTTGGGTCAGCCATGCTTGGTTACATGAGAAATAAATATACAATTACAATCCCTTTCTTTCTTTTTGACATTTGAAAAATGAGGTAGAATGTGTTCTATCTGCAATTTTATGTTACAGCTATCGGGTATCTGATAGCTATCAAATGCCCAATAGTTATTGGGTATACGATACCTATCGAATACCCGATACGTTTTGTGCTTTGGTGTTATCTTTGGACAGGTGTACTGCATGCCTACTAGAAAGTCAACACACCTTTTAGTGTCTTTTTGGATGAGTAAAAAAGGGATTTTTTTTCACATTGCCACATTTTGGCATACCATGATCCTGCACATACCCTTCTTATATTTATTTTGATTAGGGATTTCTTGTAGAATTCCATTTTTTGAATCTTCTTTTCTGAAGCTTTTCTCTTTGCTCTTTCTATTCTCTTCATAGACAATGTTTGTTTTCCTTCTATGTTGGCATTGATCTTGAGCCCTTAATATAAATCAATGCCTTTCTTTTTAGAACTTCCTGGAGGCCTGCTCCTATGATTCCTTTCCCACTTTCCTTATTGCCTAAAGCCTTGTTTGCATTTCTTCTATAACTTGGTTAACAATCTCCTCAAATAACTTGACATTCACTATTACAATTAAATATCCTATTTTATTAGGATATCCATGGTTGTCATTGTTACCAATCTTAAATTTTAAATCTTTAGAAATTAATTATTTATTTAACTATCTCATTAGATACTTATGTTTCTATTTTCTCTAACTTATTAATTATAATAAATATATTTATTTTTTAGCTATTTACTATTATGATTTTTCTAAACATTATTAATATATAATTTAAAATGTCTTTGAACATAAAAATCAAAGTGAAATTACAAGATTTTAAAATAATTAATTACTTTCAACATTTAACATATAAGGAAAATAAATAAATTTTATTACAAATCTAAATATATTTTTAATTTAATATATCTAATAATATTTAAAATAACAAATCAAATCATATAATCTTACAAATTTAGAAATATAAATTATCATCAATAATTGGAAAAAGAAATATTTTTTTCCATTTTGGTAGAAAAAAGAGGTGAACGATCAAAGGGTCAGTTAAAAGGTGAGCGATTATCCACCATGTACATGCACTTCTGAATGGCAGAAGCTGTTCAAGTTTTAGTTTTTCTATTGATTTGCATATGGTTTGACAAATCTAAATTTGAATCTTAATTTTGCATGTATTTTATTTGCATTCCTGCGCTCGATCTGTACTTACACATCCACTCTAAATTTACATATTATTTTGAACATGTACATTCCTTGAATGTGATTCAATGTGACTGTTTTTTATTGGATTTGTGTTACTTATTCTTAAAATATATATATAAATAAACTTTAAACAAGACCCATAAATAAAATTATTAAAAAAAGGCCAAAAAAATGGATGAAGTGGCTCATAACTGGACAAAGACAATGATCCAAAAACACCATGCATGGCTGTTCACTTTTCCCCAAACTATCCTGGGCGTATATTACAATAGGAATTTAATGCAATCTTAAAAGAATTTAATGCAATCTTGGAATCATGAATCATTAAGTTGTCAATTATAATGCCCTTTTTGAGGATTCTGTCTTGCCTGCAATCCTATCCTTAATTTGTATTTAAAACTAACCAACTTTGCAGAGCCATCAAGCCTCTGTGAGCAATAAATCTCTGACACGCATCTTCTATTGTCTCAGAGTACCAGGAGGAGGAAGAAGTATTGCTAGTGTAGTTGGGTTTCATCTAGTTTGAGAGGGGAGAGATGGAGAAAAAAGAATCAGTATCTGAAATGGGGTATGAGAGGAGAAAGTTTGAGACATGGTTAAGGCTTGTGCCTGTTGCTCTCTGTCTTTCTTCCCTAATTGTGACCCTAAAACTTCATCAGAGCAATCAATATGGAACCCTGGATTACATGAATGTTGGTGGATTCAGGTAAACAGTAAAAAGATTAATGGGGATGTTTTTGGTATGCATGGTTTACATAATTTTGCATGCAACCTTGATTCATAATTTTATGCAGTCTGGTTTATTGTACTCAATAACAGAGCTTTGTTTTTGCAGCATTGGTCTTACTGATAGATTATTTGTGTTGACATGTTTGAAGGTATTTGGCTTATGCAAATGGGATATGTGGTGGGGTTTCTCTTATATCTGCATTCTGCTCTGGAATTTTCTGGTCATCCAACTATAACTTGTTATGGGCATGGGTGGTTTTCATTTTCGATCAGGTAGGAGAAAATCAATTGTTTTTTTGAAGATATTAAAGATTTTTGAACTTTTCTTTATTATGTGAGTTGGTAGGGTAGTTTTTTCTTTTGTTTTTTATGGATTAAGCTGCAAGTTTTAGGCTTTATGCTAGTTTTTTTTTTATTAATAAGGGGCTGAAGTCTAAGGATTCTATTAAAAATATTAAGTTTTCAAAGTTAACATGTTAAAAGCAGAAGAATCTGCAAGTAGAATATCAGAGGTAACCAAAAAAAACTGAGCAACATTACTCAGAACCTCGTGAACGCCCGTATATCAAACATAAATTGAACTAAAAACTAAACTGAAAACTAAAAACTAAACTGAGAACTATAAAGACAAAAAGTGACAGATTTAGGCTTTATGCTAGTTTAATGGAGTTGGGAGTATGCTTTTATTAATGGAGTTAGATGGCTGCTGCCAGAAACAATCTTCCCTTGACAAATTTCACAAACTTTACAGGCAGATCCTCTTTGCTCCCAATTTGAGTTCTCAATAGTTAAGATTGCAGCACAGTTGAATCACATTCAAGATTTTATTTAATTTGAACAAACAATACAGTTAAAAAGGTTAATACAAAAATGGCATCTTGCATGGTTTCCTTTCCCATATTCTCCTTACTCACTCTTTTATTCACAGTTTCAAACTGCTGTATCCCTTCCTTAGCTACACTTTGTTTTCTTGCATCATCTCCGTTCTTATGGGGTTAGCTTAGTTTGGCTAGCAGCTACTGCTCAATATTTTAAGTAAATGAAAAAAGAAGAGGAAAATTTTCTATGCAACCACCTGTGATTTTTTTAAATATCTGCTTATTTTGAGCCCCTTCTTTTTTTGACAGCTTATTTGTTTTTTATAAGCAACTGCTCCATGTAAATACGAGAAGATTCCAAATTTTCCTTTGCTGGTTATTAAAATATTACATGGGGACACTTTCTTTCAATTGCATATATGTTTGATATAAATTGTTTTTATTAATGAGTTTAAATAGCTGGAAATTTTATGAATGTTTCTTTACAGATTTTCAGAGATTTGATTTATTAAGTTGGGTGGTCAGAGATTTGATTTATTAGATTAAAAAATATTGTTAATAAATTGAATTAGGTCAATTTGAACTATTTTTTGTAATTTAGTTGGTTGAGTGGATAGTTTCTCAATTCAATATTATCATCTGTATTTATAAATTAGTGTACATTTATGATTATAAATTTAATTGATTGTTTAACTTAAAATTAAGAATGTTTGGCTTTATATTTTAAATTAATTGATTACCTTGAATATTTACAAATTTATGATTTAACTTCAATAAATGAAATTAGTTTTATCATAGATTTTAAAATTTTATAAATATATTGAATTGGGTGAGTGCAGATTTTAACATACATTATGCTGGGAGCTGGGGCAGTGGCAACTGAACTTGTATATTTGGGAAAGAACGGTGATGAGCAGGTGACATGGGTTGAATTTTGCAGTAGTTATGAAAAGTTCTGCAATAGAGCTTTGGTATCTGTTATTATAACATTTGTAACTCTCTGTATTCTCATCGCTATTTCCATCATATCTTCTTATAAGCTATTTAGCAAATATGATCCTCCATATGTTAGTCAGGGAGATGCAACAACTGTCTTTCCTTAAATTCAAAGGAAAAAAAGATATTGCAGAAAATTTTCTGCATACTTTATATTTGTATATTTTTACATCTGAATTTAAAATGTCAAATCTTTCCTAATTCCACAATATTTAAAGATTGTGACCTCAAGGACACATTAAGTTATTGGCAAGAACAATGGAAATAAAATACTCAAGGTCTGTTGATTTTCAGCACTAACAGACCATATTCTGATTTTTCCAAATTATGTTAAAGCAATTCATGATCTTTAGATGTATACTTTTAC
Organism: Chamaecyparis obtusa; assembly: GCA_027943335.1. Classification (NCBI taxonomy): domain Eukaryota; kingdom Viridiplantae; phylum Streptophyta; class Pinopsida; order Cupressales; family Cupressaceae; genus Chamaecyparis; species Chamaecyparis obtusa. The sequence goes on along the minus strand of BSBK01006288.1, from coordinate 280,904 downwards.
CGTTTTATCTATGTTAAACTTGTAAGTCTGTAAGGATTTCAGGGCCCCATTAAAACCTGTTTTCCTTAATCAAAAACTTTGACAGCCGAATACAAGTTAGAATACATTGTAAAAGTTTTATGATTTTCCTTTTAGAGCCAATATTGTGTGTGATTATTCCAAGATTGAAGTAACTAAATCCCTGAGATTCAGTGCAGACTCAATACATTATACATTAACTAGCAAACCATACTAAAATGGCAATGACCCTTCAACTGAGCATAATTCATAAGCAAAACTTACTAAAATGGCAATGAACCTTCATCTGGGAATTCATAAGTTAGTTATGTTGCTTGTAAACCTAATTATTTATCTATCCTCTAAAGATCTCCCAATTTCAAACAATATCTAATTTTTTTTCATAAAACCAGTCAATCTAAATTTCTCAAAATGTTATATAGCTTAGTGGGTAGGCTCTTGTAAAATTAAAGGCCTTGAATAGAGTTTCTTTCTAAAGCTGGTTTATGATGAAAACAGTCTTAAAATAAAATAACAGATTACAACAGTTTGTCAAAATCAAGCTCAGACAAAGCTGTTTAAGATAACAAGCATTAAAAAGACATAAATTGATTTTTTTTCTTAATTTAAAAAATATAATAAATTTCAAATTTAATTTAAATAAGGTTGCAGTGCAGCAAAGTTCCTGTCAAAATTGGCAGATCGTTTTGTTAAACAAAGAATAACAACAAAATTTATAATACTGTAGATAAGTATTTAATAGTTGATAATTAATCTGTTAGTGTCTACTCCACTTCTTCATCATGTAAGTTAAGCATCATGAATAAAAATAGAAATAGTTAAATTTGAATTATAAAAAAATGAAAATGATTATAAAACACATTTCCTAATTTTAAGAGTACTTACAAGTTAGATATATAATCATATAAATATAATAAAATATAAAATAAGATCATAATTAAGACCATTTTAGAAAAATTAGAGAACTCATATCAACACCAAGTTTGAATTGCAATATCGTTCTACCAAAGCTTGGAAGGTAAATAACAGATTTGATTCTAAAGCAAATCCACAAGAGTGAAATATGAACTAGAGTTACAAAATAAATTCATTGCTCAATGAATTCATTTGACATATCTTTATTTTTTGAAGTATTAACAAATCAATTGACAAAAATTTACATGATGAAATCTTCATCAAACCTAAAGCTCAATCTATTTATTTTATTTGTTCAAATTTTATGCATTAATTCAATAGTAGACCGATACTAATTATTTATCCCATGTTAGATTATTATTCATGATATATTAATTAATTTATCTTATGATTATTAGGTTTATCCATGATAGATTGATTAATTTATTCTAGAATATTTAAATAAGGAGTATTATTATTATTATTAAATTAATATTAATATTATTATTATTATTATTATTTACAACATGACATCACTTTAGTGTATAAGATTTCATGTTTGTAAATGTTCTGCTTACTATTTTTCATCTATCTTATATTATTTTTGGATATATAGTTTCATTTCTTCAAAATTTGAATATAATGAACATACCTTCCAATGAAAAGCTTTTTAGGAATATTTTATAGGTGAGCTCCAAAATTTAAGGAAGACGGAGGTATACCTTTGTCTTCTATACCTCATGTGACTCCAACTTAGAAAAAATTAATAGTGATTTTTATATTTTTCAAATAACTTTTTTTTTTCAAAATAAATTAGTTAATGTAAACAATGCTTTTAATTATTAAAATATACACTATGAACACACACATACATATATTTTAAAATAAAAACAACTCAACAAAATTTAAAATAAGATATGTATATCAATAAAATATGAAATAAATAAAATAATAATAAATATGCAACAATAGTATAAATAGATAAACTTACGACAATTTGAACAAACAAAAAATAAAACTAATAATAAAAATGAAAAGATACTTATATATAAAAAATATATATAAACTAAATAAAAAAACCTAACTAAATATGTGAGGTTTTTCACAATAATTTTTTTTGACATATTGAATATTCAAATTATAAAATTTATTAAATTAATTTAACACAAAAAAATTATTTTGTATAATAAAATTGAAACAAATCAATTGTATGTAAGATTAAAATAAAGTATTCCACTATACCCTATATGTGCATAGTGTAAAAAATTATAAATAACAAAACTTAATAAAAATAATAATTTGAAAGTGATTAAAAATGTTAACCTTCAAAAGCTTTGAAATATTTTAACAACCTCTGAAAAAAGGGCTAAAATATTTTAACCAATGAGAAAACAAATTTTTAGAATATGTTTTGTTAAAAAATCTGCAACTTTACTTTTAGTTAAAATAAATATTTTAGAAATATTAAAAATCTCTCTTATCTGATTTGTTAAAAAATTAGTTAATAATAACGAGTTAAGTTGAGTCGATGCCTATAGTTCTATGCCTTACGGCACGAACTAAAAATATATAGAAAAGTATATATGTTAATGTTATCACATACAATTTTATATATGTATAAAAGATACATAGTCAATAATTATATTTTATGATTTCACTCATTTATTGAGTTATCTTGTTTAATTTGATTTGTCTTTAGAATTGATACATTTTTAAAAAAATTTAAATGTGTTGGGCATTCCTACAATTTTGTATAGCATTATATGTATAAATGTTAAATATGTTTAATATTTAATATCTATTTAAAAGACATGTCCTATAATAGTAAATAAGAATAAACTTTTTGATAATTTGAGAGAGCATTTCTCTCATCTTAATTAAGTCTACTATAAAAATAACTAAAATTCATAAATAATATTTTAAGACAATTAAGATCGTCAATAGCAAAGAACATAGTGTGCTTTATTTTATTCCATTCTCACTAACATACCTAAAGGTTACTGTGTGATGATGATAATCACCTTCATGAAATTACGATCAAATTAGCAACAATTCTAAAGTAAATACAATGCAAATCTATTTTAAAAATGAAACTAAGATCTATAACATCCCATGGCTCTCTAGAAAGATGTGGTAAGTGAAGCTCTCAACTCAAATCTTCACTAGTGACACTTCTAAAATGAGAATGTATGTTGTTCTATGCTTCTACAATGCTTCTATGATGATGATTCTAGCTCAAATTGACAAAAGTATAATGCAAATGCTCTAAATGCTCTTAAATGCTCTTAGAATGCTCTTAGAATGCCTATAGTAACAATCATTTGCAAATGAATTTCTAAGATATCAATTGCTCTTAAAATGCTTCATATTTATAGTAAATTCTCAAGGGTAGGGGATGGAGTGAAGTAATCATGATTAACCTTTGGTTGAGTCAAATACTTTGCTTTGTTCATAAATGGGGGGACAATTTAAATATTTGTCTCAAAGCTTTGGACAAAAGGAAAAGATTGAGTGGTTGAGATTGAAACTTTAGAATGAGTGATTGAGATTCATCATTTTTGAGTGATTTGTGTCTTTTTGTCTTCAATTCTCATTGGTTGCTCAACTTTGTTGAAAGATATTAGGAATTATTAAATTCAATTAATTAATTAAATTTAGCCATGTAAGGGTAATAGGTTCATTTTGATTTTTGATTTAAACAACAATACAACTAATTGATTAAAATCAATTATGTAGTGTTTTTCACTCCTTTAAGCTTTGATTTAATTATTTAACCTCATTATTTGATTTTTCCTTTGCTTTAATTGATTTTGTCCAATTTTATTTAATTATGTCCATTTAAATGATTTGATCCATTTTTTTATTGAATTAGTGCGTTTTGATGATTTTAAGCCATTTTATTGATTTTTGCAATTTAGAAGCACTTGTCCATTTTTGCATGTCTACAAATGCCCCTCTTTGAATTCATGTGCGAAGAACATTGATTGAAAGATTATTTTGAGTCCTGATCGCTTTTAGGTCTTGATTGCTAATTCACTGATTCACTGATTGTTGTCTCTGATATGAAATTGATTGTTGCCTTTGATATGATATGATAAACTGATATGTCACTTATAATGATTCCAAAAATTTTGATGCCCTAGATTCCATTGATATTTGATGTCACTTTGATACTCTGATGCCCCCTCAAAAATAAAACATACTGATTACTTGAGTTGAAAATTTTTGACTGATATTGATTGATATGGATCCAATATGTTTTCATTTCTGAAAAATATTGATGATATGTTGATTTCAACGATTTGCCCTGGTTTGATTGATATGCTGATATAGAAAAACCATGATTAATAAAATGTTGTTGATGTCTCTGGATGAATGATTGAACTTCCAAGATAGCTAGGTCTGTTGTAGTTAAGCAAACAAGTGATTAGGATATTAGGATAATAGTACCAATGAATGTGATTTGTCAATCTGATAGGATAGTAAAACTGATATGGGATAACTGATAATTCACTCTCAAGACATAGAGACACGAAAAAATGGTACTAGGTTTGATAGGATTGATACTATTGTTCCTACCTCACGATCAAGAGTTGGGAAATAATAAGTTGGTACTGATTGATTGATTGATTGACGTAAAATGATTCAATGATATAGAATACTGATATGATTCCCTTGATATGTGAAACATGCACATCTCCATAAGTTATACATACGGTCCCTTGCTTCTTGGATATTAGATTTATGGATCTTCCTTGTTGTTGATTTTGTATCATGTTGATGTTTTATTGATCGGGACTTAGATGTATCATTTTGGTCGTTGACACTGTATCTTGATATACAGAGTTGATGTTATGAACATTGATATGATGATATGGACTTTTCTTTGATTCCCCCTTTTTGATTGATCAAGATAATTAACTGAACCCCCTTTTCGCTTGGAAAAATACCTACAAACATGCACTTAAGCTAACATGAAAATGCACTTAATCTAATATGAAAATGCAATGCAATGCAACTAAGTGTCACTAGCTTTTAGCAATGAAATGCTATAGAGATAAATTTTCATCATTGAGCATTGTGGGGTTGTAAAGCAAGTACAACCATCACTGACCACATCATGATGATATGAATATCACTTTATATCACTTTTTGGTAACCTCTTTTAGGAAACTAGTACAACCCTCACTAGTTGAATGACCAACTATGGGAGTATGAATACTGGTTTCAACGGATTCAATGTTGCAAATAAACAAAGGTTAACCCTCCACCCTATATGAAAGTCCTCGATGGTTCTTTGATGACCATGTCGTTAGATGAATTCACGTAAGTTTTTGGATCTTCCTCAAGACAGTCACTCAAAGGCAAAAAAAATTATCATGTCTCCATCATTGCCAATCTAGTCGAAACATCATCGATTAGCTAAAAAGATGTGATAAAAGTCAATTCCATAAAGATTATCAAAAGAAAGCTTCAAGTGTTTTGCAATGTATCAAGATTTTCAAATAGAATTTCCAAACATTCTGATCTTATAAGTGTTTGTCAATTTTTAATCCGGAATAATAAAGTCAATGAAGGCTCAAGGATCAAGTTCTAGGATCAAAATACTTGGGTTTGAACAATGATATCCATCAAAGGTTCCAAAAAATCTCTCTTTTGAAGCTCTGATAAGTCTCTCTGATGTGACCGAATGTAGCACAATTGAATCAATTTGGTACCAAATTTCTAATCCTTTCCTACCCCCAAGTGATAAATGTGATCATGCGACAAACTTAGGGCTGATAGGCAATGCAACAATGTGACTTAAAGACTTTATTATGACTATGCACAAATGATGAATGCAATGACAGTTTTACAAATGGGATGTTGGAAATGCAATATGGACATATGTGACTAGGAAAGACAGACTTAAGGGAAAAAATGGCGCTTGTTTACCAAGTTTTCACCTTTTGGATTTTTTTCTTTTTTCCTTTTTCACTTTTTTTTTGCTACCAAGACGCCTATTGCTAGGTTTTCACCAAGGCACTTTTTCTTTTTTTCAATTTTTTTGTATTTTTCTTTTTTTCAATTTTTTTTTTTGTATTTTTCAAGATCTCTTTGACTATGTACAATAAATATGATGCTCCTCATCTAATACTCTTTATACTCTTTCATCCCCCTCATGTGTAGAACCTTTTGAGATGAATACTGTCGATAGGCTCTTGGATTTCCTCTCCTTCACAATCTGATAACTTATAGGTTCCCATTCCAAATGAAGACACAATGATGAACAGACCAAGCCAATTAGCCTCTCATTTTCCTTTCTTTTCTCTGTCAGCTTGATTCTTTGGGTTTTCTCTTAAAACACTAAGTCTCCTACCTGAAAGACTCTTGGTTTGATATGTTTATTGTAGTTCCTTGAGATTCTATTTTGATACACTTTCAGGTGCTCATAGGCTTGTGCTCAATGTTCTTCTAGCAACTCCAATTGTTGAAGTCTAGTGACTCTATAGTCTTCATTTGTTATCAACCCCTGTAATGACACTCGTAAAGACAGGATTTCAACCTTCAATGGTAGAACAGCTTCAGCTCCATAGACTAATGAAAATGGTGTGGCTTCCGTAGGTGTCCAAATGCTAGTTCTATAGGCCCATAATGCCGGATTGATTTGCACATGCCAATCTCTTCCCAATTTATTTACCGATCTCTTCAAGATTTTCAAAATGTTCTTATTTGTGGCTTCGGCTTGTCCATTTCCTTGAGGATAATAAATGGATGAAGAATGGTGAGTGATATGAAATGTAGCACAAAGTTCATCCATGTCCTTATTTTTGAATTGCTTTCCATTATCTGTTATTATGGCATGAGGAATACCATATCTGCAAATGATGTGGTTCAAGATGAACATGGAAATTTGCTTACCCGTGGCCGTGATCAAAGGAACCGCTTCAACCCATTTAGTGAAATACTTCCTTGCAGTTATGATGTATTTTTGACCATTTGAAGAAGGTGGGTATATGACGCCAATCAAGTCAAACCCCCATTGATAGAATGGCCATGGTGTAACAAATGGGTGCAATTCTTGTGCCGATACATGTATCATGTCACCATGATATTGATATTTGCTGCATATCCTGACAAAGTGACAACCATCTTTTTCTAAGGTCTTCCAGAAATACCCTAAGCGAAGGATCTTCTTGGCTAGGTTTAAACCGCTTGAGTGTGACCCGCAAATGCCTTCGTGAACCTCATGTAAAGATAATTTAGACTCTTCTTCCTCTAGACATCTAAGTAACATCCTGTCAAGACCCTTACGATACAATGTTTCTGAAAGGATTATGTAACGGGCTGATTGGCATATAAAGTTTCATTTTTGAGCTCGGGATTGGTCTAAAGGTAGCACTTGGTCTTTGAGATATGTATATATAGGGTCATACCAAGGTGATTCATGTCCATGAAGTAGGGTAACAATTTGGGTTTCAGGAGGGTCGAATGTCAGTTTCACCAACTCTTCCACCAAGAACTCATACTTCTCATTTTGATCTGGTTTTTGTAACAAGGAATCCAAGGTGGCCATTGCATCGGTTGCTTTGTTTTTCTCTCTCAGAATCTTCTCAAAAGTGATCAAGGAAAAGTACTTCTTCCATCCATCAGTCATGGTCTTATATGGCATTAACTTTTCATCTTTAGTGTGGTATTCATTGTTGACTTGATTGATGATGAGTTGAGAGTCTCCATATATTTGTAGCTCAGTGATGTTCCATTCTAAAGCCATTTTGATGCCTATGACTAGAGCCTCATATTCTGCTATATTGTTTGTACATGGAAACAAGAGCTTGTAGGACTTAGGAATGGTGTACCCTTGAGGAGTAACCAATAATATTCTGGCCCTGGAACCTCCTTGCGTATATGAGCCATCAAAGTACAACTTCCATGTTTTAGCCTCTATGTTTACAATGGCAAAATCCAGAAATTCCACTTGAATAGTTTGTGTAGAACTCATTGGGTTTTTAGCTAAGTGATTTGCTATCACTTGTCCTTTTATTGTTTTTCTACCAACATATTCAATGTCGAATTCACTCAATATCATGACCCATTTTTCTATCCTACCCTATAAGGCAGTTTTACTTAACAAATACTTTAGAGGATCAATTTTGACAATTAGCTTTACCTTGTGCATCAACATATAATGCCTTAATTTTTGAGATGCAAAGACAACTGCTAGACAAGACCTTTCCATGAATGTGTAGTTAAGTTCGTATTTGATCAATGTCCTACTCAAATTATAGTAGATTGCTCTTTCCTTTCCTTGTTCATCTTCTTGTGCCAAAAGCACTCCTAGAGATCTTTCGATAGCGGATATGTAAAGTAGCAACGGTTTTCCCTTTATTGGTGGCATTAGGATAGGTGGATTTATTAGATAAGTCTTCAATAATGTGAAGGCTTGATCACATTCTTCATCCCACATGAAAATAGTATCTTTGTGTAGCAACCTTGTGAATGAATGACATTTTTCGGCCAATTGAGAAATGAACCTTCTTATGGATTGTATTTTTCCTTGGAGAGATCATATGGCTTATGTTCTTTGGTATCTCCATATCCATTATTGCTTGTACTTTTTCCAGATTCACTTCAATTCCTTTTGCTGAAACTATATAGCCTAACAATTTGCCAAATTGGACACCAAAGGCACATTTCTTTGGGTTTAGTCTCACTTTGAATTGTTCCAACCAAATGAATATCTTTTTCAAAAATTTTAGGTGTTCCTCTCTTTTGTGGGACTTGGCCAATATGTCATCCACATAATCCTCTAAAAAGGTGTGCATCATGTCGTAGAAGATGGTTGTCATTGCCCTTTGATATGTGGCTTTGACATTTTTAAGGCTGAAGGGCATGACATTCCAACAAAAAGTACCCCAGGGACATGTAAAGGTTGTCTTCTCTTGATCTTCGGGTGCAATTTTTATCTGATTATATCCACTGAAACCATCCATTAATGAGTACATGGAGTGACCCACTGTCAATTCGACTATTGCATCAATACTCAGAAGTGGGAAGTCATCCTTATGACATGCAAGATTCAAGTCTTGGAAATACATGCATACACGAATAGATTTGTCATGTTTTGTGACCGGTACAATGTTAGATATCCATTCAGCATAGGCTATTGCTCTTATGAATCCCACCTTTGACAATTTTTCTAATTCCGCCTTGACTAAGAGAGATATATGTGGGTGCATTTTTCTCAACTTTTTCTTGACGAGCTTAACCCTTGGTCTAATATTGAAATGATGCATTATGAAGACGGGATCCAATCCAGGCATGTCAGCATATGACCATGCAAAGTTCACTTGTTGTTCTTGGAAAAACTTGATGAAATCCTCTCTTTCTAGAGGTGTAAGTGATGCTGCCAAGTGTATAAATTTTGGATCCAATTATGTCCCAATGTTGACCTTTTCTGTCAGCTCTATGAGACTAAGTGACCTTTCTTCCTCATGCTCGGGTAGGGTATCCAATCTCTCTTCCTTTGGTGCCACAGTTGGGTTTTCACCATAGGAAACATCTTTTATCTTTATTTTTTTTGGTTCTAGTGCTGCCACATAGTGGTTTTCATCACTAGAACTTTTCATTTTTTTATTTTTTTCATTTTTTTCTTTTGACTAAGAGATTGGACCCCCACTGTTCTCATCATGTTTGGTTCGAATTCGTTGGTGAAAGAGGGTTCAACCGCATTAAGGTATTGGTTTGTTGCTTGGTTATTTGGAAAATAAAGCAAGTCACTTGGCTCGGTTTGGTCCCAATCAATAAGATGGGGATTTATCAAGGATAAGGTTTCATTAGGCAAGTTATCATCAGTTGGGTTTATGGACATGACTTCATTTGAGGGTTCGTACATTGTATCATTTAGATCTATGACATGAGCTTCCTCGAGATGGTCCATGGAAGAAGGATCAAAATCCCCTTCACTTGAGTCCTTGTCAACTTCTACGGTAAATAGCATGGGAAAAACCACTAGCGGATTAAAACTAACATTTGAATCTCCCTCCTTTGAAGGCATCCAAAATGTATCTATCCATGGTGGATTAGTAGGTACTTGTCCTATGTTAAGATCCTATATATTAGGCTCTTCATTGGCTTGAGTTTCTTGACTTGGGATCTTTGCATAAGTATGTATTGTGACTATCTCCTTATCATGACATGATTCATTGGATAAGGTATCCCATTCATAATCTCGGGAGTCATCACTATCTACATCAGATTCCAACGTGTTCACTTGAGGACATGAGTCTTGCATTGGGCTGGAGCTTTCTCCTTTGTATTGGTAGCCTACTCCGGATCTTTCTTCTTTTGCCCTCCAAGTAGGTTCAATGGGTTCTAATAAACCTCTATTTCTTCGGCCTAAGGGTCCTCTTCCCTTTATCCCATTTTCTGCATTATCTCAAATCCTTTCCCATACTGATCAGTTTGAATGTTGATATGATGGATTCTTTCTATGGGAGTGCTTGAGGTATCCTCTTCATCATGATAAATCCATTGAAGGACTTCATTCTCCTCCTTGTCAAATGCTGCTTTGTCACTTTCTCTTACGAAGTAAGAGTTATACTTATGAGGTAAGTGTTATTTTGATGGTTTGCCATGCGTTTTTGGAGATGTGGGCAAGTCAAATAAGGAAACGGAGTATTCCCCTACTCCTTTGGAACTGATTTTACATTGTTTGTCAAATGCATCCATCATCTCACTCATTTTTTTGTAGTTATCCTTTTTAGCTTTATCCTTTTCTTCTCGGGTGGGTTTGTGAAGTACTATCTCTGATTTAGGTGCTTGATTTGAACCTTCATTTGGAGTTAGACCCTCATAGCTCACTTTTTCCTTTCCCTTATTTGATGTCATTAAGCTAGCTTGAGGAGGGTTTGAAGTAGCACTTAATGTTATCATGGGATCATCCATTTCGGTATCTTCAATGGTGGCTCTTTGGATGATTCCTTCTTGGTTATGTGGAATAAATAGCTCATGAAGGGGTTTGAGTGTATTGCAATATTGGAATGGATTTGAGTCCCCTCCAACCATGATTTCTTCACCCATGTACAAAAATTTGATGCATTGGTGGTACGTGGATGGGACTACTTGCATCTCGTGGATCCATGGTCTCTCCAATAAAATATTATAAGTTAGCTTCATGTCCAATACTTGGCAATTTGTGTCCTTTTTGACAAGTCCCACTTGAATGGGCAATACGATCATGCCTTTGGAGGCTCTTTCGGCTTCATCATAGGCCTTTATGGTGATTCTTTTCATAGGGTCAATGCAAGACTCAGACAACCCTAGGGATTTGACAAGACTCAACATGTAGATGTTAAGGCTAGCTCCTCCATCTATGAGAGCTCTTTTGACTCTATGTCATTCAATCAAGACCTCTATATGCAATGGTAGGTTTTGGGGATGAGTAATAGACATGTCATCTTGGTTGGAGAATGACAAGCAATGAGGGGAAATGAGATGACCTACCATGTTTTGAAACTTCCCCTCTTCTAAGTTAGTAGGAACATTCATCTCTACTAGAGATTTTTCTAAAGTTTCCTTATGGTTAGGAGATAGCTTCAATAGCTCCAAGATGGAGATTTGTGTTGGAGTTCTTTGTAGCTGATCTACCAAGCTATACGGTTTTGTCACTGTAGAAGATTGCTTGATCACAATGTTGGACTATGGAGTGCTAATAATTTTAGGATCAACCCCTTGTAGGGTAATCCTTGAAGTCTGTCCCCTAGTGATAACATTGGATGTCTCTTTTTGGGGTTGTTCTTAGATCACTATAGCATTCACAATGTTATCATAAGGTGGCGCAAAGTTAATGTTATTGTTTCTTTGTTTCTTTCCATTGGATGACTCCCCTTTGTCATGTTCATAGAAGGGTTGTTTGAAAGTCGTATGGTCTTCATTTCTTTGAGGTCCATCAATGGTGATCATGCCACTATCGATTAAGTCTTGCACTACATTCTTTAGTTGCAAGCATTCATTTGTCGTGTGCCCTCGAATTCTATGGTACTCACAATGGTTATTTACACTCCACCAGCTAGGCTTGTTGTGTGGCTCATAAGGCTGAATGCTAGGTAGATTAATTATGTTGTTAGCTATGAGCATTTTTAGTGCCTTTTCGAGGGGTTCACCCAAGGGTGTGAAGTTCCTTTGAGGAGTTGGCACCAAGAATTTATCATATTTATTACTCCTTTGATTATTTCCTTGGTTGCCACTATTAGCATTGGTGTTGGAAGGTGCGTTGGAGGTCTGGTTTGCATTATTCACTTGATTAGGTGTTCTTGTAACAGCAAATGGAGTCACCTTCAAGTTGCTAGAATCAACGACCCTGTCAGTGACTATTCCCTTATTGTTGTTTTTATACTGATTATTGCTATTGAACCAATTCTTATTCTGATTGGTGCTATTGTTGGATTTATTGTTGTTCAAGTTATTCTTGTTATATTTATATAATTTAAGCTCTCCACTCTTAACCAACACTTCTTCTATTGTTACTCCATTTTCTGTGAGGTCTTGGAATGTCTTGGGGCATTGCATTCTTAATCGGTAGTTCATCTCGTTGCTCAAACTATTAATGAATATATCCATTTTCTCCTTTTTAGGCACACTCCTAGGATACCTAGCAAATACTGTCCTCCACCTTTGTAAGAAAGTGAGGAATGCTTCTCCATCTTTTTGTTTAGTATTACATAATGTTATCATCGTGACCTCATGCTTGATGTTGTATGAGTAATGGGCCACAAATTTTGAAGCTAGTTCTTCAAAGGTTTTTATGTCGGAGGGTAACTTAGAAAACCACTCCATAGCCATACCTCCTAAGCTTCTTGGGAATAGTCTCATTAAATAGGTGGTATCATGCATGAACTCTAAGCTCAATGCACAAAACTCTCATAAGTGATCTTGTGGATCCAACATTCCTTCATACTTGTCATATTTTGGAAACACTACATTGATCAGGAATGGTGCCATTACTATACTTTTATCGAACAGGAATGGACACAATGCTTCGATAGAAAAGGGTTTAGGAGCCCCGCTTTGCTTGATTGTATCTAGCTGCATTTGAAATATTTTGAACTTTTTGTTCATGATTTCAATGGCACTTTCTTCAACTTCAGGTGGTCTAAGTTGATTCACATCATAATCTCATGGAAGCTTAAGACCTGTTCAGGCTATCCATGAAATACTTCTCTTTATCTCTTGCCATTTCTTTTTCCATGAGTCTTAAGAAATAGGGGCACTGAATGGCTTCATCAACCTTGTCATCGGTGGCATCATTGGCGGTTGGTTTGGTATTAGTTCTTTGGTGAGTGGTATCAATTCCTTGAGTGTTTTGATCCGCCCCTCCACTATTGGCATTGCCTTGATTATTCGTATCAATGCCCCCATTATTTGCATCACCTTGGTTTTTTGGATCAAGGCCACTATTATTGTTATTACCCAAACCACCGTAGTACATCATGTTGTCTTCTACTACTTGTTTGGGTGATTTTTGGGGTACTCTTGGAGTGGTAGAATCATCACCTGGGTAAGGGAGCTCTTGACTCAAATAAGTCTCGTCTGCTTGCAAGGTTTGCTTGATGTAGTAGGATCTAGTAAAAGCAGGCATGAACCTTGGAGAATAACAGTCAATATTGCCCGTGGTCAAATCCTTTGTAAAATTTACAAAAATTGTGTAGAACAGGATTTTAGACTGGGCTAAAGGTTGGAGTAGTAAGAACACGAAAAAGGGTATTCGAATATATGATCAAAATTTTTTGACTCTCTCTGCAAATACTCTCTATTTTCCCTTTTAGATTTTTGGGTGTCGCTGACCTGAGTGTAGGCATGACTAAATTTTCCGTACGTGTGAACTAGTATATTGTTAGGTAGCACACTGTAGGTATGCAGGCGGCACTTTGCTATTGATAAGCTATTTTCCAGTTTTAGCAAGTGGGTTTCAATATTTTCTGGGCGTGACTTCACTGTTGCTATGCATTTTCATATAAGTCACAAGTGTGACTGAGCCTCTGATAGACAAGATTTTTTTGTGCACAGGCAGCACTTCTTTGACCAGGTTGTAAGATTTTGAATTTTTTAAACTTTTAAGATCAGGTCCTTTGAAATTTTCTTGTTTGAAAATAAAAAAAATCGCAACACACACATCAATTTTTCATCATGTCCCTAAAACAATCTAGTGTGTATATTCTCAATCATTTCCACAAGTATAGCACAAGAAATAATTCCAAGCACCCTACCTAAAGTCAAATTTGGCTCTTAACATTTTGGCTCTAAAAGGTGGTCTTGCTACTTTATCAAGGATTTATTGTGGATTTCGTTCAAATAGATCTTAAAATTTCATCCCCCAAGTATGTTAAGGGGCTTCCCACATGCACCAAGGTACGATTTTGCATAATCCATGAGGACCACTAGAGGAAGTTCAAAAAATTTAAACATTTGTCACACACCCCATTAAGGATGTATGCGTTTCATATTATAGTGGGTTGGATTCCCGTAGCCAAAGTGAGTGTATCCCACTTTAGGTTGTCCCTCTCACCGGCCTCATTAAGGCACAACTCGGGAGGTAAGCCCACTAATTCTCTAGCATGTTCATTTAAAGAAAAGAAAATGGAATTAAGGTGAAGCTTTTGGGAATTTGGTTCACCAAAAGGTGAAGAGCATATCCCTAACTTTCTCTTTAGTTCCCAAACACAATAGACAATTTTGTTCAATTTCTTGCACCCACTAACTATAGGGATTTGAGTATTTCTACTCTCTTCCACAAACAAGGGGCTTTTGATTTATGTTTTTTATTCCTTAATCCTTCTTAATTACTAGATTCTAAATGCACCAATGCCACAAGCTAAGGGAAAATATTGACTAGTGTCCACTAGAAATTTAGTCAACAATAATGAACACTATGAGGGTAAAACAAATTGAAAATTGATGAAGCAAACAACTATGTATGAATTTTATGCACCTTATTTGCAAATTTCCAAAGAAAACTTGAACTAAGGACTAAAAATCTAATTTAAAGAGACAAATTTCATTTTATAAGATTCAACAATTGCAAGATAGTTTTGGAATACCTGATTGTCCTCCTCTTGTGTAGTCTCAAGGATGGCCTTGATGTGTGCAATGTTTTCCTTCTTGATCCTCTTTGCTAATGTCTTTCCTTCTTGATTAAATCTGCTTTCCGGCTTCTGTACCTTTCTGTGATTGCTCATTTAATATCAAATCATGTAAACAGAGAGTTAGACAAATGATTTAATCAATTTAATAGTAAATAAAGGCAACATATAGCATGCAACATTGTCCAGCTAATAGGCGTGAACAAATTGTCAATAGGTGTAACTTTACTGACAGCAAGTGACACTTTTCAATGACACGGGCGATACTAAAAATTACATAGGTGTGAACAATTTATCACAAAGAGTGAACAAAATTTAAAATTATAGAAAATGATTTATGCTAAGTGACTTTAATAAAAGTAAGCGTGAATTGACAGATTATAAGCGTAACTATTATTTAAAATTGTAAAGCAAAGCGTAAAGACAGGCGATAACAAATTTCAGTAAAGTGATATTTCTTGAGTCACAAGCATGACTTTAAGCACAAAAGGCTGAATGCTTTGATCTCCCAGGTGTGAGCTTCTAATTCATAGGCGACTGTAGAGAAATCAAAATAGAATAGAAGTTGTATGTCAGGTGTTAATCCTCAGCTAACAGGCATCAAGATAGAGATCTTAAGTGGTAGTAAAATGACTACATGCGTGATTAAATCTCCCATAACCGTGACTTCACCTGTTTCCTAAAAAACATTCACGAAAAATAGACAATACAAGCATGCAATATATGATCAAAATGATAAAATGAGGCCTAGGGCCCCACGATGGGCACCATTTGTGTGATGATGATAATCACCTTCATGAAATTAAGATCAAAATAGCAACAATTCTAAAGTAAATACAATGCAAATCTATTTTAAAAATGAAACTAAAATCTATAGCATCTCATGGCTCTCTAGAAAGACGTGGTAAGTGAAGCTCTCAGCTCAACTCTCTACTAGTGACACTTCTAAAATGAGAATGTATGTTGTTTATGCTTCTACAATGCTTCTATGATGATGATTCTAGCTCAAATTGACAAAAGTATAATGCAAATGCTCTTAAATGCTCTTAGAATTCTCTTCAATTGCCTATAGTAACAATGCTTTGCAAATGAATTTCTAAGATATCAATTTCTCTCAAAATGCTTCATATTTATAGTAAATTCCCATGGGTAGGGGGTGGAGTGAAGTAATCATGATTAACCCTTGGTTGATTCAAATACTTTGCTTTGTTCATAAATTGGGGGACAATTTAAATGTTTGTCTCAAAGCTTTCGACAAAAGGACAAGATTGAGTGGTTGAGATTGAAACTTTAGAATGAGTGATTGAGATTCATCTTTTTTGAGTGATTTGTGTCATTTTGTCCTCAATTCTCGTTGGTTGCTCAACTTTGTTGAAAGATATTAGGAATTATTAAATTCAATTAATTAATTAAATTTAGCCATGTAAGGGTAATAGGTTCATTTTGATTTTTGATTTAAACAATTATACAACTAATTGATTAAAATCAATTATGTAGTGTTTTTCACCCCTTTAAGCTTTGATTTAATTATTTAACCTCATTATTTGATTTTTCCTTTGCTTTAATTGATTTTGTCCAACTTTATTTAATTATGTCCATTTAAATGTGTGTGTGAGTGATTTACACCTTCATGAAATAACAAGATTTAAAAGACAATTACACTATTCAAAGCAAACTAATCTAAATAATGCACAATTAATCTAAATATCTCATGGATCTCTAAAATAAAGTGGTAAATGAGGCTCTCAACTATGATCCTCACTAGTGACACTCTAAAGATGAGAATTAAGATATATGATATGCAAATTTAGATCTATTCTATCAAATTCTAGCTCTATTTGATGAACAATCTACTATGATCAAAGCAATTTAAGCTAATTAGCAATGAAAAATGTGAGTGATGTGGATGCAAATTGATAGAGCTTTGCTGCAATTCAAAGATATGGAGTGGATGAATTATGCTTCTAAATGCTTTCTACTTATAGGATTTTCCCAAGGGTAGGGGGTAGAGTGAGATAACCATGGTTATGCTTGGGTAAGGTCAATTGGCTTTGCGTTGTCCATAAATGGGGGGACAAGGAGGGGACAATCATTTAAATGGTTTTAAAAGGTTGGACCATTTCAACAAAAGTGAGTGATTTGTGTCCATTTTGTCTCCTTTTTGCTTTGTTGAGGGAAATTAGTATTTATTAATTAATTAAAGTAATTAAATTTAGCCATGAAGGGTAAGATGTTCATTTTGATTTTTCATTTCAACAACTATGTCATTAATTGAATTTAATCAATTTCGTAGTATTTTTCCCCTTTTCAAGCTTTATTTAATCATTTAATCATTTAATTGAATTTTCCTTTGATTTGAATTGCCTTTGTTCCATTTATTGATTTTTCGTGCTATTTTGATGATTTGTTGCACCTTTTTATTGATTTAAGCCTTTTGCCAATTTTTCGTGTCTACAAATGCCCCTCTTTGGATCGATGTGCAAAGAACACCGATTCAAAGATTCCCTTAGTATGATGATCTGATTCAGGTCCTGGTTCTGATATGCCTCTGATCGTTCTGATTGATGTACTTCCTGATGATGATGATGTACCTCTGATGATGATGTTGATATGATTCTGATGCCTCTGATATGATATGGGTCCTGGTTTGATGATAGGTCCTGGATTCACTAATTTTTGATATGTTGATAGGTTTGATATGATATGGTAAACTGATCTGATACTAATTTGCCTCCTAATATGAAATTGATATGATATGATAACTTAATATGATATGCCCCACTGATAAATGTTTTTTTTTTATGTGATGCCAATTTGATACTCTGATGCCCCCTCAGAAATAAAACATATTAATTCCTTGATTTGAAAAATTTTGATTAGTTGGAATATGTTTTGATTTCTGATACCGTTTTAAAGAAATAAGCAAGTTTGATTTATGCCCCGGCTAATGAAGATGCCATATAATAGGTCCAAAGTGCATTTTTAAGTCTTTATTAGGGCCAATTTGACCTTAAATAGGGTAAAACCCCTCATTTTACTATTCATTTTCACCTTTCCCTTTTGAGATTTTTAGCTCTGATTTTAGCCCTTTTTACACGATGGTGGTCCCACATCGCGAGCATCAGTTTGAGAGAGCGCACCGGTTTGGTCGGAGAGCGAACTATGGTCCTCCGATATGTCATTCAAATTTTTCTGCTGTTTCTAGAACTGCATTTATAACTTCATTTAATGCATTTTTAAATTTTAATTCTATGTTTTAGAAAAGAAATGTCGCCTCCGTGCAATTTAGTTACGCCTGAAAAAATTAAATGTCGCTTCTTGAAAATTTAGTATTGCCTTTCGTAGCTCTGTTTACACCTATAGAAAATCTTTTATTGCATGCAGAAAATTTGGTATCGCTTAGGGTTCAAACATATTAATTGTTTGTCGCGTGAAAAACCCTAGATAATAAAATGTCGCCTTAGGTAAATCTTATATCGCGTCTATCAAATGAAGTCACATGCATGAGTAAAATCACGCGGATGACGAATTTGATGTTGCCCCTGGTAAAAGAAATTACGCCTAAATGAAAAGTCGTGTAAGTGAGAAAATTTTACGTTACTTGAGACTTTGCTATGACGTCTGATTGCTCGATTTCGTCAACCTGATTGATATCGATCTCTTCAATGAATTTGATTGAATGTTTAGTTAGGGTGTTCCCCTTGTTTGATTTCAACAATGAATTAGGACATTGGTAACTATGATATCGAAGGATAAGGTAAATCAATCTTCATCACGAATGATAGGTCATGGGTCTAATCGTCCATTCATTTTATTCTCAAATGCTTAGAGACATAAAACTAGGATCATCCTTCCTCAATGCTTAGAGTTAGGATTGGTAGGTCTGATAGGTATATTTAAATTAATGACTGTGATTGATTGTTTGATTTCCTGACATTAGGTTACTCATGTGATTCCATTCTTTTGATTAAACAAGAGGATGTCCCTGTTCTGTACCTCTAGACCGTGCCACATTGGGTGATGGAGCTTAGAGAGCAGTTGACTGACGCCGAGAGGTGATTGATTAGGTGTTGTGGTTTGTTATGTGTATTAGAGCTTCTTCGGTTCCAGATGAACCAAGGTTTGATTACCATTGTCGCAGAGCATTGGCACTCTGAGACAAACACTTTCTGGCTACCACAGGGAGAGATGACCATCACTCCTGAGGATGTGTATAGGTTGCTGCGGATCCTGACACATGGGGAGATAGTATATTATGATGCAGTGTATGATGGGACCTATTGTCGGCGAGTATTCAGAGATCCTTCTATTGGTGATGATTGCATCCTATGGCCTCAGTTTGCTTCATTTCCTATTTTACCAGCGATGTTAGGTGCTATTATTGGTGGCATGTTACTACCTGATCGTCGGGGTCACGGGTTTTCAGTGGGTTGGGGTGGGATTATCGAGGACTTGCTTCATCAACCTTGATGATTTGATTGGGGATCTTGTGTGCTTCCACAGCTATACCATGATCTGCATGAGGTGGTTTATAGGAGATCAGCTACTTTATCTGCTGGGATTCACATTTTGTAGCTTTGGATATGGGAGCATTTACCAGTTAGTCATCTGATATCAGAGCGAGACCAACCTTTAGGGTATCCTTTTGCGTGGCAGTATACTGGGATGGTGACATAGCATCACTTGGGACATTTGGAGTATTGGCAGCGTCAGATTGATGATATGGATGAGGTCTATTGGAGACCATATGTCGATGTTGAGGATTGGAGAGAGGATGGCTTAGAGTTACCGTACATGTTTACTCCTCAATGGATGATCGACAGGATCGATTCTATCCTTGAGAGATTTTTGGTAGGTAGAGTGCTACGGCAGTTTGGGCGGATTCAGCCTATGCCTCAGGGATCTGCAGTTTATGCTCGTTCTAGTGCAGAGAGGGCTACTTGGGGACACATGCCTTCATATGATGATGCTATTGAGTAGATATCGTGGCTTGGTTTTATGGACTAGGATATGAGATTACATATTAGAGATGCTAGGATTACTCAGGAGTATCTGGATTGGTTGATGGAGCATCCTATGCCTTGATTTACAGACCCTGCAAAGCCAGTGCCTGGGAGAGATGATGATGATGATGGTGTCGGTGGTGGGAGGAGACGTAGAGGTAGACCATGAGGTAGGGTGGTGATTAGACTTAGAGGATGAGCGAGAGATATACATATACAGGCACCACCTCCTCCTCCTTCTCCTCCTGCAGTAGTACAGAGACAGAGGGTAGATCGTCAAGACCATGTGAGGGCTCCTAGGCAGGATTCAGCATCAGGACAGGATACGGGAGTGGGATTACCGTAGGCTACCATGGATGGTCAGGATACAAGTGCATAGTAGATGCCAGTAGATTTTTCCCATGATTGGGGGAAGGCTCCTATAGATACAGGTGATCCTCAGAGTACCTACAAGGTTGGTGAGAGTTCTAGTACTATCTAGCTGCGAGCAGATGTGGGAGCGTTACGGACAGAGGTATCACAGATGTCTTCGATGATTCAGTAGTTAGTATCAGGTCTGGCTCCATTGGTTCCTCTCCTTGTTGCTATGGTTGGTCAGATGCCTCTGCAACCACCTCAGCAGCCTCCATCATAGCCTCCTCCACAGCCTCCTCCAAGACCTCCTCCCAGTGGTGACAAGAGTTGAGCTATGAGTATTCTTGTTGATCAGTTGTGTATTGATGTTGAGATACTTGATGTTTTATCATATTCTTGTGACCTTGGTGTTTCCCTTCCAATTGTACTTTGATACTTATTTGACATTGATGCCCCTATTGATGGGTGAATATAGAATTGATTTATGATATCATTGTTATACTGCATGCATTGAGTTTTGAGTAGACGTGTGATATGAGGACATTTATGATCTTTCCTATTTTTTACTTGATGATATATGAGATTACCTTTAGATGCTGCTATATGTGTTTATCTAATGCATTTGTTTTATAATGGATGTGTCTATGGATGCAATGTATCTTATGTATGATATATATAGATGGATGCATTTCTTTCTTCATGTATGGGTGCAATTTTTTTGTTTTTGTTATGTTCTCATGTATGCAATCTGTATCGCTATCTAGATGTATGCACATGTAAATGATTATTTCCTTCTTTTCCTCGATGGTATATCTATGTAATGATTAATGGTATGGAATGAATGCAAAAAGTATAATCTCATGTTTTTATTGTAGAAAGATGATATTGAGGTGATGTTGTCCTTGCTGATTTGACCTTGTTGATGATGTTATGTACCCCCTTTTTGATGTGAAATGAAGCCCTTGGGAAAAAAATGCATGTGCAATTATTCTAACATGAGAATGCATTTTAACCTTTCTATGAATGCAATTATCTTTTCTATGAATGCATTTTAACCTAAGTGTCACTAGTTTTTAGCAAAGAAATGCCTTGAGGATATATTTTCATCATTGAGCACTTGGGACCAGAAAGTCGATACAATCACCACTGCCCACTGACATGATGATATGAATATCGCTTTTTATTGCTCATATGGTAACCTCTGTTCTGCTTTCCCATCGGTCTCGTCGATACGACTATCACTGATTACAAATAATCATGAGAGTACGAATACCGATTTTGTTGGATTCTATGTTGCAAGTGGATTTTGGCATTTAGATATGAAGAATCTAAATATCCAAGGTATCTGATTGCGTAAACAAACAAAAGTTAACTCATTGTTTTATAAGATAATCCTCGATGGTTCTTTGATGACCATGTCTTTAGATGAATTCTCATAAGGCAATGAATCTTCCTCCAAACATTCACTTCATAGTCAAGCAAAAAAATATCATGTCTCCATCATTGCCAATCTAGTCAAAACATCATTGATTAGCTAAAAAGACTTGATACAAATTGAATTAATGTAAGTAAACTTCTTGAGCTAGTGCATGTATCATGTTACCATGATATTGACATTTGCTGCATATCTTCACAAATTGACAAGCATCCTTTTCTAATGTTGTCCAAAAGTACCCTAAACGAAGGATTTTCTTAGCTAGATTAAGACCGCTTGAGTGTGACCTGCAAATGCCTTCGTGGACCTCGCATAAAGCTAACTTAGACTCTTCTTCCTCTAAACATCTAAGTAACGTCCCATCAAGACCCTTACGATACAATGTGTCTGAAAGGATTAGGTAACGGGTGGCTTGGCGTATGAAGTTACATTTTTGGGCACGAGTTTAGTCTACGGGGAGTACTTGGTCTTTAAGGTAAGTATAGATGGGTCCATACCAAGGAGAGTCATGTCCATGTAAAAGAGCAACAATTTGGGTGTCAGGAAGGTTGAATGCCGGTCTTACCAACTCTTCCACCAAGAATTCATACTTCTCATTTTGCTCTAGTTTTTGTAATAAGGAAGCCAAGGTAGCCATGGCATCTGCTGCTTTATTCTTTTCTCTTGGAATCTGTTCAAATGTGATCAAAGCAAAGTACTTCTTCCATCCATCAATCAAGGTTTTATATTTCATCAATTTTATATCTTTGGTATTGTATTCATTATTAACCTGATTGATTATGAGTTGGGAATCCCCATACACTTGTAATTCTGCAATATTCCATTCCAAAGCCATTTTGATGCCAATGACTAATGCCTCATATTCCGCTATGTTATTGGTGCATAGAAATAAGAGTTTATAGGACTTTGGAATGGTGTACCCTTGAGGGGTAACCAATAATATACCTACTCCTGAACCTCCTTGTGTATAAGATCCATCAAAATATAATTTCCATGTCTTTGCTTCTATGTTGACAATTGTTGCATCTGGAAATTTAATTTGAATGGTTTGTGTAGACTCCATTGGGTTATCTGCTAAGTGATCTACTATCACTTGTCCTTTAATTGCTCTTCTATCAACATATTCAATGTCGAATTCACTTAGGATCATGACCCATTTTGCTATTCTACCTGTTAAAGCAATTTTACTTAGCAAGTATTTGAGAGGATCAATCTTGACAATTAATTTGATCTTATGCATCAACATATAATGTCTTAGTTTTTGAGATGCAAAGACCACTGCTAGACATGCTCTTTCCATGAATGAATAATTTAGTTCATATTTTATTAAGGTTCTACTCAGATAGTAGATTGCCCTTTCTTTTCCTTGCTCATCTTCTTGTGCCAACAATATGCCTAGAGACCTTTCTGTGGCTGACAGTTCTTTGCCCTTGATAGGTGACATAAGAATAGATGGGTTTATCAAATAAGTCTTCAAAATAGCGAAGGCTTTATCACATTCTTCATCCCACATAAATGTAGTGTCCTTGTGTAGCAATCTGGTGAAGGAGTGACACTCTTCTGCTAATTGAGATATAAATCTCCTTATTGATTGAATCTTTCCTTGTAGTGACCTCATTTGGCTAATGTTTCTTGGAATCTCCATCTCTAGAATGGCTTGTACTTTTTCAGGATCAACTTCAATTCCTTTTGCTGACACTATATAACCCAATAGCTTGCCGGATTGGACACCAAAGGCACATTTCTTTGGGTTTAATCTAACTTTGAATTGTTCTAACCGAATGAATATTTTTCTTAGGATTTGTAAATGTTCTTCTCTATTGTGGGACTTTGCTAGAATGTCGTCCACATAATCTTCTAAGAAAGTGTGCATCATGTCGTGGAAAATAGTTGTCATGGCCCTTTGATATGTAGCTCCAACATTTTTAAGACCGAAGGGCATGACATTCCAACAAAAATTACCCCAAGGGCAAGTAAATGTTGTCTTTTCTTGGTCTTCGAGAGCAATCTTTATTTGATTGTAGCCACTAAATCCATCCATTAATGAGTACATTGTGTGACCTGCTGTTAGATCCACTATGGTATCTATGCTTGGCAATGGGAAGTCATCTTTGGGACATGTAAGATTTAAATCTCTGAAATCCATACACACACGGATAGATTTATCATGCTTAGTAACCAGCACAATGTTAGAGATCCAATCAGCATATGCTATTGTTCTTATGAACCCCACCTTTAACAATTTTTCCAATTCTGCCTTGACTAGGAGAGCCACATGTGGGTGCATTTTCCTTAGTTTTTGCTTCACAAGTTTAACTCTAGGTCTAACATTCAGATGATGCATTATGAAATCAGGATCCCATCCAGGCATGTCAGCATATGACCATGCAAAATTCATTTGTTGTTCTTGGAAGAATTTGATAAAGTCCTCTCTTTCAAGAGATGTAAGTGATGTAGCCAAGTGTATGACCTTTGGATCTACTTCTGTACCAATGTTAACTTTTTCTGTTGGTTCTATAAGAATAGATGACCTTTCTTCTTCATGTTCAGGCAAAGTATCCAATCTCTCTTCTAATGGTGCCACAGTTGGGTTTTCACCAAAAGAAATGTCTTTTATTTTCATTGTTTTTGGTTCTAATGGTGCCACAGTTGGGTTTTCACCAATAGAACTTCTCATTTTTTTATTTTTTTTCATTTTTTTCTTTTTTTGACTAAGAGATTGGACCCTTGTTGTTGTCATTATGTCCGCATTGAGTTCATTGGTGAAAGAGGGTTCAACCGCATTGAGGTATTGGTTTGTTGCTTGGTCATTTGGGAAGTAAAGTAAGTCATGTGGTTCGGTTTGATCCCAATCAATGAGGTCTGGGTGCATCAAAATTAAGGAATTATTGGGTAAGGTATCATCAATAGGATTAATGGACATGACTTCATTTGAGGGTTCATACATTGTATCATTTAGATCTATGATGTGCACTTCCTCAAGATGATCCATGGAAGCAGGGTCAAAGTCCCCTTCGCTCGAATCCTCATCAACCTCTACGAGAAACAATGTGGGAAAAGCCACAAGTGGGTTAAAACTAACATTTGAATTTCCCTCCTCTGAAGGTGTCCAAAATGTTTCTATCCATGCTCCACTATTAGATGCTTGTTCTATATTAGGCCTTTGAATAGGAGGTTCTTCATTAATTGGAGCATCTTGTTTTGGGATTTTTGCATAAGTATGTATAGCAATGACTTCTTTATCTTGACATGACTCCTCTGATAAAGTATCCCATTCATAATCCTGAGAGTCATCACTCTCTCCTTCAGATTCTAATGCATTTATTTGAGGATGAAAATCATGCATTGGACTTGAACTTTCTCCTTTGTATTGGAAACCTACTCCGGATTTTTCATGACTTGCCCTCCAAATAGGTTCAATAGGTTCTAATAACCCTCTATTTCTTTGGCCTAAGGGTCCTCTTCCTTTGTATCCCATCTTTTGTATAATATCAAATCCTTTCCCATATTGTTCAGTTTGTATATTGACATGCTGAATTCTTTCCATGGGAGTGTCTAAGGTATCATCCTCATCATGATAAAGCCATTGAAGGACTTCATCTTCTTCCTTATCCCATGTTGCTTTGCTATCTTCCCTCACAAAATAAGAATTATACTTATGTGGAAGATGTTCTTTTGAGGGTTTACCATGTGATTTGGGAGATATGGGCATGTCAAATAGAGAAACTGAATATTCTCCTACTCCTTTTGAACTAATCTTGCATTGTTTGTCAAATTTGTTCATCATCTCACTCATGTGTTGGTAATGATCTTCTTTAGCTTGTTCCTTTTCCTCTTTCGTAGGTTTGTAGATCACTGTCTCCAATTTAGGTGCTAAATATGGACTTTCCATTACATTTGGACCCTCGTAGCTCACTTTTTCCTTGCCCTTAGTTGATGTAGTTGAGCTAGCTTGAAGAGGATTTTGTGTATCTTCATTGGTGATTCTTGGAATAATTCCTTCATGATTATGTGGAATGTATAATTCATGCAAGGGTTTGAGTGCATTACAATATTGGAATGGATTTGAGTCTCCTCCAACCGTGATTTCTTCACCCACGTATGGGAACTTGATGCATTGGTGGTATGTGGATGGGACAGCTTGCATCTCATGAATCCATGGTCTTCCCAATAAGATGTTATAAGTTAATTTCATGTCCAACACTTGATACTTGGTTTCCTTCTTGACTGGTCCCACTTGGATGGGCAATACAATCATGCCTTTAGAAGCTCTTTCAGCTTCATCGTAAGCTTTTATGGTGATTTTATTTGTAGGGTCAATGCAAGACTCAGATAAACCTAAGGATTTTATAAGACTTAATCTGCAAATGTTAAGACCAGCCCCTCCATCAATGAGGCCTCTTTTGACTCTATGCCTTTCGATCAAAACCTCTATATGTAATGGAAAATTTTGAGGATGAGTTATAGACATGTTGTCTTGATCGGAAAATGAAAGACAATGAGGAGCCACGAGATGTCCTACCATATTTTGAAACTTTTCTTCCCCTAAGGTAGTAGAAACATGTGTCTCTTCTAAATCTTTTTCTAAAATCTCTTTATGATTCGGTGACAACTTCAATAACTCTAAGATTGAGATTTGTGATGGAGTACATTGCAATTGATCCACCAAACTATAAGGCCTTGCTACTGTAGGAGGTTGTTTGACCACAATGTTGGATTGTCGGATATTGGTGTTTTGAGGGACTATCCCTTGTAAAGTCATTCTAGAATTCTGCCCTCTTGTAATCACATTTGTTGCTTCCTTTTGAGATTTTTCATTAATTATTATAGCATTAACAATATGATCATATGATGGCACAAAGTTGAGATTATTGGCACTTTGTTTCTTGCCATTTGATGACTCACCTTTATCATGTTTGTAAAAAGGTTGTTTGAAGGCCGTATGATCTTCATTATTTTGGGGTCCATCAATGGTGATTATGTTATTATCTATCAAGTCTTGCACCACATTCTTTAATTGTAGACATTCATTTGTAGTGTTTCCCCGAATCCTATGATATTCACAATGATTCTTAGCATCCCACCAGCCCGGCTTGTGGTCTAGTTCATAAGGCTTAATAGTAGGTAATGTAATAACATTGTTAGCCATGAGAGCCTTTAATGTAGTTTCAAGTGATTCTCCCAAGGGTGTAAAGTGTCTTGAAGGAGTGGGCTTCAAATACTTATCATACTTGCTATTTTGATCCTTGTTTCCTTGATTATTCTTGTTGGCATTGTTGTTATTGTTGGAAGGTGCATTATATGCTTCATTAGTATTATTCACTTGATTTGGTGTCTTTGTAAGGGCAAATGGAATCATCTTCAAGTTGTTGGATTCCACTACACCATCATTAACAATGCCTTTATTGTTATTTTTTGCAGCATAACGACTATTGTTATTGTACCAACCTTTATTTTGATTGTTGTTATTGTTGGTATTGTTGTTGTTGGAGTTAGAGTTGTTCTTATTTTCCTTGTACAATTTCAGCTCTCCACTCTTAATCAACACTTCTTCCGTTGTAACTCTGTTATCAATCAAATCTTGGAAGGTTTTAGGACATTGCATCCTTAGTCTATAATTTAATTCACTGCTTAAACCGTTAATAAAGATATCCATTTTCTCTTTTTCTGGTACACTTCTTGGATATCTAGCAAATGCAGTCCTCCATCTTTGCAAGAATGTGAGGAAGGCTTCTCCATCTTGTTGCTTTGTGTTACATAACGTTATCATTGTGACCTCATGTTTGATGTTATAGGAGTAATGAGTCACAAATTTAGAAGCTAATTCTTCAAAGGTTTTGATGTCGGATGGTAGTTTTGAAAACCAATCCATGGCCATTCCTCCCAAGCTTCTTGGGAATAGTCTCATTAAATAGGTTGTATCATGCATGAATTCAAGACTCAATGCACAAAACCCCCGAAGATGATCATGTGGGTCAGATGTTCCTTCATACCTATCATACTTAGGAAATGTTACATTAATGGGAAAAGGCACCATGACCAAACTCTTATCGAATGGAAAAGGACATAATGTTTCAATAGAGAAAGGCTTAGGAGCCCCGTTTTGTTTCAAACTGTCAATTTCCATTTGTAATGCCTTGAATTGTTCCCTTATTGCTTCCATAGGGTCTTCTATTTCCTTGTGCTTTATTTGTTCTATGTCAAAATCTTTAGGTAGCTTTACCCCCATTTGTATCAAGTCCATGAAGTATTTTTCTTTATCCATACGCATGGTCTTTTTCATTAGCTCTATGAAATAAGGACATTGTCTTGCCTCTAACGCCTTTTCATCCATGGCTTCTTCCGCAGTTGGGGGTAGGTCTGAATTATGAAGAGGAGGTAAGTTGTTGCCTTGTGAATTTGCTTCTTGGGAATTAGGATCTCTTCCTCCATTATTAGAATTTCCTTGATTGTTGTTAGGATCCATACCCCCATTCATGTTGTTTCCTTGGTTGTTAGGATCGGTATTTTCTAGGGTGCCGCTAAACATCTTGTTAGTGTCCTTTGCCTTAGCGGGTTTTTCAATCACTCATGAAGTAATGAAAGTGTCCTCCAGAAATGGGAACTCTTCTCATTTGTAGGTCCCGTCTGTTTGTAATGTTTTCTTTATAGAGTGTAATCTTGTAAGAACAGGCATGAACAAACTTTAAGGGTATGTTGACTTCTTCTTTTGATAAGCTAATTTTTTGAATAAGGTAAAGGTTTTTGATCAATTTTAAATGGTTTAGAATCTTAATGATGTTTTGATCAATAACTTTGGAATATCTTGTTTGAAAATATAAAAACAATCTCAACACACACATCAATTTGGTACCATATCCCTAGAATGCTCTAATGTGTGTATTTTTTAACATTTTCACAGGTTGAAACACAAGAATAGCTTCCACGCAATCTACCTAGAACATAATTGGTTCATAAACATGGCTCTAATAGGTAGTTTTTCTATTTTACCGTTATGTAGTAAGTTTTCCATTCAAAATAGATCTTAGCCATTCATCCCCCAAGTATGTTAAGGGGCTTCCCACACACACCGAAGCATGATTTTGTGCAATCTGTTAAGACTACTAGAGGAAGTTTGAAAGAGCTAAAATCCTTTTGTCGTGCACCCCATTAAGGATACACGCATTTCTTTTTATAGTGGGTCGGATTCTCGCGGCAAAAGCAAGTGTATCCCACTTTGGGCTGTCCCTCTCACTGGCCCTTTTAAGGCAATCTTAGGAGGCGAGGCCACTAAGTTTTAAACATGTTCATTTGAAAGCATGAAAAGTGGATTTGGTAGAGCAAGTTTGGGAATTTGATTCACTCAAAGAGTGAAGAGCATATCCCTATTGCTTTTCCCTTATCCCAAACACTCACAATCAATTTGGTTCTTTTTCAACCCCGTGACAAAGGGGTTCTTAGAATTGAAATGTTTGTTCTTTTCCTTTTATGATTAAACTATGTTTTGAACTTTGAAAATGCCACAATTTAAGGGAAGTTTGCAAGCTTGATGAGAGAAATACCTCAAACGATGCTAGCAAAGGCTAGGTGCATTTTTAAGTAGTAGATTTTCTCATTTTCTCTCCAAATCCTTCCCTTACCTTAATGAAACATTCCCTCCACCAGAAAATTAGTTGGCACAAACAAACAAAGTGAGGAGAAACCAAAATCAATGCTTAGAATGCTACAATTTTGATTATGCTTTTTATGCCTTCTTTTTCTTCAAAATTTGCAAAATTTTTACAAACTTAGGGACTAAACTCCCAATTTAATGATACGTATTTCTGTTTGTAAGCATCTACAACAGAAATGTATTTAGCATATAACTCTACATCCCTTTCTAAGTCATTGTTGAGAACAAAAGTGGTGTGTACCCGATTTTCCTTTCTTATCCTCTTAGCGATCAATTTCTCCTCTAAGTTATGCCTTCTCTCTAGTTTTTGAACTTTCTTATGATAGACCATACTCTTGAGACAAAAAAAAAATGGACGTGAAGTCAGAATATAGTCATTATTTTAACACTTTTGATAAAATATAAAAGTACAGCCATGCGACATTGTCCAGACTGTACGCGAGATCTAATTTAACAAGGACGTGATTACTTTAACCGTGAGCATCACCTGGCGGGGCTCAAGTGAGATTAAAATAACTAGGTGTGATATCAAATTTTATCTACGTGTGAAATCTTTACCAGATGCGACAACAGTCATTATTTTGATAAAATATAAAAGTGCAGCCAGGCGACATTGTCCACTATGTACGCGAGATCTAATTTGATAAAAATGTGATTACTTTAACCATGAGCGTCACCTTAAGGGGCTCAAGTGAGATTAAAATAAATAGGTGTGATATCAAATTTTACCTACGCGTGAAATCTTTACCAGACGCAACAAACTAATGCTATAAAAGTGATATCTAATTTATCAAAGGAGACATTTCAAATGACAATAGCGAGAAATTAAATTGATAAGGTAGAGTACTCCCTTCACACCAGACATAAAATGATTCCTCAGTCGTGGCTTTTTAAGTCTGATTAAGCTACATTTAAATGACCAAAGGCATCAATCCTTTATCCAAAATGCAAGAGTTTAATTTCTGAAGGCGTGATTTCTTTCACAAAAGCGTGATTCTACGGGCTAAAACATGTAAGAGTTCAGACTGTAGGTGATATTTTAATTCGGCATCCGTGACATTTCTTTTCTTTAGGCCTGACTTCTTTACTGGCAGGTGTGATTTCTTCTCTGTAACCTGCAAACAGCGAGCAAATTCATGCAATTCTAGCCTAAATTTTGCAAATAACGTGAAAATAATGATGAATTTGAGGCCTAGGGCCCCATGGTGGGTGCCATTTGTGTGTGAGTGATTTACACCTTCATGAAATAACAAGATTTAAAAGACAATTACACTATTCAAAGAAAACTAATTTAAATAATGCACAATTAATGTAAATATCTCATGGATCTCTAAAATAAAGTGGTAAATGAGGCTCTCAGCTATGATCCTCACTAGTGACACTCTAAAGATGAGAATTAAGATATATGATATGCAAATTTAGATCTATTCTATCAAATTCTAGCTCTATTTGATGAACAATCTACTATGATCAAAGCAATTTAAGCTAATTAGCAATGAAAAATGATAAGTGAGTGATGTGGATGCAAATTGACAGAGCTTTGCTGCAATTCAAAGATATGGAGTG
Source organism: Chamaecyparis obtusa (assembly GCA_027943335.1). Lineage (NCBI taxonomy): Eukaryota > Viridiplantae > Streptophyta > Pinopsida > Cupressales > Cupressaceae > Chamaecyparis > Chamaecyparis obtusa. Next base: position 249,863 of record BSBK01006288.1, on the reverse strand, counting down.
GATGAATTATGCTTCTAAATGCTTTCTACTTATAGGATTTTCCCAAGGGTAGGGGGTAGAGTGAGATAACCATGGTTATGCTTGGGTAAGGTCAATTGGCTTTGCGTTGTCCATAAATGGGGGGACAAGGAGGGGACAATCATTTAAATGGTTTCAAAAGGCTGGACCATTTCAACAAAAGTGAGTGATTTGTGTCCATTTTGTCTCCTTTTTGCTTTGTTGAGGGAAATTAGTATTTATTAATTAATTAAAGTAATTAAATTTAGCCATGAAGGGTAAGATGTTCATTTTAATTTTTCATTTCAACAACTATGTCATTAATTGAATTTAATCAATTTCATAGTGTTTTTCCCCTTTTCAAGCTTTATTTAATCATTTAATCATTTAATTGAATTTTCCTTTGATTTGAATTGCCTTTGTTCCATTTATTGATTTTTCGTGCTATTTTGATGATTTGTTGCACCTTTTTATTGATTTAAGCCTTTTGCCAATTTTTCATGTCTACAAAATGATTTGATCCCTTTTTTTTATTGAATTAGTGCATTTTGATGATTTTAAGCCATTTTATTGATTTTTGCAATTTAAAAGCACTTGTCCATTTTTGCATGTCTACAGTTACATTAGCTTCACTTACATGTTATAGAAGAAGTCCAATATTTCATTCAGGATAATTTGTATTTCCTTTAGAATATAGTCCCTCAAACTTTAGTTGTAATACAGAATCAAATCATGATATTGATCAATTTTCAGAAATTTAAATTTCAGATTTGTAGTCTAAATTAAAAAATCCAGAACAATCTTATCCTTGGTTACCTAGAGAAAAATGATCACATTGAGCACAACTTTGAAACTCATTATTCCTCAACACACTTGCCATGTTTGAAAGCAATCAAGCTTGTGACTTGGAACTCAACTAAACAACTTTAAAAAATGAAGGAGAAATACGAAAGGAAGTTAATAGTTGTACAAAAGTTCCTCTCCCCCTCATTTTAGCCTATAAATTTTTGTTTTGGACTATTTACAAGATTGAAACATGATTTATATTGTGCAGCAAGGAGGGCTAGCTGATGGTAATATTCTCAAGTTTTGTGTGATTTTCCCTTTAGTTGTGCTTACAATAATTTGCCGAGATTATGGCTAACATTGGAATTGAAAATGGGCTAGGTCAATCCAAATATTAATACTATCAAGTCAGACCTAGTGCTTAACTTCATTTCGAACTGCATTAAAAAATAATTTTACTATCTACTTTTTTATTTTAAAAGATAGAGCATAAATTCTTTCTTTCAAGTTGTTAGTTTAGATTTTTAGATTTTCTTCTCTACATCATTAATGATTTACTTTTTGTATTATGCAAACCATTTGACAATTTAAAAAATCAAAGCTCCTATTGGCATCATTCCAAGCATAGAAGTGTGCAACTGCTAGTTTATCTATGTTATATTTCTTTTTGGGCCTAATTAAAATCTTGAGATGGACTTTAGAAATAATAGATTGATTATGGATGAGTTTCTTCACATGCAAAGTATGATTTGGTACAAGTCATTTTGCTACAAAATGTCCTATATCATTTTCTTTAACTTCATGATAAAAGAAATATACTTGGTGGGTGGGGCTTGATAGTCAACACCATGTGATTGGATATGATGAGGATGTTCTTTTTGAAACTTCTATTAATAGTTACTTTTTTCATATATGAATAATGTCAATAGTTATTCCTCTCGATCTATTATTTCTCCTTTATGAAGTTAATGAAGGTTCCAATAGGAAATCTTCCCTTCTTCAAATGAATCATAACTTCATCTCCAACCTTAAAATTCCTAAGTCTCCTAAATCAGCCAGTTGTATCCTTATATTTAAGATTACTATGTTCTAAATTATATTTCACCTCATCATGTAAAGTCTTCATGAACTCAACATATCCCTCTGCTTCAGCACTTCTCTTCTCTTCTAAGCCAAGATCTTTCAAATCTGATATTCCTTTAGGATGAATGTCAATAACAATTTCAAAAGATGTTTTACCTATACTTATGTTCACTAAATTGTTATATGCAAACTCTTCTTGTGCCAAAACCAAATCCCAATTACTAGGTTTATCTCCAACAAGACATCTTAACAAATTACCCAAACTCCTATTCACAACTTATGTTTTTCCATCGATTTGTGGATGAAATGTAGAACTGAACTTCAAATTTGTACCCATCTTCTTCCAAAGCGTCTTCCAAAAGTATTCCACAAACTTACTATCTCGGTCAGAAACAATAGTCTTGGGCAACCCATGCAATCTCACAACTTCTTTAAAGAATAGATCTACTTTATGAACAACATGTGATGTTTTCTTACAAGGAACAAAATGTGACATCTTTGAAAATTTGTCTACCACAAAAAATATAGAATCAATACCTCTTTGAGTCTTCGGTAAGACAAGAAAAAAATCCATACTAATGTCTTCCCAAAATCTACTCTAGTAACAGGTAATAACCCTGTATTTTGAATTACTCCCTTAGCACCTTGACAAATTTTGCAACTTCTAACAGATTTTTTAAGGTCCCTATACAACTAAGGCCAAAAGTATTTCTCCTTAATCAGACTTATTGTTTTATCAATACCAAAATATCTTGTAAGTCCTCCACTATGTTTCTCCTTGATTAGATCTTCCCTCATTGATCCTCTCGGTATACATAATTGAATGCCTTTGAACAAGATACCTTCTTGAATGAAGTAATCGACCCACTTACTTTCATTATCTGTAATTGGTTCCTTACATGCTTTCCAAGGTTCTACAAACTCAGGGGCAATTTCATACAAACTTTCAAATCATCAAAACCAAGTACATCAACTCTAATCTCAATCAATACACTCATTTTTATGCTCAATGCATCTACAACCCTATTTGACAATCCAATTCTATGCTTCAACACAAAAGTAAAATTCTGCAAATATTCATCCCACTTCATATGTCTCCAATTCAACTTATTCTGACTACCCAAATACTGCAATGCTTTATGATCAATGTACAACACAAATCCCTTAGGCATCAAATAGTGTCTCCATTTCTTCAAAGATTGAACAATAGCAAAAAATTATTGATCATAGACTGAATACTTCCTCTTAGCATCATACAATTTCTCACTATAAAAAACAATAGGTTTACCTTCTTGACTCAATATTGCTTCAATTGCACTTCAAATTGCATAACAATCAAATTGAAATACTTTAGAGAAATTAGGTAATGCCAATACCGACAATTAGGCTACCTTCTATTTCAAGGTCTCAAAAATTCTATCAAATCCATGTGTCTACTTGAAATATTTCTTGTCTCCTCCTCTCATTGTCTCTGTCATAGCATTACAAATAGAACTAAAATTCCTTATGAACTTTCGGTAGAAATTGTACACACTAAAATGTGCACTTCTCTAAGTCATTACTTCCAAGAGAATCCATGGATTGGAAACCTTGAGAAAGCAACCTAGAGCTCCCTAGGCATGGAGTCACAAGGATATTTAGAATGCTCTTAGCTAGAGCTATTAAGCCTATAACCTTGCTAGTAAACCACACAATGGGAGATTCAAAGAGACAAGGGCAAGAATGCCAATATCTTCAAGAATCAAGATGGAAATGCAATGCAATGCTATGCTAGAAATGAAGATGCAAGAAAGCCTTGCTAATTAAGCTATGTGGGCTAATCTAAAGCATAAAAGGAAATCTAAGCTAAGAAAGCATAAACATGAAGCTATGATGCAAGAATGAAAGCTAGAATGCAAGAAGAGCTCCAAAGCTCCAAAGTCACCAAGAAAACCTGCAGCATAAGATTAGCATGAAAGAATGGATCCTAGAATGAGAAGAGAGCTCTTCTTTTATAAGAAATGAGAATCAACTGACGATGGAGATTAAGAGGAAAAATATTTGATCAAGGGTGGAGTTTGAAAGAGGGATCCATCCATGTGCACAAGTCTCCTCCAATGAGAAAGAAGTGTTGACTTTTGAGCCTCATGTGAGACAAAAAGGCATTTTCTTCTTTTTATAAAATAAGAATAATGTTTTATTTGTGCAACTTAGGATAAGAGGAAAGTGGGGGCTTTTTATTTAATAAAAAGGGAGAGAATTCCTTTTAAATAAATAAAGACTTAAGATAAAATGGTTAGCCCATAGACTATAATCAAATAAATGATAGAATTAGAATTTGGTCAAGGAAATTGATTTGATTTGAAAATATTGATTTAGAAAATTGATAAATTGGCTCCATTATTTGATAAATTGAAGAATGAGGCCCAAAGTCTAGGTGACCATTTTAGGGTGCATACATTTGCCCCTCTTTGACTAATGTGAGATTGATTTGGGATCACATGTAGTCAAAAACTGAAGTTGAAATGTGAGATCGATTTGGGATCACAAAACAACCTGAACGTGTGTTCGACGGATGGGAACACATCAGGACAAAGATAAGTTGATTGAAAAAGACAAGACCAACACCCTTGTAAATAGGTGATTGTCAAGTCTCAAACAAGGTTTGATTGATAGGTTTGATAAAGCTAAATCAAGGATTGAAGTTTGATAGGTACTACCCCCTCGTGATCAAAATTGAAATGAGATAGAGGAGAAATAGTGAATTGATAAATTTTGATCAAATCAAACTAAAAATAAGGTTCTTGATGAAAGATGAAAGATATAAAGATCACATAACCAAGGTAGATCGTTAAGCATGAAAGATTATGCCCCAAGGTTTAATTAGAAGAAAAGAAGGGTGAAAGCAAATGGAAGACAAAAGGTTGGAAGAGGTGAAAAGAAAGGGAGAGAAGAAAGAGAATTTGCCTCAAAATCAATCAACTGTGTAAGATAGAAAATTTTGATTGAGATCATGAAAGAAGATAAGGAAATGAAGATCAAAACGTGACCACATTTGTTTGAAAGTCCAAAAGAAAGATGAAGGAAAACCCTCTCAAACTCATAATGCAACCTAAAAATGCAAATTAACATGAAGTCTAACAATGCAAGCTACATGAAAAGTGGTTTACTTGCAAGGTCACAAAGCCATTAGACTCTAATAATCATCATCGAGCTTTATTGGTAGCGTTGCAAGATCATACAATACACACTAGTATGACTATGGGTATATGAATCCCACCTAAGCATCAAAGACATGTAGATCAAGATGGCTAGTGTAGTGAGGGTCCCTAAGTTTAGTATAGAAAGATTATGCTTGCATCGAGACACAAGAAAGTCAAGATTCCTATAAGCATGCACTTGCAAAAAATAGTCAAGGATAATACATTGTAGATCCTAGTGTCAAGTGGAACAAGCATAAATGTTCATGACAGTTAAGATCAACAAAATATACCCACAAGCAAAAAAAAAATAAAACATGTCCTCGTGCCCCCAGTCTTCTAGCCATGCATCATTGAAAAACTATTAGGGAGAGAACACTCATCAAAGAAAATCATCATAGATAGCACACAAAGAAATAAAGTCAAAACAAGTCTCAGTGAGTCAAGTGTTTAAGTGCGTGTGTGTAGGTCATAGAATCAAACTTTGAGTATCGCATCTGCCAGTGAAAAATATCATATCATGGCAGACTATGGGTAGGATATCTGATAAGTGTTGAGAAACACTTGACGCTAGGGCAGTGTTGAAAAACACAGTTGGGGTGGTGTTGAAAAACACCATTTGCAAGATGTCCTAAAGACTAACACATCCAAGAGACCAAAGCTAACTTAGTTATGCCCCCTAGACAAAGACAAAGACCAATTCCAAACCAAGGAAACAAGGACAAGGCATGATGGAGAAAGGCTAAGTGTCGAGGACGCATGCTAAGAAACAAGGGTGCAAAGGCCTCAAGTAGCGCCTGTTTCCAGGTTTTCACCACGTGACAGATTTTTTTATTTTTTCAATTTTTTTGTATTTTTGCTACCAAGGCGCTTGTTTCCAAGTTTTCACTAGGGCACTTTTTCTATTTTTTTTGAATTTTTTTACAATTTTTTGATTTTTTTATATTTTTTCAAGACTTTACATGCTTTTTAGGATTTTTTCAACATCACATATGAATTTTTTTTGGAATTTTTTCAAGATCAATAAATATGTACAAAGGATGCCCCCAGATAGAATAGGCATCAAACTCCCAAGCAAGATCACATTGTATAGTCCCAATGTCTAGCAAGGTGGAGGACAAGAGGGATTTAGCAAGCTGATGGAAGAGATGGAAGACAAGAGAATGAATGAGAATGAAGGGAAGAAATCTTCAAGGTCAAACTCCTCAAGAGTACCCAAGCTATGAAAAATTGTCATGCAAAGCACATTTGGACAAGCAATGAAAGGCCAACATAGGATAAGTCACAAAAAGCATAATGAAAAAGAAGGAAAGGATGCAATCCAAAGGAGTAGACATGTCAAGAGGCTTCATAGTATCATGTTTTACTCTTTTTTATTAGATCAAGACCAAAGGGGAAAAGGATAGCGAAAGGCTAGAATGAATGGAGGAAAATAAATGTGAAAGCTAAACATGAATAGAATGAAAGCATTATCATCGTAAGATAGCTCACAAGATAGCCAAATGTTCGTGTATAGGTCAACATTGTCAAGATCAAAGAGAGAAGACGGAGTGGATGAAATATGTAGAAGAACTATGCATGATGCCTGATTGCCAAGTTTTCATCACGGTACTTATCCAAGGTGCCACAAGGGAGTGGTTTTCACCATAGGATGAATTTATTTCTCTTTACTTTTGCTACCAAGGTGCCTGTTTCTAGGTTTCCACCAAGGCACATTTTCAATTTTTTCATTTTTGTTTTTGTTTTCTTTTTGAATTTTTCTATTTTTTGAATTTTTTTTTTATTTTTTTTGGGAGAAGGAAAGCTTTTTAGATAATGCTCCTTGAAAGGATAAACCATGATATACCAAGGATTCAAAATGATATGCTCAAATATGCTGATAGGGAAAGGAAGATGGAAGAGAAAAATGGAGGATAAAGTTTTATGTAAAGCGAGTGATATTGGAAGATACGAGGAATAGGAAAATGAGGAAAAAGGATAGAAGGTAGGAGGATAATGAATGGAAGGATCATGAAAGGGTAGATGGAAAGTAAGGAAAGATCAACATCAACACACACCTTGAAGGGTGGCGAGAGGATGGAAGAAATGTGAATGAAAGAATACGTGAAGGAATATGGTGAATGGATAGCAGAGGTTGCGGTTTAGGCGCATGGAATGGAAGAATATTTTTGGAAGAAGATGAAGTGGAAGCCTTTGGAAGCTTGAATGTCAACTTCACTTGTTTCTCAACATCAGACTCTTTCAAGAGACTTTGGAATCCATATAGTCGTAGGCTTTTCATTTCTTTTTGATGATTTAGAGAGAATATCTTCAATGATGGATTTTGGAACCCATACGTGTCTTGTAGTTTTCTTCTTATATATCTCTTTTGAATTTATGCCTCCATGTCAATTAGAGGAGACATGGTGATCTTCTTTTTTTGATGGATTCTTGTATTGCTTCTTTTTCTTGTATTGAACATTCAAGTTACTTCCAAAAGACTTGGGACTTGTGGAAGGAGGAGGATATGACTAGTTTGGATGGGTGGATGGATGAAAAGGATTCAAGGGTATGCATCTATTTTGATCTTGAGGAAATATAGGAGATGGAGGAACGTAAGGACCCAAGATGGATGATGAATTAGGAGAGTTAGGAGGGGAAAGTGAAGGGACATAAGGGCCCAAGATGGAAGGAAGACATGAAGCTTTTAGTATTGGTGGAGGAGGTCCAAAGATGGACATGGAAGATACAAAAGGATAATCAATAAGTTTATCAACATCTATATGACAACCAAGGACATCAGCATCTTTAGAGTGAGCATTAGGATTTGCAATAGGATCATGAACATCTTGAATAGGAGCAACTTCTTTGATACAATTGTTCAAAGCTTGCAAAGACTTAGGAAGAGTAGAAAGTGGAAGTGAACATGGAGTGGTAGAACAAGAAGATGGAAGGCTTTGATCTTGACAAGGAGCTTTGGATAGCATAAACGTATAATTCTTCTCTTGATTTTCAATAGGCTTAACATTGGAAGTAACAACACTATGTTTAATAACCTTAATGGAAGTATCATCTTTGGAAAGTGCAAGTGGAGTAAGGTTATTTTGATTGTCAATAAGCTCAACGGTGCAAGTAGTAACTTGATCTTGCTTAAGAGAAGACTTAAGACATGGTGGAGTGAATGAGAAAGGGCATGCAGGATCAAAAGAACCATGAAATGGATAAGTGACATCATGAAAAGGATTGGATGAGATGGAGGGTTCTTGATCTTGATCTTTCTTTATGTTCTTTTCTTTATCATTTTTAGAGTCCTCTTGACATGGAGCCACTTCTAAGGACAAGGAAGCATGTTGGAATTGTATGGAAGACTTTGGAAAAGATGGTCAAGGACAAGTTGAAGTAGGCATTATAGTGCATAAAGGCTTAGGCTCTTTAGGTTTAGCATTATTGAAAGTATTCACAGCCAAGTGAAGGTTAGCTTGAGTTTCTTTAAGAGGTAGCCCTTGAGGATAACTATAGGGAACCGCATGAAAAGTATTAGGATTTTTGTTGGATGAAAGATTTTTGAAAGAGTTGAAAGACTTGGAAGCTTTAGGAAATGTATGGGTATTGGAGGAAGTAGGGGATAGAAAGGAACCATCACAATACAAAGGTCCATCATTAACATAATCTTTCTCGAGAGTGTAATCTTTATTTTCAGCATGAGAGTTCTTAGAGGAGAGATTCTTATTGTATTTACATTTATAATCAACGCGGTGAGCTTTTTCTTCCTCAATAGAAGTAGATGTATTATCTAGGTATTATTCACAAAAATCACCAAAGTCTCTTTCAAAATCATAATCATATGGATCACCGTCACAATCTATCCAATGTGATGACCCATTTTTAGTAAGCATGAGCACACAACTAGGAGGACTCTTAGAAATAGAGGTTTCATAGGTATCACTACATTGTCCATCATCATAGTCATCAAAGATGGGCGTATCACTCTTTGTGGAAGAGGTATCACAAGGACTATTATATTATGTGTCATGGTATGTCTTGAGAAGAGAAGTAAGACTCTTGGGAGAAATAGAAGAGGAATGAGATCGTGAAGAAGGAGAAAGTGAAGACCTAGTGGAGGAAGAAGACTTGGATAATGAGAAATGTGAATAATGTCTAGAAGATTCATGATAAGACTTGGAAGGTGAAGAAGAATGAGAAGACTTAGAAGATGAAAAATGTTTGGAAGAAGGAGGTCATGACATGATCATGTCTATGATCCTAGAAAAGGTGTCTGATTCATTCATCGTTTCTTTTATTTTTGTCTTAAGTTCATCACCCATGCAATATCTAGAAGGACTATTGGAGGAATAAAACTCTTCGAATTGAACAATGAGTTCAAGATCATCTATTTTCAAGAGAGGTTCCATAACAAGATAGTCAAGATTCATGGTTCTAGAAGAGGAGGAATCAAACATGGAAGTGATAGAAGAGATGAATAGAAGAAGGTAAGACTAGATAATAAGAGGAAAAGAATCAAGAAGACGTGAAGAGTTTCCCATGGGAGTGGAAGACTAGAAAAACATGAGAAATATGGAAGAAAGAAGACCAAGAGTCATTTTGTGCAACTTGATACCATTTAAGCTCATTTGGATGTTGAGCAACATGTCATATCACCTAAGATCTAACCTAGACCGACCAAGGAAGACTAAAAATAGGTCACTATTTTGGCAAATTGGGGACAGACTGCTAGACAGCAAGTTTGACTCTGTACAATAGTTCACAGGGTAACAGAATGATATAATTTTCCTAGATGATATTTTGCAAGAAGCAATGCAATAGTTTCCAAGCAGTGTATGCGATATTATCCAAGCAGGTGGTGTGATAGTTGTGCAATATTGTATGATATTTGACTAGTGAATGTGTAAAATACAGTTTTGAAGGTAATTCATTTGAAGTCTCAGTTTGATGGTTTCAATGACTCAGTTCCAAACATAGTAATAGCATAAAATAGACATGTTTTCAAATAGTAAGTGATCAAACGTGTCATAAAACACTTGCACAAGGGCAAAAGCAACCTTTCCAAGACATGCAATTGGGATATCAAAGCGAAAAATCCTATGAGCACTACCATGATGTTTAATGTTCAAGAACATTTACATGGGTAGATCACAACAAAGACAAATCAAGCACTTACTAGCCTAGAAAGATAAAGGCTCAATACTTAACAACTTGGCCCACACTTTATGTCCCATTTCCTCACACAAAGTGGTTTTCCACAATAGATGTTGGATTTGTTGTGGAAGTGTCAATGACATAACCAAAGGAACACAGATGGTGAGTAATCTTGGGGTGATCCAGGTTAGTCCAATAGGATCAATCCTTGCACCAAGATTCTAAGTGGAAAAATTGGGTAGCCTCTATCTATGGTTTGTAGTAAGGGCTTCCATTCATAATACCCCTCTTTCTCCCCAAAGGGACTCCTTACCTTGTGGCAAGTAATGGACCTTGCGGCCACAAGAGTCCCTTAAGCATTCTTGCCTAGCATTTTCCTCATGGTCACAATCCCACAAGTACTCACACCAAGCAAAGACAAGTACTACATCTACCAAGGTTTTGTGTCCTTGATAGCCTTGATTTTATAGTGGGTCGGAATAGCTCTGTATTAGCTTGTCCCCACTTGGGTCGTTCCTCTTGATTGCTCAAGAGCATGCCCGCTAAAGGATTTTAAAACTAAACAAAGAGTGGATCAATCTTTGAGGGTCAAGATTTCTGGTTCACCTCAAGGGTGAAGAGCATACTCTCCTATCTCAAAAACTTTTCCCAAACACACGAAGCAAAGTTCAATTAGCCTCTTTCTTTTAAAATCTAGAAGTGGGTCAAGATTTTTGGTTCACCACAAGTGTGAAGAGCGTACTCTCCTACCACCAAAAGACTCCTACAACAAGATATTAAGTGCCTAAGAAAAGAATCAACTAGTATATGCCACACTTAAAAATGAAAGCAATGAACAAGCACTTGATTGTTTTTTATGCTTTGGGCAGCCCTGCGAGAAAGGTTAGTAGCCCTTGTGCATTTGAAGCTTTGACATGCATTCTTTTTGGCAAATATTCAAGCAATGAGAGCACACCTACAAGCACAACTTGTTAGCCCCACAAAGGTTAGCACAATAACATCAAGAATAATCTGCAAATAAACCTCTATTCTACCCACGGTGGGTGCCAAAAATGTACACACTAAAATGTGCACTTCTCTAAGTCATTACTTCCAAGAGGATCCATGGATTGAAAACCTTGAGAAAGTGACCTAGAGCTCCCTAGGCATAGATTCACAAGGATATTTAGAATGCTCTTAACTAGAGCTATTAAGCCTATAACCTTTCTAGTAAACCACACAATGGGAGATTCAAAGAGACAAGGGAAAGAATGCCAATATCTTCAAGAATCAAGATGGAAATGCAATACAATGCTATGCTAGAAATGAGGATGCAAGAATGAAACTATACTATGAAAATGAAATTATTATAAGCCTTGCTAATTAAGCTATGTGGGCTAATCTAGAGCATAAAAGGAAATCTAAGCTAAGAAAGCATAAACATGAAGCTATGATGCAAGAATGAAAGCTAGAATTCAAGAAGATCTCCAAAGCTCCAAAGTCTCCAAGAAAACCTGTAGCATAAGATTAGCATGAAAGAATGGATCCTAGAATGAGAAGAGAGCTCTTCTTTTATAAGAAATGAGAATCAATGGACGATGGAGATTAAGAGGCAAAAAATTTGATCAAGGGTGAAGTTTGAAAGAGGGATCCATCCATGTGCACAAGTCTCCTCCAATGAGAAAGAAGTGTTGACGTTTGAGCCTCATGTGAGACAAAAAGGCCTTTTCTTCTTTTTATAAAATAAGAATAATGCTTTATTTGTGTAACTTAGGATAAGAGGAAAGTGGGGGTTTTTTATTTAATAAAAGGGGAGGAAATTTTTTTAAAATAAATTATGACTTAGGATAAAATGGTTAGCCCATAGAATATAATCGAATAAATGATAGAATTAGGATTTGATCAAGGAAATTGATTTGATTTGAAAATATTGATTTAAAAATATTGATTCAAGAAATTGATAAATTGGTTCCGTCATTTGATAAACTGAAGAATGGGGCCCAAAGTCTAGGTGACCATTTTAGGGAGTATACAGAAACTTGCCAATCTATGAAAATATCTGACTTCACTAGCATTCTCAAGAGTAGGCCATTCTAGAATTATTTTAACTTTGTCAAGATCCATCTTCAAACCTTCACCTGAAATCAGAAAACCCAAGTACACTATCTGTTTCTTCATAAAGAACATTTCTTCAAGTTAATAAATAATTTTTCCTCTTTCAATCTTTGCAATACTTGTTTCAGATGCAACAAATGATCTTCCTTATTCTTACTAAATATCAGAATGTCATTCAATTAAACAATCACAAACTTACCCAAGAATTTCTTCAAGACCTCATTCATTAACCACATGAAAGTAATAGGTGCATTTGTCAAACCAAAAGGAATAACCAACCACTCATACAAACCTTATCTTGTCTTGAAAGAAGTCTTCCATTCATCTACTTCTCTGATTCTGGTCTGATGATAGCCTCTCTTCAAATCAATTTTGGTAAAGTACTTTGCTTCACTCAATAAATCCATGATATCATCCATCCTAGGCAAGGGAAACCAATATTTCAATGTGATCCTATTTATAGCTCTTGAATCTGCACACATCCTCCATTCTCCATTATTCTTATGTGCCAACACAACTTGTACTACACATGGACTCAAAATTTTTTTGATCAAACCCTTCCGCAACAATTCATGAGCCTGTCTAGTCAATTCTTCATTCTCTACAAGTGTCAACTAGTGAAGTGTCTTATTAGGTAAAGTAGCTCCTAGTATCATATCCATGCAATGAATGATGTTTCTAATGGGAGGTAACCTATCAAGTACATTATCTGAAATGATATCCTAAAATTCTATTGACAATTCTTTAACTCTCAAGGGTGAATCATCCTTTGTCTTCACAACCGGTCTATTAGGAATCAAAGCATAGAACACATCATTCTTCTTCAAACTCTTTATGAAATATTTTCCTTCAAGAAAGAAAACTCTAACAGTAGTGAAATTATCATTCTTAAATTATTCTATGAGAGGTAACAAACTTGGTTTCTTATCATTGGCCATAATAATATACCTATTCAATCTACCATCATGTATAGAGCTTGTCTATCATACTGACATGGTCTACCCAACAAGATGTGACAACAATCCATCAAAATAATATCACAAAGAACTTCATCACATGATAGTTTCCAATCTTAGACTTCACAAGACATTGTTCACTTACCAAAAGTTTATGCTCATCCTTAATCCAAGAAATTTGATATGGCTTAGAGTGCTTCATCCTTGGTAACTGAAAATTTCTAACCAACTCTTTTGATGCCAAATTCTCTAAACTTCCACTATCAATGATCACCTTGCAACACTTTCCAACAACTTTACATCTAGTTTTGAATAATTTTTTCCTCAAAGGGTCCTCATTAGTTCCTTCATTCCACAAAGCTCTCCTAATCATCAAGTTTTCACCACCTTTCAATTGGCTCATTGAATCAAGAGAATATTCTAGCATAAGTGCATTACTTCTACTACTACCAACCTTTTTACATTCAAATGCCATATGTCCTTCTTCACCACACTTGAAACAAGTTCCCTTAAACTAGATTCTTCCTTCTCTCTTATGATCATTACCTCTAGGGTAGCTACCTTTTGTATAATCTCCTCTTCCTCGGTATGAAATTTCTCTTCTCCATTCTAATTTGCCTTTATCTTGATTTGCATTATCATGATCTTATTTTCTACTTTCTCCATAAGATCTTCCTCTTCCTCTAAAAAATCTACCACCTCTACCTCTCTACCTTTGCCTATGCTTATGCCTCTTGTTTAGTTTCTCTTCTACGTTCAATTCAAATTGATAGGCTTTTTCAATTTTATTCATCTTGACCAAACTAATTTCATCTTGTATAGAAGTCCTTAATCCATTCAGGTATCTTGCAACTCTTTCAACTTCATCATCCATATGTCTAGTTTTCATATCAAATTTGTAGAATTATTTAGTGTATTCACTTACCAAAAGTTTATGCTCATCCTTAATCCAAGAAATTTGATATGGCTTAGAGTGCTTCATCCTTGGTAACTGAAAATTTCTAACCAACTCTTCCGATGCCAAATTCTCTGAACTTCCACTATCAATGATCACCTTGCAACACTTTCCAACAACTTTACATCTAGTTTTGAATAATTTTTTCCTCAAAGGGTCCTCATTAGTTCCTTCATTCCACAAAGCTCTCCTAATCATCAAGTTTTCACCACCTTTCAATTGGTTCATTGAATCAAAAGAATATTCCTTCACAAGTGCATTACTTCTACTACTACCAACCTTTTACATTCAAATGCCATATGTCCTTCTTCACCACACTTGAAACAAGTTCCCTTAAACTAGCTTCTTCCTTCTCTCTTATGATCATTACCTCTAGGGTAACTACCTCTTGTATAATCTCCTCTTCCTCGATATGAAATTTCTCCTCTCCATTCTAATTTTCCTTTATCTTGATTTGTCTTATCATGATCTTATTTGCTACTTTCTCCACAATATCTTCCTCTTCCTCTAAAAAATCTACCACCTCTACCTCTCTACCTTTGCCTATGCTTATGCCTCTTGTTTTGTTTCTCTTCTACATTCAATTAAAATTGATAGGATTCTTCAATTTTATTCATCTTGACCAAACTAATTTCATCTTGTATAGAAGTCCTTAATCCATTCAGGTATCTTGCAACTCTTTCAACTTCATCATCCATATGTCTAGTTTTTATATCAAATTTATAGAATTCTTTAGTGTATTCCCTTACAGTAGTATCCCTTTGCTTCACATTTTATAGTCTTCTCAATAAACTAACTTGATAATTGCCTGGTAAGAATTTACCCTTCAATTTGTTTATCATCTTATCCCATACCTTGATCTTTTCTTTTCCTCTCCTCTTTTGATCAAGCATCAGATGTGCCCATCATGAACATGCATGTCCTTCCAATTTTATACCCGAAAACTTCACCTTCTTATCCACCAGTACCTTCATATTCAAAATATATATCCATTTGAAAGATCCAGTCCAACAATTCATCTGAATCCAAATTGCCATTATATTCAGGAGGATTAAAATGTGGTTGTTCATTCACACTTGTTAAAGCTCTCAAGAATCCTTATTTGCCTTATTTAAGAATAGGGGATTGTTCAGCTCCTACTTCTTTGGCTTCATCTTCACTAACATCATCAATAGGTGTTCATCTTCTTTGGGCTATCTCAACAGCTTCAAGCCTAGAAAAAAATTGTCTCAACATATCCAAAATAGTAGGATCAACATCTCTCCTTCCTCGAACCATTTTTGCAACCCTATGCAATTGTAGGCCAGACCACAATCTTCCACCCTACAAGAAATTCAACTAGGGATTGCTACAAAAAAAAACTTGATCCGATACCACTTGGTGCAATGCCAAGGTTGAAGAATCCCCAAGGGAGATTCCCAACCTTGCAACTAAGAGTAACAAAGGGAAACAACAACACCAAAGTAGAGAGAGAATGTATGATCCAATGTAATTATTCAAAGATCAAATAACATACATGTTGGGCTATCAAGCCTTCCTGGTTATGGCCATATACATGCAATGAAACTCAATCCTAATTACAATCTATTAGAGTCTCAGATCATGGTTCCTCAAAACCAACTACTACTTCACTCAAGATACATCTAGTTATTACATATAGGTAGTGCTTCTATAGGTCGGCCAAGAGAGAATTACATTCTCCAAGGAGATGTGTACAAACAAATAAGTCTGATAAAAATGAATCAAAGATCCAAGAAAGGAAACAACAAGATGCATGATCATAGGAAATTATTCATAGGAGATCCACGAACCACACACTACGATCGCAATGGTTGGGAGCCAAAGATCACCGATTGTACATTGAATCTCCAAATAGGTCCAAGCAAGAAACAAACACATTACCCACAGATAGAAAATGGATCAAATATCAAACAACCATGAACAAAAGGAGATGCAATCATAGGAGGATGATCCCAGATAGGTCTAGAATAAGACTTTACGATTGCACAAGATATCTCAAACAAATGATGATTGGTCAATACAATCTCTCTAACTGGTAAAGAAAACAAAATACAAAGAACTAATTTTTTGGCTGATGCAAGATTGCTGACAACACAAGATGCTCCTGCATCAATATTTCTCCTATCATTTTAAGAAGTATATGTATTATAGTAAAATATCTATTTTTTTGATATTTACTATTATGACTTTTTTAACATTATTCATATATAATTGAAAATTTATTTGAACATAAAAATCAAAGTGAAATTATAATATTTTAAAATAATTAATTTAACATTTAACATATAAGAAGAGAAAATAAATTTATTATTACAATTAAAAATATATTTTTTAATTTAATATATTTTAAATTATTTAAAATAACAAATCAAATTATATAATCTTACAAATTAAAAAATATAAATTATCATCTAAAATTGAAAAAAGAAATTATTTGGTTATGTTAGAGTTTTAGGTGACTCTACAACACCCCCAGGATCAAATGAAAGACCAAGATAACTACCAAAAGATATTGGCAAGACAATTGCATTAAGATGCAAGAATGATATTATTGATAATGGACAATCAATGATTGATTGAATAAAATGTGCATAGTATGCCTCCTTATATAGGAAAGGTGATAAGAGACAATGATAAGATAATAAGCTATCACCTATGCAAGGTGTAATCACATGTCCACCAAATGTGGATCATCCTCCATTATGCACTGAAGTATGTGTCATGATGAGGATGATAATTTGATATGTGAACTAAAGGTGGATCTCACACCTAAAGTGAAATTTGTCCTATACCATGTGCTTAATTGAGGTGCAAACTCCTAGGTATCTCAATGAAAAACTACTATGCAATGCATTATCCTAAGTAAGATTAATTAAAGTATAATTAGGAATATTTAATTACACCAACATCCCCCCTCAAGTGAAACTTAGGAGAATGCACTTAAACTCACAATGCAAGATGGGTCCCAGCTACTAGGTCATGTTAGGTACCCATGTACACTATGCAATGCAATACATGAAGTGAAAACTCTCATAAAGTGGAGAAAGAGGGAAAACCTCATGGGAAAAACCCTCCCCCAAAAAGAGAGATGAAAACACAAGATGCATGGATGGATGGAGTACTCAAGACCCCCCAAGACATCATGTATATACAAATAATTATCCCCCCATAAGAAGGATAGAAGGAGACATGATATCCCCCCCATAATGAAGAATCTCCTACTTAAAAATGGTGAGTTCTTGGAGACAAAGTATAGTCCAATGACTACAAGAAACATTTATCCCCTTGGGAAGAAGATATACCAAGTACAAATGTAGGAATGCTTTCCATTCTGGATAGGAACTAGGAAGTGGAATTCAAATGAAGTATGATGATGATGTCATGAACTAATCCATATCCAAATGAAATGAGGAAGAAGTTAGATCCAAATATGCATCTCTGAAGACTAAATAGGTATCTCCAAGCTCATGGAATCTTTCACATTAGCCAATTGAACATAAAATGTGACAAACCAAGTGAAGGAGAAGAATCAAGAATTTCAATCTCCAAAGAAGGTGAAGAAGTATCTCCAACTGTGATGAAAATGTCATCAAAGAGAAGAGAAACCCCCTCAAGTATGTCTCCCAAATATGCAATATGAGAATCCACAAATAATAAACCAATATCTGGCAAATAGAAATCCCAATTAGGAAGACAAATAGATATCTCTTGCAATGACTCACTAGAATCACCAATGAGAGATGATTGTGTGATCTCAACTAGGGAAGTAGGAGCTACAGGAGGAGTCATTGGATCATCCTTTCTCTCAATATATGCATTATACTCAATCTCATCTAATTTATCATCATCATATGGAATATTATATGCATCATCAAGTGGAATGAGACAATCTACAACATGATCATTTGGGAATGGAGGAACATGTGGATCTCCAAAATGCTCCCAAACAATTTTCCAACTTTTGTGTGGGCATTGAATATGCTTGATTTTGGAGTAGATTGAATGGTGTAAATATGAGAAGAAACTTGAATACCAATAACTCCTTTAATATGACCATTTTTATCTTCTCACACTATTTTCTTTCACTTTGTCTTTGGCTTAGGTATGAGTCCATAAAGATGAGGCAAGAGATTAAGACATCTACAATGTGTGATGATTCCTTTTTCACATGACTCATAATTATCCCTAGTCAAATCTATTATAGCAAGATGTCTACCATATCTCATGATTACATTAATGATACACTTCTCACATTACAAATTGAGATCAAAAAATTATTACACTCCTTGAGAAGAGGTCTTCACACCATTGAATTGATAGAAAAAGAGGTGAGAGATTAACCAAGGAAGTTAAAAGGTTCTAAGTGATTATAAAAAAAAAGGAGATCGAATAGACTTGCTGTAAGGAGTTCACAAGTGAGTATGGATATCTCCCTACATGGAAGATATTACATATGGAACGGAGATTTCTAGAGTTATAAGAGAAGAAATAAGAATATGATTATTAAAAAACTATGGATTTTACCTTGTAAATAACCAAAACATACAAAGTAATGACATATTGATGGGTATTAGCATGGGGGAGCCACAACCCCATTGTGTTATGAAACTTTCTTCCTAGAACAGTAAAGGAATTTTAGTTCCCATAGTCATCAAATTGGTGTGTGTCTCAATAAACATAATTGCTATCAGAATATTGGTTTCTATTTAAGATGGTTATCGGATCATTGGTGAAGAAAGTAGTGGCTGGAAAAGGTAATTCTAGAGCATTACACTACAATATTTGGGGTTGAATTTCGACGCCAATTTGCAATGCCACACCAATTTGTGTTTATTTTTTGTGTTTTTTTTGCAAGTGTTCCTGACGGTGTCGTAATAGTGATGCTAACATCATAGTTATGACACCCTTTAGTTATAAACCAAAAAAAAAGAAAAAAAAAGTGTCATTTGTAATTTTTGTGAATTCGAAGAGCTGTCGCAAAGATGGCACTGCACTTCTGTGTGGTGCGAAGAGGTCATTCAAGTTTGGTGTGCGCAAAGAGGCCAACACCATGTGGGAAGAGGGCACTAGTACTTGAGGTAGGCATTCAAGCTTTGTCTTCTCATTAACTCAATTTCAGTGGCATTGTTTACATCTTAGCATTTGGAATGCTCAATGACCCGCGAGCTTTGAGAGCTAGGGCATCATTGCTATTACCTTCAAGGCATTGTGTGAAGTGTTTGATCTCTCTTTATTTGTTTTCTTGTTGATATTCACTATGTGGTACTCCCTGTTTATGATCATTTCATGAGGAAATGTCTTGATGGCTCATGGGCTGCAAGCTAGGGCATCATACATTGTTCATGAGCTCACTATTTAATACTGGCATTGTTTACATCTTTTCATTTGGAATGCTTGATGACCCGCGAGCTTTGAGAGCTAGGGCATCACTACTATTACCATCAAGGCATTGTGTGAAGTGTTTGATCTCTCTTTATTTTTTTTTCTATTGATATTCACTATGTGATACTCCCCGTTTATGATCATTTCACGAGGAAATATCTTGATGGATCATGGGCTACAAGCCAGGGCATCATACATTGTTCATAAGCTCACTATTTAATATTGGCATTGTTTACATCTTTTCATTTGGAATGCTTGATGACCTACGAGCTTTGATAGCTAGGGCATCATTTCTATTATCTTCAAGGCATTGTGTGAAGTGTTTGATCTCTCTTTATTTGTTTTGTTGTTGATATTCACTATGTGGTACTCCCCGTTTATGATCATTTCATGAGGAAATGCCTTGATGGCTCATGGGCTGCAAGCTAGGGTATCATACATTGTTCATGAGCTCACTATTTAATATCTGGCCAAGCCATGTTAATGGTACCAAGCCAACCCAATCAACCCAACAAAATGTGTCATGTTTATCTTTGTTAAATGCACTCGTTCACCATTTTGTTCTTGTTCTTCACAGAAATATTGCATCAAAAGTAATTGTAAACAATGATTCAAAGAAAAAATAAACAACTACAATAGATCAGACCCCAAAAGAATACAGTCAAGGAGAAATAGTGCCCTAATAGTGTCCTTTGGATCTAACCCCATCTTTTCCTTCCTTGCAGGTTTTGGATCATACAAGAGCATACTAGATTGAACCCTGAGTCAACACTTCACTACTTCAGGCAATGTTTGGTACCTTCATTATTTATGTTCATCCACTTAATTATGTTTTCATATTCATTCATATTCTTCTGAAAGTTGGCTATTAGTGACCATATAGGACCATTCTTGATAAAATTTGGCATGAAATTGTATAACATAGTTTCTTAGCATTTGATCTTTATATGGTAGCCATGACTTGAAGTAGGCATTCAAGATTTGTCTTCTCATTAAATCAATTTCATTTTGATGACATTTGTTGATTTAATGGAAAAATATGAATGTTAATACTAGCATTGTTTTCATCTTTGCATTTGGAATGCTCGATGACCCGCGAGCTTTGAGAGCTAGGGCATCGTTGCTATTACCTTCAAGGCATTGTGTGAAGTGTTTTATCTCTCTTTATTTGTTTTGTTTGTGATATTCACTATGTGGTACTCCCTGTTTATGATCATTTCATGAGGAAATGTCTTGATGGCTCACGGGCTACAAGCTAGGGCATCATGCATTATTTATGAGCTCACTGTTTGAGCACCTCATGTCCCTATTTGATTGGTCGGTGCTCTATTTGTTATATTGATGCTATTAGATCAAATAGGGACATCAATAATAAAATATGGACATCAGTAATAAAATAATACACTTACTATTTTGAATTTGAGCTCTAGCATCATGCAATGTTATTGTTGTCAAAATAGTAAGTGTATTAATGTATGATCTAATAGCAGCAACCTCATTGATCATTACCTTTCACTCCTCCATCATTATAGAAGAGATAACTACCTACAACTATATTTCATAATTCCTCCTTTGAAGTCATAGGTTAGTTTAAAATGGAGAGGGGTCTCGAAATATCGTAAGTAAAAATATTATATAGTGGCATTCATATTAATTATAATATGAATTCACATGCCTTTAATTATGTTACACTTTTGAAATTATCACTCATTGGTCATTTGACAATTCAAGATATAAGTATCAGAATATAAATTGTTGTAAAAGGAAGAAACACATATGTATCATCATTTAATACAAAAAATAAAAGTATCCCACATATACATAGTTGCTATTATAACAACCATCCACTAATCCCATGGTGTACTAGTCTCAAGGTAAGAACAATTTACTTAAGCCATCATATAAGTATCATCCTAAAGTTTCAATAGACATTGACTATAGATATACAACATTGAGCCATAATAAATTACAGAGTTTCACTGCAATTTCTATGTCCACTTACAATCATCCTACTACTTACACTGCAATTTCTATGTCCATTTATAATAATAAATTATAGAGTTTCACTACAATTTCTATGTCCAATGCCATTAAAATATATCACTCCTCCTGTTATATAGGCATCCTTATCATTAAGCGTTTCCATTAAAATATATCACTCCTATTAAATAATGTATATGCATACTTGTTTAAAATGCCATACTTGTTTCTTTTTAAATATTATTACCATTTCACTCAAATTTACATGACATTAAAGCCAAGCCCAAAATATATACATACGTGTAAGTATAGGAGAAGTTGGATTTTGCAACTATTAAAAAAAAAAACTATACCAATAGCAGCTTACGAGAAACTATACTTGTGCTTACCACACCATACCTTAGCATCATAATGCTTATCATTTTCAAGCTTGAGCGAGGCTTCGTACCATGCACCATCCATAGATTTGTATGCAATGTTGATTTAGACTGGAGGTAAACTACATGTGTCATGTAAGCAACATGGTTGAATGCAATCTCTTTTGCGCACTTCAAGAGTTTTCCCACCAATACAAGCGTAAATAATGCATTGAACGTAATCTACGAACAATGCATGGTATGAAGTCTCGTTGAAGCTTGAAATATATCACTCCTCATGTTATTGTAAAAATTAAATTCAAATATTTCTCAAAACATTTATTCTTGTAGAATTAAGATATCCTTATCTCAATAATAAAACAATCTTCTATAATAGTTTTTGAATCACATTAACACACACCCATGTTCTATAGCATAGTTCATTTTAGAAGTGTATGGCTTGACCATGCACATGCATAATTGTAGATGAGGATTAGTAATAGGGTGTCAGACATTGCTTAGATCCTTTAGATCTAACCTCATCTTTTCCTTTAGTGGAGGTTTTGGATCATACAAGAGCATACTGGATTGAACCCTAGGTCAACACTTAAGTACTTCAAACAATGTTTGGTACCTTCATTATTTATGTTCATCCACTTATGTATGTTTGCATATTCATTCATATTCTTCTGAAAGTTGGCTATTAGTGACCATATAGGACCATTCTTGATATTTTTGGGTCATTTGATGAAAAGATGTAAATAGGGACATCAGTAATCAAATAGGGATATCTTAATTTGTTTTGTTGTTGATAAAATAGTAAGTGTACTATTTTATTACTGATGTCTCTATTTGATGTCCCTATTTTATTACTAATGTCCCTATTTTGAAGTGTTTGATCATTTCTATTACCTTCAATGCATTGTGTGAAGTGTTTGATCTCTTTTTATTTGTTTTGTTGTTGATATTCACTATGTGGTACTCCCTGTTTATGATCATTTCATAAGGAAATGTCTTGATGGCTCATGGGCTGCAAGCTAGGGCATCCTGCATTGTTTATGAGCTCACTGTTTAAGCACATCATGTCCCTATTTGATTGGCCGGTGCTCTGTTTATTATATTGAGTTTACATCATATATTTAGTCTTAATAAATATCTTATAAAATAACATAAAACTAACCCAAAATATTTTTTTTAATAAAATCTTAATAAAATAATATATTTAGTCTTAATAAAATCTTATAAAACAACATATATTGTGTGAAGTATTTGATCTCTCTTTATTTATTTTGTTGTTGATATTCACTAGCTATGTGGTACTCCCCGTTTATGATCATTTCATGAGGAAATGTCTTGATGGCTCACAGGCTGCAAGCTAGGGCATCATACATTATTCATGAGCTCATTGTTTAATATTGGCATTGTTTACAGCTTTTCATTTGGAATGCTTGATGACCTATGAGCTTTGAGAGCTAGGGCATCATTTCTATTACCTTCAAGGCATTGTGTGAAGTGTTTGATCTCTCTTTATTTGTTTTCTTGTTGATATTCACTATGTGGTACTCCCTGTTTGTGATCATTTCATGAAGAAATGTCTTGATGGCTCGTGGGCTGCAAGCTAGGGCATCATGCATTGTTTATGAGCTCACTGTTTGAGCACTTCATGTTCCTATTTGATTGGCTGGTGCTCAAATAGTGAGCTCATAAACAATGCATGATGCCCTAGCTTGCAGCCTGCGAGCCATCAAGACATGTCCTCATGAAATGATCATAAACAAGGAGTACCACATAGTGAATATCAACAAGGTTGGTGCTCAAATAGTGAGCTCATAAACAATGCATGATGCCCTAGCTTGCAGCCCATGAGCCATCAAGACATGTCCTCATGAAATGATCATAAACAGGGAGTACCACATAGTGAATATCAACAACAAAATAAATAAAGAGAGATCAAACACTTCACACAATGTATGTTGTTTTATAAGATTTTATTAAGACTAAGTATATTGTTTTATTAAGACAAAGTATTTTGGGTTAGTTTTATTTTGTTTTATAAGATTTTATTAAGACTAAATATATGATGTAAACTCATAATTATACTTGATATATATATATATATATATATATATATATATATATATATATATATATATATATATATATATATATATATATATATATATATATATATATATATATACACTTCAAAGGAGGAATTATGAAATATATTTGTAGGTAGTTATCTCTTCTATAATGATGGAGGAGTGAAAGGTAATGATCAATAAGGTTGCTGCTATTAGATCATACATTAATACACTTATTGTTTTGAATTTGAGCTCGGGCATCATGCAATGTTATTGTTGTCATTGCATGCTTGCTGCTATTGTGCACCATATATTGTTTTATACACTATTTATTTCATTGAGACCGTGAGCTTGGCATTTGTAATGTATTTTCTGGTATTGGATCGATGTCTCCATGCTATTGAGGTTATAGATGCATTGAATCACCACTGTCATTCTATTTTGATAGCAGCAATATAACAAACAGAGCACCGTCCAATCAAATAGGGACATCAATAAGATATTTAATGCATTATTACTTCATCATGATGATAAAAAATTTATTGGCTCAAAACACAGAATGTGGGTAGCTTCATTACTTAATTAGATCTATACCTTTGTTAATTTAAATAGCATCATGTAGCATTCTTACTTATCCTTTAAAATGTAGATTCAAATATACTCCATGCCATAGCATTAATGTATAGATGATGTAGACTTGTGTACCTCTTTGTTTTAATGTAGCTTTCTCACTACATGTAATGGGGCCTCCTTGGGGCTTCCAACCATAATGTGATGTTATGATTTTTACTTGAAATCCATGATGTACTCCTCTCTTATTATGCAGATTTGATGCTTTTCTCCTCTGATTTGATGATGATGTATGCCCCTTCCATTGCTTACTCATGCTTTCTCATGACTGCCTTGTGCTGATGAAAATGGTGTGTGACTATTGTGGGTGCATCATTTGGAAATGATGTCACAGCAACACCAAATGAAATAGCAACACCTGGTGTTGTTGTTGCACTATTTGAATGATGTAGTCACATGTCCTGTAGCATAGTTTTTCTTTCAGAAGTGTATGGCTTGACTATGCACATGCATAATTGTTGATGAGGATCAGTAATAAGATGTCATTCATTGCTTAGATATTTTTTATCTAACCCCCATCTCTCTTTTCTTTGCAAGTTCTGGATCACATAGGGGCACACTAGATTCATACTCGGGTCAAAAATTCATCACTTCAGGCAATGTCTGGCACCCTTATTATTTATGTTCATCCTCTTATGTATGCCTGTACTCTTGCATTTTCTTCTGAAATTTATTTTCCTTGTATAGTATATACAAGTTATTTTTCATATATATACATGTAATCTTTAGATGCAAAAAAAAAATTTCTTTTACATGTATCTTTGCATGAAATGAACACAAATTAAACAAAATCATCTACTAATGCAAACTAGGGTATTGTAGTCACTCATCTAGTAATTAGTTCCCCAAACCATTATTAAGGATTGAACATAAGTTTAAGTCCTCAAACCTATTGTTTTATGTGTCCTTACTGACTTCATAATTTTGGTTCAACCTCTATAGGATGCCCAAGCCTAGAGGCCAAGGAAAGTACCCAAGAGCACTTGAAAGAAAGATGAATGAAACCATTGTCCTTATGTGGGTAAACCCATATAAGTGTTCTTCCTTTTCATCACAACTCCTACTTGAGGATCCATAATCATGCATTTATGTTCAAGACTTATTATTACCTTGGTCCTTTTGAATCTTAGGATGACATCTCAATTGGGAAAGGAAAACCAAAACCTTTCATAAACCAATAAAAATCAAGGCATGTGGGTGCTCTTCTGTTGTACAGTTATACTCAAAAAATATATGTACGGTTATAAAATTTGATGTCCCTATTTGATTGGTCGGTGCTCTGTTTGTTATATTGTTGTTATCAAAATAGAATGACAATGGTGATTCAATGCATCTACAACCTCAACAACATGGTAGCATTGATCCAATAATAGAAAATACATTACAAATGGCAAGCTCACAGTCTCAATGAAATAAACAGTGTATAAAATAATATATGGTGCACAACAGCAGCGAGCATGCAATGAGAGCAATAACATTGCATGATGCCCGAGCTCAAATTTAAAATAGTAAGTGTATTAATGTATGATCTAATAGTAGAAACCTCATTGATCATTACCTTTCACTCCTCCATCATTATAGAAAAGATAACTACCTACAACTATATTTCATAATTCCTCCTTTGAAATATATATATATATCAAGTATAATTATGAGTTTACATCATATATTTAGTCTTAATAAAATCTTATAAAACAAAATAAAACTAACCCAAAATACTTTGTCTTAATAAAATAATATATTTAGTCTTAATAAAATCTTATAGAACAACATATATTGTGTGAAGTGTTTGATCTCTCTTTATTTGTTTTGTTGTTGATATTCACTATGTGGTACTCCATGTTTATGATAGTTTCATGAGGAAATGTCTTGATGGCTCACGGGCTTCAAGCTAGGGTATCATGCATTGTTTATGAGCTCACTATTTGAGCACCTCATGTCCCTATTTGATTGGTCGATGCTCAAATAGTGAGCTCATAAACAATGCATGATGCCCTAGCTTGCAGCCTGCGAACCATCAAGACATTTCCTCATGAAATGATCATAAATGGGGAGTACCACATAGTGAATATCAACAAAAAAATAAATAAAGAGAGATCAAACACTTCACACGATGCCTTGAAGGTAATAGCAATGATGCCCTAGCTCTCAAAGCTCATGGGTCATCAAGCATTCCAAATGAAAAGATGTAAGCAATGCTAGTATTAAACAGTGATCTCATGAACAATGTATGATGCCCTAGCTTGCAAACCATGAGCCATCAAGACATATCCTCATGAAATGATCATAAACAGAGAGTACCACATAGCTAGTGAATATCAATAGCAAAACAAATAAAGAGAGATCAAACACTTCATACAATATATGTTATTTTATAAAATTTTATTAAGACTATATATATTGTTTTATTAAGATTTTATTAAGACAAAGTATTTTAGATTAGTTTTATGTTGTTTTATAAGATATTTATCAAGACTAAATATATTATGTAAACTCAATATAAAAAATAGAGTACCGGCCAATCAAATAGGGACATGAGGTGCTCAAAAAGTGAGCTCATAAACAATGCATGATGCCCTAGCTTGCAACCTGCGAGCCATCAAGACATTTCCTCATGAAATGATCATAAACAGGGAGTACCACATAGTGAATATCAGTAGTAAAACAAATAAAGAGAGATCAAACACTTCACACAATGCCTTGAAGGTAATAGCAACGATGCCCTAGCTCTCAAAGCTCACGAGTCATCGAGCATTCCAAATGCTAAGATGTAAACAATTCCACTATTAACATTCATATTGTGCCATTAAATCAACAAATGCCATAAAAATGAAATTGTGTTAATGAGAAGACAAAGTTTTAATGCCTACCTCAAGTGCTAGTGCCCTCTTCCCACACAGTGTCGGCCTCTTCGTGCACGCCAAACTCAAATGCCCTCTTCGCACCATGCAAAAGTGCAGTGTCGTCTTTGCGAAAACTCTTTGAATTCACAAAAATTACAAATGACACTTTCTTTTTCTTTTTCTTTTTGTTTATAACAAAGTTGGTGTCACACTTAAATCAACAAATGCCATCAAAATGAAATTGAGTTAATGAGAAGACAAATCTTGAATGCCTACCTCAAGTCATGGCTGCAATATGAAGTGCATTTTCCTGAGCGCACATGTTCTGTAGCATAGTTCATTTTAGAAGTGTATGGCTTAACTATGCACATACATAATTGTAGATGAGGATCAATAATATGGTGTCAAGCATTTCTTAGATCCTTTGGATCTAACTCCATCCTTTCTTTCCTTGTAGTTTCTGGATCATACATGAGCATACTGGATTGAACCCAGGGTCAACACTTCATTACTTCAAGAAATATTAGGTATTCATTATTTATGTTCATCCACTTATGTATGTTTGCATTCATTCATATTCTTCTGAAAACTGGCTATACTCATATTCTTCTTGTGTCTAAGTCTTCTAACTATGATCAATTTAATGTTGTAAATCTTGACATAGAATTCGATATCAATTGATCATATATTCATTCCAAATGATATAAATCCATTTGAATAAACATACATGCCAACCATTTGACAAAATGTCCATATGAAATCTAGAGCAATACACTAATTTTATAGCGAATTCATGATTTATAATGTCTTTGGTTTCCTACAGCCTTTGGCAAAATCTGTCAGAAAATTAAAAGTTTGGTCAAAGTAAGTGTATAAATGAAGGATGAAACACATAGGAAGCTATGAGAAGCTATGAGAAGGTGACATGAAGCTAATGAAATGAGGCATCTCAATGATGTTAAATCACAAGGGATTCTCTTTGTTCCCTGCAATGGAGTGAGCTAATTGTGAAAGTATAAATAGATAATTTTAACAATGTATAAAGTCCTTCACAAGATGTAATAAAAACACTGGCAAGGCACAAGAACTATTTGATGAAATGTCACAATAGTGGTGTCTCATGCAATGCTGAGATGTTTAGTTATATGCAATGCTAAGATATTCAAAATATTGTTGGATAAATAGATAATTTTAACAATGTATAATGTCCTTCACAAGATATAATGAAAACTATGGAGTGAACTATGTTTTTCTGATTATATAACTATTATCTTATGTCAGGTATCCCACAGTCTCATGGATTTTCAAGTACAAGTCAAGTCACTGCATGAAGTGCAGGTACCAGCAAATAGGTATTTGTCAAAATTATCTTCCTCGAGCGAGGAAAATCTAGGAATGGAAGAAGAAAGTGAGACATTTAGTACGTGTAATTCAATAAGATTGACTCAAGGTCAAAAAGATCAGAAAGAAATTCAATAAACACATGAAATTTTTCCTTACTCAAGGGGGGTCGTGTTCTTATGATGATGAGAGAAAAGGTGACTCTGAGCTGCCATTTAGGTACACAAATCTATAGAAACAATGGGTCCCCAATGAACTTCCTTCAATAAACACTAATTTTTGTGTTAGAGAGAGGATATATCACATAGCACCATCTTCATTACATTGTTTGGGCCTATTTTCCATGGATGGCATAAAGGTCTCTTACAATAAAGTTGTCGAATTGATGGAGTATGTTAGACCTTGTTATGATTACAGTAGTTGGATGCAGATTGTTAAATATAAAAAAAGTATGTGTAGGTATGCACTTGCGGAAAATTATATACAACAAAAAGTCAGTGAACAAAGTAAAAAAGTAGCTATATACATTGATGGAAGACCTAAAGTATTAGGGAATATTGCAGATTTTATAAATAGTACACAACCTGCATCAACTAAGAAGCAACCCAATTGCATATTTGAGGCGCGTTAGGGAAATCACATATTTGTATGTGCGATCAAATCAATATGTGGAGGCAAGGAGCTACTTATCGATTACAATTTGAATTGCATAGATACAAAAATCCCCATCACTATCATGGACAAGGTGGTACACATTTTCATAATTGTCTATTATTCAACATAACTTCGAATAAGAACACATGTGTTTTAACATGTCTGAATGATTTTTTTTGAACTACAAAGCTATAGTATGGATCAAGAGCCACACGATATGCATGGCGGTGATAGTTCTCATGGGACTTCTTCTTCCTGATAGGTAAAACTCATTGTTGTTGTACAAATGCACATACAAAAAAAATGTCAATGCGTATTATTTGTTATGTTAATGCGTATTTTTTGTTGTTCTACTATTTTGGATTACTTTTAAATAAAGGGCTAAGAATATTGTTCTCAAAAATGAGTGTTGATCAGAAAAAGGGAAAGGAACAAGTAGTCCATGAGGAGCTGCAGAATGAGTAGGATCCATTCGATGTTGATTTTTTATCAGAGGTTGATCTTGTGGTTTCACTGGAAAAGTTCCTTCGTGCAATATCAAAAGAGTTAGCTCGAATGGCAAATATTCAACCTCACACTCCTGAAATACAGAGGGCATCAGATATGTTGATTGGCCATGTTCAAAACTATAGAGTAAGTATTAATGTAGTTTTTAATTATAACAAAAATTCAATAATCATTTTTATAGTATACTATTTTATTTATGTCATTAACTAAAATATATATGTGTTCTCCTTACAGGTTATGCTAAATAGATTAAAGGGCATTATCTTAGATGCAAATACTTTGGATGGTACATCACATGTTTTATCCTTCATCTTCTCCATGGTTATCCATTTTTTTTTTATGCTCTAACAATATTTTTGTTCAACACCTGTTATTGAACCTATGTTGAGTACATTGCTTGGTACGAGGATGAGATCCACAGAGGTAGTTCCACCTACAATGTCAGCAACACGTAGCATGACCACAGATGCGATGGAAATACCTACTATTGGTAAGTAGACTCCTCTTTGTATCTCTTATTTATCATGTGTTTATTTCACTTGAACTATATATTCTTTCTTAAGGGGCATTTTGTAATATTGGATTCATTTTATGTAGGAGGCGATGATGCAATTCCTGGATGTACTAGTGTTAAATGTATGGGAACAATACAGTGTGATCAATTGCTCATGAGCAATGAAGATGGACTTCCCTTGAGAGTAGCCCAGCTTCCAGGTACTTTAAAGACTGATCCTTTCTTTTACTATACAATATAATACTCATAATGTAATGCACTAACCCCCTGTGTGGTCCCCTACAATAACTAATTATAATAATCTTGTAATTATCTTCCATGGAATAATCTATTTTATGAAAAACTTAATGATGAATTTTTGCACATTTTCGGGCCAACCATATGCACATGGTATCATATTTTGATTTCATTGCAAGACTAGATTTCATTTCATCCCTTTCTTCAAGTATATTAAAAGGTAGCTTCACTTAATTTATGAATCTAATAGTTTTTTTTCTTAAAAGGTGGTCAGTACAAGATAAAGGGTTAAAGAATAAACTCATTGACTCTATGACAACACTTTTTGGACCTGAAGTCTTTCATAGACTTAGACTCCTTGACAAAGAGGGCACTATTTTGAAGTATATTAGGGACAACTACAGGACCCAAATAGAACACAACTGTTATTACGAGCAGCCGCCCTATATTCCTATTAATGAGTGGGAGGATCTTAAAAATGATGCACTTGAGAGAAGTGCAAGACATAGTGGATGAGTAGTATCACCCGAGGAAAGAAGGTACATGATAATGTTAATAATGAAATTATGTACTATTTACTCTTTGTACTTATGTGATCTAACATATTTCAAACATCAAATAGGTTGCCTAACACAACAAAGGCAACAACAACAAGAAAACAAAAGCACGGGAAACACAGGCTTGGCTCGGGTGGATATTCAAAACTTGTTGCACGAGTTGTAAGTATTAGTAAATGAAAAATAGTATGCAAATATTTATAATTAAATTGCAATCAATTTAGTTTTGATGAAATTCACTACAATAAAAATTCATGATACCAATAAAAAATGCAGGCCTTGGAGTTCAAAAAACCAATTACAGAAGAGGACAAAAAAATAGGCGACAAACAAGGCTATAAAGTCGTGGCTGAACAATACCGAGCAATGAGTGCACAAGGTTCTTCTGTTGGATTTGTTGATCAGGTAAATAAGCCAATTGATTTTTATTTCAAGTTGAAAACTTTACCAATTACTGTATTTGATGTTAAGTTCCAACATAAAGTGAATATATTTGTTTTAAGGAAACACTGATTATATATTTGTTTAGAACTTTAAAGTGAAATGCACTAATTATTTACATTGGAATGCAACTTGCTGATATTGATACTACACTGGCCGAGCACGATGGAGGCATTGATTCTAATGTGAATTGTAGTACTCAAGGTATACATTTTCTATTTGAATTTTGATTAATGAATATTTAATACAAGCAAACGTGTTAAATTGAATTTGGCGTAGCAATAAAAATTTAATTATAATGTATTGGGATTAATAAAACATTTTTTATTGCAGTTGCAAAGGATCTAGAGGATGTTGTTCCCAATGAGCATGTTGAGGTTCAAGCCGCCGAGCAAGATGATGTGGTTGGACAAGGTAAAGAGCATCACATTTATGTTTTTTAATGTATTGAAATGCTTGTAACAATAATGATGATGCAAGGGCATCCAAGGTTAAGGTAGGGGCATTATGTGTCCTCAGTAAACTACATGGAGTGTTTGTGTTTTGGCTGGTTTTTACTCGGTTGCAGCCTTGACTAACAGTCTCGTTCATTGAAGAAAGCTCAGTCACTGAAGGAACTTGGTAGTCTTTGGCACTCGGTGAAGTGGTTGCTCGATCATGCTTGCGGTGCTCAGTCGATACTGGTGCTCGGCGATGCCTAGCGTGCTCAGTAATTTTATTATTGCTCAGTAGTTCAGACTTGCCAACTGGAGTTCTATGTGATTTGTGAGCCGACTTGGTGAATTAATTTTTGGTAGCCATTGTCTTGGGGTGACATGCAGAATTAAATGTTTGTATACATTTGTAAGCAAACTTGTATGGCATTTAATTATTTGTTTTGGGGAGTTAAGGGTTTCATCCAACTGACTTGTGGCTGATGATTAGTATTTAAGGAGGATTTGGGTAGATGTTTAGGGGCAGAACTTAGAGAGAAGAAAAGGTTCATGACTTGGAAAACTTAGTGAGTTAGATCTGAGGTTCTGAAAGCTGGAGTTGGTGAAGTTGTGGAAAAGTTCTTGATGTTCTTGTAGATCAGGTTGTAATCTGATAAGTCCTTTGTAGCAGAGCTAGGGGTTGCATACTTGGAGACAAAGAGATTGCTTGGAGGCTTGCGAGCTCAAGTTTAGATCTACCTTAGGATTTCCATCAGCTTCTGATTATCTTCAGAGCGGAACTAGCTGAGATTGTATTGGATCTGGTTGTGGATCTTGTAGAATTATTTCATTTTGTAATTGGCCCTAACCTGGAAGGCCTTACAGTCGAGCATGTTAATGCAAATTACTTGAAACATTTGTGGTGTTGTCTATTTTGTTGAGTAATCCGCTGTGTAATTCTTTTGGCTGCAAGGTTTGGATTATCCTTCATTGGATCCACCATCCTTGACTGCATAAGGTGGTATCAAAGTGAAGTTTTGTTCCTGTTGGAGTAAAATTTTGATCTTGTTGAAGTAGAAGTTTGACCTAGCAAGGCCGATCTTGAGAAGTTAATCTTATTGGAGCAGAGATTGTGCACAATCTGGATTGCAGATCCGAAGCACTGAACTTGTGAAGTTGTGCCCTAGTTGTTTACAAGGTTGCAGGTTGAGATCTGAGTTGTTACAACTTGGAAATTGTTACAAGGTGGTCAGTGAGGGTTTGTTGAGGAGGGTTTCTCTTATCTTTAAGGATGCCTCAAAGAAGATTGGACCCTAGAGTTATTTCAGATCTTTGTGATACTATTGAATCCTAGATCAAAAAGAAGGTGAAATCAAATTTTAGATCTGAGTTGGAATTGATGAAGAATGATATGGTCGTCGAGATCATGAGAACTGTTGCTGGTATATCTCACAATGTTGGTACTAAGGATGGCTATGAAGAAGCTATTGAAGAATTTAAAACTACTAGATCTGGTGGTGATGACCGGAGGAATAGATCTGGTGAAGACAAAACTGCTTGGTTGCCTAAACTACTGCTCGGTTTAGTAATTATTGAATGGAAGTTTCTACTTTCTTTGGTACTTTGAAGCCCAAAAATCTGATTGATTGGATTGTTGAACTTGAAGATTTCTTTGAGCTAGAAGAAATTGAAGATCCTCTTCAGGTGAGATTAGCATAGACAAATTTGAAAGGACATGCTGCTCTTTGGTGGAAAGAACTACAGAGAGACCGAGAAGATGGAGGTGAAACTAAGATCAATCAGTGGAGATTGATGGTGACTAAGTTGAAGGCTAAGTTCATACCAGCTGACTATGAGTTTGACTTGTTTAAGAAGTTACAGAATCTGAAGTAGAAAGAATTGTCTATTGAAGATTATACTGAGGAGTTCTACAAACTTACTATTCGGTCTGGACACTAAGATCTTGGTAAGGAAAAGGTAGCTCGGTATGTGAATGGTTTGAGATTCAATATCCAGGATGAGCTTGGTATGTTGAAGATTGATTCTGTTGAAGATGCTTATCAGTATGCTCTGAAGGAAGAAGATAAGTTGAAGAGGAAATAGCCTAATAGATCCTGAGGGAAAGAAAAGATTGATCACTCAGTGAAGGAGAAACCAACTGATGCAGAAGATGAATAAAAACCTGTGGAACCAAAGAATAAGACAAGTAGAGTTATCTTTAAGGGTACTTGCTATAATTGTGGAGAGGAAGGACACCGTTCCTGTGAGTGTACACAGAAGAAGGTTGACCGATGAACTATTGTGATGAATGAGAACATTTAGAATGAACCTGAATCAGATAACTTGTTGCTTCGGTGAACATTACTCGGTACAAAGGATGAACCTTGTCAGAGGAGAAATTTTTTTAGGACTCGATGCAAGACTAGAGGTAAACTCTGTGATGTTATTGTTGATAGTGGTAGCACTGATAACCTTGTTGCTGAGGACCTAGTTTAGAAACTTGGTTTGAGTAGAATGAAACATCCTTGTCCTTATAGGCTTGGCTGGTTACAAGATGTTTATGCTTTGAAAGTTAGAGAACAATGTTTCATTGATGTTTAGATTGGCCAGTACAAGGATCTTGTGCTTTGTGACATTGTGAAGATGAATAGTTGTGATATATTTCTCAGTAGACCTTGGCAATATGATTACAGAGCTATTTATGACTATGTCACAAATGTATTTACTGTTGAGAAGAATGACAGGAAATTTTCACTGATGCCTTTGATGGATGCAACGCTCGGTAGGAGAAGCCTGAGTATTGGTAGCCGAGTTGAGATTGTGGATCCTGAGAAAATGAATGATCAGTATGGAGAATCGACCTGTACATTGTCAAGAAAAGACTTGAAGAGATAGAAGAAGCTGAAGTGGAAGACTTTGCACATGGAAAAGGTGGAGGACTTGTATGTGAAGACCTAGTTTGGGATTTATGTGTTGAATCTTGAAAGATGTTCTTCTCACATATGAACATCTTTTGGAACCTGGGGTGTCTGATGCAGGGGCATCCAAGGTTAAGGCAAGGGCATTCTGTGTCCTTGGTAAACTGCATGGAGTGTTTTTGTTTTGGCTGGTTTTTACTCGGTTGCAGCCTTGACTGACGATCTCAGTCATTGAAGAAAGCTCAATCACTGAAGGAACTCAGTAGTCTCTGGTGCTTGGTGAAGTGGTTTCTTGGTCATGCTTGCGATGCTTGGTCGATACTAGTGCTCAATGATTCCTAGTGTGCTTGATAATTTTACTATTGCTCAGTAGTTCAGACTTGCCGACTAGAGTTTTGTGTGATTTGTGAGCCGACTTGGTGAATTAATTGTTGGTAGCCATTGTCTTGGGCCGACATGCAGAATTAAATATTTGTATACATTTGTAAGCTGACTTGTATGGCATTTAATTATTTGTTTTGGGGAGTTAAGGGTTTCATCTAGCCGACTTGTGGCTGATGATTAGTATTTAAGGAGGGCTTGGGTAGATGTTTAGGGGCTGGAGTTGGCAAAGTTGTGGAAAAGTTCTTGATGTTCTTGCAGATCAGGTTGTAATCTGATAAGTCCTTTGTAGCAGAGCTAGGGGTTGCATACTTGGAGACAACAAGATTTCTTGGAGGCTTGCGAGCTCAAGTTTAGATCTACCTTAGGGTTTCCATCAGCTTCTGATTGTCTTCAGAGCGGAACTAGCTGAGATTGTATTGGATCTAGTTGTGGATCTTGCAGAATTATTTCATTTTGTAATTGGCCCTAACCCAGAAGGCCTTACAACCGGGAATGTTAATGCAAATTACTTGAAACATTTGTGGTGTTGTCTATTTTGTTGAGTAATCCACTGTGTAATTATTTTGGCTACAAGGTTTGGACTGTCCTTCATTGGATCCACCATCCTTGATTGCATAAAATGAATATATTTTTAAATTAACCCCAATTATGATAATATGTTTTTAATTGAATCCTTTTATATGTTATTGTAAAGGACCCACCTTTGCAAAGGATAGTGAGATCAAGTTCACAACCAAGAAGAAATGACACTCTGGACATGGATAAGCCTCTGCAACAATATAGGGAAATAGACAAAAAGAAAAAGCCAAAAAAAAATGATTCTCATTTATGCAACGTATTTGATAATGTCTGATGTTTATTTGATAATGACTGATGTTTATTTACACATGTTTGAGCTCAGTTCCATGTTTATACATTGAGTTTCATTGTATGCACTATTGTAATGTTGGAGGGGTTTTCGCTAAATTTTAGTGGATATCATATTTTGGGAGAAATTAGTATTAGAATGTTTAATGGGTTCTTTTCTAAAACACAATACTTGAACAACAACAAAACTTGTAATACAAATGTTGATTGCAACTACCAAGTTAGAAGCTTCACAAAAAACCTTAAATCATCATCTTGTCTAGAATGGTTAATCAATTGTTTAAGGTGGATTAGTTGTGGTGATGATACGTGCCATTTAGATGTTAACTATGACAGTCTCTTGGTTTTAGGCAATGCAGAATGAGACACCTAGTTCAATATGCAATCTCAATTCATATACATAGGATATCAGGTGGAGCTGAAAAACACAACAGGGTTGCATTTTTTATAAAGGTCTTTAATTGTGTATTTTAAGTTTTAGACCATCGTGAACATTGTAATTTTGACCTATTAAAAAAATGTAAACGTGTTGTGTTTTTTCAACTCCATCTGCTATCCATGCATATTCTGCTTGTGTTGCACGCGCATTCTTGATTCAGAGTGGGAAAAATCTTCTTTTCAATGCGAGGGAGAGAAGCCATACACATAAGTGATGAATTTGAGGGGAGATGAAGGAATACCAAACAGTGAATTTGGAAATTTTCATCAGAGAAATTGCAGTGGAGGTCTAATCAATAGAGAAGATAGTAATGACCGCAAGAGAATGAATAGTGGTTACAGTTGTAGCAAGGAAGAAAGTGGAGGCCATCTATGAAGGGACTTGCTGACAAAGATGGTGTACAAGAAACAAAGGAGACTACTAGTGTACTTTTTAATAATAACAAAAGTTCAATAATGATTTTAGATGTTAACTGTGACAATCTCTTGGTTTCAGGCAATGCAAAAGGAGATGCCAAGTTCAATATGCAATCTCAATTCATATACATAGGATATCAGGTGGAGCTGAAAAACACAACAGGGTTGCATTTTTTATAGAGGTCTTTAATTGCATATTTTAAGTTATAGACCATCGCAAACATTGTAATTTTGACCTATTAAAAAAATGTAAATGTGTTGTGTTTTCTCAGCTCCATCTGCTATCCGTGCATATTTTGCTTGTGTTGCATGCGCATTCTCAATTCAGAGTGGGAAATCTTATTTTTGATGCACAAGGGAGAGAAGCCAAACACATAAAGAACATGAAAATAAACACGATAGCTACAAAGCATAAATGTAGGTATCACAACAGTTGAGAAACATAAATGTAAGCATCATGGTCCCAATTGTTTGGAGACACAACATAATTGAATGCTACACCCAAACGATGCAACACAACCACTACTCCTGCAGTTCAAAGTGGACACTGCGGGATCCAAAAACCAAAGATACTTGTAGTGTCCACTTCAAACTACAGGTATCTTTGGTTTTTGGATCCCGCAGTTTCAACTTCGAACTGCAAGAGTAGTAGTTGTGTTGCATCATCTAGGTGTAGCATTCAATTATGTTGTGTCTCCAAACAATTGTGACCATGATGCCTACATTTATGTTTCTCAACTGTTGTGTCCCAGGACCCCTTATGACCCTTTATGACCCTTTACAATCCCTAAGAATACATCTTAGAGGTCTTAAAGTGTCGTAAAGGGTCACAAGAGGATCCTAGGAGGGGCCAGATGAGCTTCCACCTTCACATAGTTGGCCCTGTTAAGTAGAGAATGTTAAACAATTATCGAAACAAAGAGAAGCTCAATAACTTAAGATCTCAATCAACGTACGACAAATATATATTTCTTTTTTAAAAATAGTGTGAGTCGTCGCAATTACGATGGAAACCAAAGAATAATCAATGACAAAACTAAAAGAAACAACTATTTGTTGGAAACATCAATCACTTCAAGGAGCAATGATCACTTCAACTTTCCTCAAGAAGTCTTGACCCAAGATCAAGTCATATCGATCCATCTCAATGGCTACCAAAATCAACAGATCTCTGTCAAGAACCCAGTCGCAAAGCAACACCACAGACCGCACCGCGAACCCGCTGTGAAGAGGCATCCAATGTCTCATAAGTCACATCAAATGACCCACTTTCTATAATCCAAGTCTCTCATCTCGGTTCACCTAGAAGAAGACTTCTCCCAAGTCATCACGGACACCATAATAATCTACAAATCCAAGTCTCTAGACTCAACTCAATAATCTACAAGCCACTACCGAATCTACTGCAAAGTCATCTCCAAATGACATAACCAAATCTGCAAGAACACCAATCGAGTCAAACTTGATTGACAAATATATATAATTTTTTAAAAAATTGTGACTTCCATCACAATTACGATGGCACTAGAAAAGCGACGACAATCTGTCAGAAACATCTGACGGATAACCACCTCATGAATAGCATTTTCGTCGGTAAACAATCTACCAACGACGGTTTGACGTTAGAAAATTATGACGATTAACCATCACAGGTACAACATTTCTGTCGGTAAACTAACTATGTCCGACAGAGATCCATCAAAAGTGGGACAACTACAAATAGACCCGACGGCATATTCGTTGTGTTGAAACCCCCTTTTTGCGACACCTAAAGATGTCACACTTACAATGCCAATTGTAACTATCACTTTTTTTTACTGCAAAACTGCGATGCCTAGTGGTGTCTCTTAATCAGCAGTATACTGTCTAAATTCTGACAATCCATCGTCGGAAAAAGGTCTCAAATGTACTAGTGTTATCGTCATCATTGGAGGAAAATTAACAAGAAACCATTTATAGAGTATCTCAGAGAAGAAAAGGTTTTAGTTTTGGGTTTGATTTGACTATTGGTATAAGGGAGATGCAAATATATCAATGGGAGTAAGTGATCAAATTAGTAATGATAGTGATCAATCTAGGCTTGCTTCCATAGTCATTAGTGTCAGAATGAGATGATAACTATTTGTGTGAAATTACATTGGACCAAGGTCTATTTTATCGCTTGTCTTGTCAACCCAATGAAAAGAAAAGAAAAATCAAAATAGTGGAAGCTATGGAAAAGATTGAGCATTTATATACCTTGAAAAGTGGTGCAAGAGCCTTGGCAATTGGAGTGAGTGTTAATAAGCCTTGAAAAGTGGAACAAGAGCCTTGAAAATGGAGTAAGTTGTAGCGTACAATTTTGGGGCATTACTTTATAAATTTAGAAGTAAGTGGTAGCGTACAAGTTTGGGGTGTTACTATATAAATTTAGGTGTGATTTTGAGATTACAAAATGGAAAGCAGATAATTTAGAG
The DNA here is from genome assembly GCA_027943335.1 of Chamaecyparis obtusa. Taxonomy (NCBI): domain Eukaryota; kingdom Viridiplantae; phylum Streptophyta; class Pinopsida; order Cupressales; family Cupressaceae; genus Chamaecyparis; species Chamaecyparis obtusa. The sequence goes on along the minus strand of BSBK01006288.1, from coordinate 210,237 downwards.
AAAAAATCATTTATCTTAGTGAAAAAGCTAATGGAGGAGGTTGTAGAGTTGACAGATCATCAGGATTTGACATGACTAACTATCAAACCATAAGGAATTGTAATAATTTTAAATCTCCACAAGATCTCACGTATAGAGATCATGTATGTTTCCTTAGCACTAGCCCTTCCTTATCAAGGTTTTCTTTCTCTCTGTCCTTACAAAAATTGCTCGAGAAGATAGAATTAGTGAAATCATAAAAGAAATCTCATAATTATAGATTCTCCTATTTTGCTAACAGTAGCGAGCCCCAAAAGGATGGTAGCCTTTATAGGGACGGTGATAGAGAAAATAATACAAGAAATCCTTCAAGACCCACACATTATAGTGGTCAGAGTAATCCTAGGGATCTTAGGCAATGACTTCATCAGGCCTAATCAAAAGTATAGATTAAATATGAACATTATTGAGATTTTCTTGGTAGTCTTACTGCATGTTGGCATAACCAAAAGGGTGGCTGAGAGGATTTGTAGGAAAGTTTTCTCGAGTGAATTTCTAGTAAATTTAGTTGTAGTGTTGAGAAATATAGATGATAATCTCACCATCCCAAGGCCCAGGGATTACGGGATGGCTATTATCAATGGGAACCCTCCAATACAATACCCTATTTTAGAAATTGAGTCAAGGGATTTCAGATATAGGAGGTGGAATATTATAGATAAGATTGATTTTCTAATGAAACAATACAAACTTCATCACAATGAAGGCCCCACTTGGGTAACAAACTTTCTTAATATCCAAAATTTGGTAACTAAGGACAAAGGTGAGAGAAAAATGAAAAATATGGAAGTGGGACTGTTGAATATCTTTGATTCTCAAGGTCCTCCACCACAGGATATTGAGCCATGGGACCCAGACTGGAGTTCAGAATAGGTGGTGAGGAGGACTCTTGAAGAACATGTGCTTATATATGCTAGAAGGAGCATGTCGATAGTCCACATGCAGAGGACAACATATGAAAATTTGGATGTTGGTGAGGGCAGCAAGATAGCAAGAGGACGTGTAAGGAGGTAGTTGTTACAAGGAGTAGCAGATAGTGCAAAGATTGGAGCACTAGGAGGAAAAGAAGGAGCTAAGGCGAAACCAAAAGATAAACCAGGGGACACCAATTTCCCCTCTTTTGCTTATCTCTTTTTGGATTTGTATTTGAAAATTGAATTCGACGTCTAGCTTTTGATACTGATAGATATGATTATGAAGACTTTATCAGACTTTTGGGAGTGAATTCTCCATACTTTTACAAACTTGTTTAATCTTTTATGATATTATTTGTTATTCTTTGAACTCTACATATTAATATATTCTAGCTTTAACCTATTATTAATAAAAAAATATTGACATATAATTTTAACATAAAAATTGAAATGTACTTAAAGTACTTGTGATATACTTCAAAAATATATACAAAATTTTAAATAATGTAAAAATTAAAAGAACATTCCAAATTTTTAATGATATTTATTTAGAAAATATAAACTATTGTAAACAATAATTTAACTAATGATCTAGAATTAAACGACTAAAAAAATCATTATAACTAATGCCAAAAATAATTTAACTAATGATTTAGAATTAATTATGATCCGAAAACTCACGATAATGAGTAGGAGATATAATTAATAAAGTTATAAATACTCTATGTTTGAATGGAGAAACTTATGTTAAATTAAAATATAGTAAGTAAATTATATCTAGCCGAGACAATAAGGACGGAGATATAACTAATAAAGTTATAAATACTCACTCTTCTATTCACAGTTTTCAACTGCTCTATTCCTTCCTCTACACTCTGTTTTCTTGCACCATTTTCTTCTTTGGTATCATTAATCTGTAGTTATTAGTACTTGCCGATAGGCTAAGCAAGTACTATTGCATTCATTTTTTAGTTTTTAATGTTAACTAATGATTAAATAAAACTGTTTAGATCAATTAGAATTTTTTAGATTTTGTATTTTGTAATAAATTTCATATTTTTAACTTTATAATTTATAGAAATCATTTTTCTATCATTTGATTGGCTAAATCATTTGAAGTCTTATTAAGGAATGAACCAATTAAAATTTACCACATTTGTTATTTATTGTACACTTTTTATTTAATATAATGAAAATGCATTGCTCCTTCCATATTGCATAATTTTCGGCTTGGAAATAATTTGTATTTCTATATTTTTGCGTACTTTTATTAAGATAAAATTAAGTTTAATTAATATAAAATTTTATAGTTTAAACAGTATATTTTTTAAATGTAATTTTTGTCATTAATTAGAAATGTTAAATAAAAATAATATATATTTCTATTATATGATCTTCTAAGATAAAAAATTATATAAATTAAAATAATAATATTGTATTTATAATTATTATACATTCTAAAATATATTATATTATAATTATAATTTATGTATAATATAATAATACTATATTATATATACAATAATATTAATCATATGTAATAAATATATATATCAATAAAATAAAATTAGCACTATTGTTATATTTACAAATAAAATTAAAATTGAAGTTTAAATTAATTATAATTTGCAATCAATAATTGTTTATATAATTATAATTTTAAAAATTATTTATTACTACAATTATCATTATATAAAAAATTATAATTAAATATAATTATATAATTAATTAAAATATTTTATATATTATAATAAATTTATTAAAATTAAGATTATATTTATATAAAAAATTAAAATTAAAATTAATTTAGCTATTACGTGCAACTTGTTATTAATAAGTTGAGTTCAGTTGATAATTTTTAAATTCAATATTATCAATCTATATTAATAAATTAGGTTATATCCATGATTATAGATTTAATTGATTGTTTAACCTAAAATTAGGAATGTTTGGCTTTATATTTTAAATTAATTGATTACATTGTATATTTACAAATTTATGATTTGACGTTAATAAATAAAATTAGTTCATCATGCATTTTAAATTTTTATTAATATGCTGAATTGGGCGAGTGCAGATTTTAACATACATTATGCTGGGAGCTGGGGCAGTGGCATCTGAGAAAGGTTACTCAATTTTTTGATTGCTTCGGATACTATACATGCAGATTTCTCTGCCTTCATTATATTAACTTTGATAACTTATTTTTATTAATAGAATATTTCGATTTTATTATATTAATTTTGATAATTTATTTTTATTAATAGAATATTTCGATTTCAACCCTTCATTGATAAAAAAAAACATTTAAAGAATTGTAAGTTCAAGGACACATTAAGTTATTGGCAAGAACAAAGAAAATAAAATACTCATGGACTGTTGATTTTCAGCACTAACAGACCATATTCTTATTTTTCCAAATTATGTTAAAGCAATTCATGACCCTTACATGTAACTTTGACAGTGGAATACAAATACTTTACACATTATACATTATACTTTATACATTATATATATAGTGCAGACTCAATACTTTATACATTGACAAGCAAAACGTACTAAAAAGGCAATGACCCTTCAACTGGGCATAATTCATAAGCAAAACTTACTAAAATGGCAATGAAGCTTCAAGTGAGGATAATTCGTAAGTTAGTTATGTTGCTTGTAAACTAATTATTTATGTATTCTCTAAATGTGAAGGAAAGTTGCATATCCCAATTTCAAACAATACCCATTTTTTAACATATAACCAGTCAACGTAAATTTCTGAAAATGTTATAGAGCTTAGTGGGTGGACTCGTGTAAAATTAAAGGCCTTGAATAGAGTTTTATATAAAAGCTGGATTATGATGAAAGCAGTCTTAAAATAAAATATCAGTGCCTACAGCATTACAACAGCTTGTAGAAATAAAGCTCAGACAAAGCTGTTTAAGATAACATATATTAAAAGGCATTTTCTTTTATTAATTTATAAATTATGATAAATTTCAAATTTTATTAGGTAACATAGATATTATATTTAAATTAAAGTGTAGAAGATGTTTTATTTTAATTATAATAATATTTTAATTATTAAATCAAAATTTAAATTATTTTTTGGACTATTTTTATTGAAAATTGTATGTCTTGTTTTTTAAACTATGGTTGAGTTTTATAAGAAAACATGTGGACTAATAACATATTTTAACTTAAAAGTGAGCACACAATTTGAGTTTTATTTGTTAGTCATTCCTAAAATCTAAGAATTTTTTTTTGTTTACTTTTCCTGTACTTCAAATTAAATTTGAAATTATGGGAGTGGTCAAGATCACCCCATACTTGTATGCAGTGCTAAGGTATATAAATGTTTCATTTGACCCTTGGCTTATTGAGAGAGCTAACCTAGATAATTTAATATTACCTAGATTCAATCATTACAAACTAGAACACATATTTCGAGCTATTAATTGTTATACCTTAGAAATCATTTTATTTAACTTCATGATAAAAGAAATCTACATGGTTGATGGGGCTTGATAGTCAACACCATGTGATTGGATATGATGAGGATGTTCTCTTTGAAACTTCCATTAATAGTTCCTTTTGTAATATTTTGATTCATTATTACTAATATCAATAGTTATTCCTCTTGATCTTTTATTTCTCCTTTATTATTAATATCAATAGTTACTCTTCTTGATCTACTACTCCTACTATGAACCTATCTCTTCTTATAGCATCTACTTCATAAAAATAAATAAAAAATGCATGCATTGAAATTATAATCTTTAAACTATATTTTTTAATTCTTTAAATTACTTTTTATTAATTATTTTATTTACTTGATAAAAAATATATAATCTTCACCACTAAACTATATTTTAATTGAGCTTTCAATTCAACCTTCTTTTTTTTTATCTTAATCATTAAATTATTATTTTTTATGAACTATTTAACTTAAAATACATATTTTAACTATGCTTCTCTTTATAACCTTCTTATTGAACAATATTCTAAATCATTTCAAAATCCTACTTAATGAAAAACAATCCTTAAACTATATTTTAAATCAATATTCATTTTAATGATTAAAGAAATAAAAGAAAACTATTTGATTCTAAATGGCCATTTTTATGAATTCACTGGATATATTTTTATAAAATTCTATATATGATACTTATGATTATTATTAGTAAACCTTTAAAAAAAATAGTATAGATAATATATAATATTTATTTTATAATCTAAATATATATTACTTTAAAATATTTATGAGAAAATACATATTATAGACACTTCAATAATTATTTATAAACCTTAATACTTTATTATAGATAATATATAGTATTCACTTTATAATATAAATGCATATCATTTTGAAATATTTATAATAAAATATAAATTATTTAAAATTTTAGAATATTTTAAATACAAATTTATTAGAAACTTATCATAATAGTTCAAATTTTGATATTTATAATCAATAATTATTAGCTAATAATATTTAATATTACTCTATAATATATATTTATTTTTTATTATTTATTATAAAATAAAATAAAAACATTTTGTAAATTTAAAATTTTTACATTTTGTAAATTTATTATTTTTTTGAAAATCTTTTCTTTAAGAAAGACATAAAATGAAATTCGTATGACAGATAGGGTTGACAGTCAAATTCCAGGCGTGAAGGAGAGTTCATCTTTAATCTAAAATTGAAGAAACAAAATTATATTATATGATAGACACTTCAAAGAATTTTTTTGTTGCCTTGGCCGCCATTGCTAACTTTTACCCAAAATGGAAGCTTCAGTGCAAATTCCGCTATGTCATCCTCCCGGTTGACTGCTATACTTTAGATGCACTCTGACTGCTTGGATAACCATCAAAAAACACTTTTTTACAAAATATAATTTACAGACCTCGCAGGAATCTGCTATAAATATCTTCTTCCACAAGCTTGTTTGTCAAGATTAGAGTGCAATGCAATAATCTAGCATTTCACTTCAATACAGTTGCTTATAATTTGTAGGGTCTTATATTCTTCCAAGTTTTGAGTCCGGCTAAAATGGCGAAATGCAGTTTTACAGTTTACCTCATTCTGGCTGCATTGATTTTAGGCTTTAATGCTGCTGCAGAAAGTGATGAGAATGACAGAAATGGTAAGCGGAAGAATAACGGAAATGGTGGGCGAGAGGATAACAGAAATGGTGGGCAAGAGGATAACATAAATATTGGTCTGCGGGAGGATTTCTACAGAGGTCGTTGTGAACAAGCAGAATCCATCGTGTTTAACCACGTCAAAGCTGCGTTTCAAAGTAATCCGGGAGTGGCTCCCGGTCTTATAAGGATGCACTTCCATGACTGCTTCGTCAGGGTACGTACTCGTGAAACTCATTATATGTACATACACATTGAATATATACTCATTGGAGTTCATCTGATTTCATATATGGATATATATTCATTTATTTTCATAAGAAATGGGTTTGTGTCAATCACTATTCATGAAATATGGGTCAATGAATTTGACTCAAAAAAAAACTAGAAAGTTGAATTCTGATAGCAATATCACAATTTGACTTGTAGAAAATATCTCCTACTTATCATAATGAATATATACTCATTTCAAAATTCATTCCATTTCATTACATATGAACATAAGCATTGTATTATACTCATTCAAAATTCATTCCATTTCATTATATAGACATACACATAGAATATATACTCATTGAAACCCATATACTCATTGAAACCCATTTCGTTTCATTAGACAGATATATATACATTGAATATATACTCATTTCAAAATTTATTCTCTTTCATTATATGGAAATACACATTGAATATACTGCATTTTTTCACCACCTGAGATGTTTTGAAATGAATTGCAGGGATGCGATGCGTCCGTGCTTATCGACTCTACTCCAGATAATTCGGCGGAAAAAGATTCGCCAGCTAACAATCCGAGCTTGCATGGGTTTGAAGTGATTGATGCAGCCAAAGCAGAACTTGAAGATGTCTGTCCTCAGACTGTTTCTTGTGCAGACATACTCGCATTTGCCGCTAGAGATAGCGCATTTCTGGTTATTGTTTCTCAACCCCATCAATTATTTTTCTTCGACAACTTCTTTTTTTCTCTCTTATCTATTATAGATAGGTCAAGGGTGTCAATAGTGGTAACTTCATTTATCTTAAAATTCAAAAAACAGAAAATATAATAGATTTTCGTGAAATTTTCAGCTGTCTGTTCTTTATGATTTGCATATTTTGTGGTCGAAAACCACAAAAAAATCACTATATTTTCGCAAATTTGAAAAAAACAAGTTTGAATTTTATTTTCTTTGGTACGTTCTGTAGAGAGCTTAGCCCATGCCAAAGTTCTCAAAATGCTATATTGAATTTTGATGATTTTTCTTCATGTGTAACTTAAAAGTTTATAGCTATTGTTTCAGTTTATAAGAAGTTAATTACAATGAACTAAGAGGATTCATTGTGTGCAAAATGTTAAAAAATGGTCATTTTGAAATGACCTCCAATCCATGTTGGGTTAACCATTCATTTTGATTACCTACACAACTGATCCAATACTTATACACAAATGACCTACTAATTATGGGCTATGGATGTCGATACATAATTTCTCTAATTAGTAACTTTTCTCTCAACTACTAGATATACAAATGAGTGGTTATTGACCAAGAGATTGATTTTTATAATATTATTATAATGATTCAAGTGTGTAGTTTTCAAGTCAAACTCATTGACTTATGTTTCATGAATAGCATGTTCCCATGAACAATACAATTATCAAAACATAAAACCTTTTAACAATACTAATTTTATGAACAGGCATCTCCATTTGGACGCGCAAGGTGGCAGGTGAATGGTGGGCGAAGAGATGGACGAATTTCATTGGCTACAGACACCACAGCAGATAATCTGCCCTCCCCAGCCCTTAATGTGGACCAGTTAACAAAAGTGTTTGCATCCAAGGGGATGTCCCAACAAGACATGGTCTTTTTATCTGGTATATCATTACATAAAAAACTCACTATTTTCTACACATAGTACATATATTTTAAATACATCAATCTAAATCAAATCATGACAATTTATACAACATCTCTCTCTCTTTTAAAGATCATTGTAATATGGTGCAGGTGCTCATTCAATTGGTGTTTCCCACTGCAATTTCTTCGTAATGCAGAGGCTGTACAACTTCAACAACACTCATTCGACAGACCCATCACTAGACCCCAGCTATGCCGCTCAAGTGAAACAACAGTGCCCTGCTGACACCACCGACAACACCATCACAGTAAGACTGGATAGCAGCACTAGGGAAGATATCTTGGATAAGAACTATTATGACAATGTTAAAAACAACCGCGTTTTGTTCACATCAGATGCAACATTGTTGACAGATGCAAACACTAACAGAGTTGTGCAACAGTGTGCCACTTCAAATTTGTTCTTCTGGCAAAAGTTCTCAGACGCAATGTCAAGGCTGGCAAATGTTGGCGTTCTCACAGGGCAGGATGGAGAAATCCGCCTCAATTGCAGGAAGATTAATAACTAGTTTTATCCATTATCTTGTGCTTTTTTATTAAGTTTTGAAGTTCATCTCAAATAAGGAAAATCTATTTGGTTTTATAACCAAATTGAATTATGAAGTTAATATAAGTTATCCTTTTGCACCATAATTTACACATTGGTGTATTGTAAGGATTGGATAACCATTTTCAATAATACATTGTTTTATCTATTTCTATATTGGAGTTTGATTTAATACACCACCCATTCTCGTCTTCTATTTGATTTTTTGATTTTTTTCCTCAATTATTAAAGAGAATAGATACATGATGCACTTATTTGATTTTATTTTCTTAATTTTATTGATTGATTTCCTTTAAATGTTAAGATTATATATTTTATTGATGATCTCTCTATAAATTGTTATATTTGATAGTAGAATGTATCATCAAATTTAAGCTTTCAAATAAATGTATATATGAATAAGGATTAAATATGTGATAAGAGATGTTAGTATTGATATGTTTATGTAAAGGATGATTGAGATTTTTTTTAAAGGTACACTAATAAATATCAAAAAAATTGCATTTAAATTAAGGCTATTTCTCCTTTCATGTTAGAATTGTATTTATCAATAAGACTTCCATTTTGTTTACTTGGGGAATTCTACAACTAACACATGGCATTCCAAAAGTGACTTGCATACATATGATTATTAGTAATCTAATGGGTCCATGGTGCAAATTTCGAAGAAGATTACATTTGAGCTATCATATACTATTTCAAGAGAAGGGTGCTTTGAAATTAGATTTATAAACATAGATGAATTCTTAGAATTAAGTGTGCATTCAAAAAGAGGACGATATATTTGAAAACATTATTATATGACAATTAAGATTTACAACTATAAAGAGTTAAAAATAGAAAAAAAATACTATATTGTATTATATTTAATTATAATATACAAATTTCAAATAATTTAATAATAATATAATACTAATAACTTATAATGTTTTTTCTTATATTAAATTTTGAATAGTACATTTTTTTTTTGGTAATTAAAGGGCTAAAGCCAAAAGTTTTTATTAAAATTAAAATTAAAAAAGTTACATATAGCTCCTTCAAGCAGCCATATAGTTCCTGAAATAACAAACCAAACCTATAGCTGCCATAGTGAAAGAACAAAATGAAGCCCTTTACTCTCCCAACATAAACTATCTACAATCTTGCAACCTTGATGTTGTTAGATTTTACATATATAGTTATTACAAAATCAAAAACCAGAGTAAAACCATGATTACAAAACAATAGAGGATCAAAAGGTATTATTATCTCTTATCGTCACTAATTCAATTGGAGAGGATGGTACGACTTCATTTGCACGTCTTTTGGGGCTGCTCTTGCTACCTCTTGATCTTCTTCATCATCTTCACCCTCCGAAGAGTCCTCACTTCCCATTCCATCCAACTTATCATCATTTGATTAAGATTAATACATAATTTATTAACATCATGTAATTAACTCATTATATAGACATACACATTGAATATATACTCATTGGAGTTCATCTGAATACATATTTAATTTCACACACTTATTCCCTAGCTTAGGTTAGGTATTTGAGATTAAATATAAAGTATGTTTACAATCAAGGATTTTATTATATCTTATAATTAAAAATTTGACATGTTTCTTTTGTTTCTAATAATGCAAAAGGTATAAGAAATGGATGTTTGTATGGGAATGAAGTTTGAAGTGTGTTCTGATGAGGAGGGATTTGAGGGTGCTTGGTTTCAAGGAACTATTATAGGACATGTCAATAATACTAAAAAATCCAAGTATTATGTTTGATATGATCATTTCATAACCGATGAATGGGCTCAAGAGCCCCTTGTTCAAGAAGTTTTTTTTTAATATATGAGACCCATTCCACCTGTGATTATGTTACCTCCATATATACCACTCGAATTTCCTATGGAAGTACTAGATAACGATTGTTGGTGGAGGGGCGTGATTGTTGATAGATTTGAGTCACCTCTTAGTCAACAAGAGTTCTTTGAAATATATTTCCCTGATACTCAAACTCTACAATTGTATTCACATTCCCACTTACGTCCAGCACAAGAATTGGTTAGAGGTCAATGGATACTAGCACAACGATATTGAATAGTTCACTATTTTTTTGTATTGAGATCCACTACATATTAAATCATTTCAAGTACTATTTATTTTTGTATTGAGATCCACTACCTATTAAATAATATATTCAATTGAAATTTTGTGGTGTATATTTAAGTACTACGTTTTATTTTAAGTTAAAATAGTTTTTGAATAAGGTAAAAATAGGTTTTGAATGGGCCCCGAAACCATTTACAAATAGTTTTTGGAGGGAACTATAACCCGGAGAATAAAAGTAGGAAGAATTAGCTCAAAGGAAAGTGAAACAGCTGGGGATCAAGATAACCCTTATAGAACCCCCCAGCACAAACTGCCAGTAAAGTTACCAGCAGGGAAATCCCAACGTTACAACAGCAGCCAAAAAAAGTATTCAGAAGAACACAAGCTGCTAAGATCTAAAACGTAAGACCAACGCCTTATAGAATCACCATTCTAGGGTTTTCAAGCTCCCTAAACTGAGCATAAGGGTTTTGATGGCTCCCATAACCAGTTTTAATGAAACAGCAGCTCACATAGATTTGCAAGTAGGGCTTCAACTACACCATTCCTTCAAGGTTTTGAAAGGCTCTCCCAACCTTATTGATGGCTCCCATAACCAACATGGGTTTAAGCATCCAATAGATCTGGCAGACAGACTCATCCACCCTATCATGATCATACCAAATACGAAACAGTAGCTTATAAGAATGAGCTAGAAAATCTTCTGTTGCACCTATGTTTTGTGGGTTTTGAATGGCTCCCCCAACCATTAAGAGAGGACTGAGAGTGAAGATGACTCCCCAAACCACCATATTACGATCTGCCAGAAAAAAGAAAAAACATTCAAGGATCTCTGGCAAAAATAGGAGTAACCAGCAAAGGCCGCACCCCTTTGGGTTTTGAAAGGCTCCCCCAACCTTTAACACAGAAATGGAGAAGAGGAAAAGTATCCCCCACTCCACCAGTTTACAACTTGCTAGACAAAAGATGAAATTGTCAAAGATCTTTGGTAGAAACAGAGCCCTCTAGCTGTAGCCAAACTCACCATCAAAACCCCATCCCTCCTCTTCCAACCAGCACCTAGCCACTTCAATAGGTAGAGCCTCCACCTCAGAAGGAACTTTCACCTCTATAGAAAGTGGGAAAGAGGTGTTAAGGGGGAAAGAGAGCTTCACCCCAAAATGAGCATCCACCTCTATAGGACACAAAGAAGAAGAGTTGTGATGATGAGAAACCAACAGCTACCAACGAGCTTTTGAGTGCAGCCCCACCTCAAAAGGGATCCCACACAAGATCATTCTAGATGAACCAACACCCTTCTCCCACACAACTGGAAGAAGTGATGGAACCCATAAAGAGGCCCACCCGTGAGGTTCCCAGAAATAAACTAGCTTAGCAGGATCCCAAAAAGGGACCCAGAACCACCACTCACCTTCATACTTCTTATGATACAAGGGTCGCCTCCACTCCAAAAAAATGAGGGAGAGAAACCCCCCCCCCCAAACATTGCCATATCTTTGAGCGCAAACCCTAACAGTCCAACTGGGAGCAAGGTAAGAGAGCCAACCACAACTGCAGCTGCCCCCCGCCATGAAAACCCATAGACCCCCACCTGGGTCACCATCCTCTGCATCTACTGCTCCCTCCTCATCGTAGCCAAGGCTTCCTCCCACTGTGCTCGTCCCCGCCCTGCAACTACTCCCGCTCGCCCCCGCCCTGCAACAGCTCCCTCTCTTGCTCGGCATTTCAAAACTATTTTTAGTTAAAATAGTTGAATGTTCAATTTAACAATTATTTTTTGTCATGAGCTAATAAGTATTTATTTTAATTTATTTTTTTCATGCTAAATTTGTGTAGAAATCATCATATTTATATCCATTTCTAATTCTATGAATTGAATGTAACACGAAATTATTATTTTTCTTTCTATCTAAGTTGATTATTAGTTTTCTTTGGAGGGTAATGCCGCCAAATGCATTGATATGTGTTTCTAATTCTATGAAATAAATGTAAAGGGATTATTAATTTTGTATATGTAAGTTGAATATTAATTTCCTTTGGAGGGCAATGCCGCCAAAGAAAGTACTAAATTTTATTTAAGTATATTACTTCAATTGATTTTTTATAACTATATTTAAGTACTAGATTTTTTTTTAGTTAAAATTCTGGAATAGTTCAATTTTGCTATTATTCTTCCTATAAGTAGTTATTTCAATATTCTATATGTGTGTGCTAAGGAAAGCTCCTTCATAGGGTTAGTATCATCAATAAACGAAATGAGAATTAAATAGCCACAAAAAGCAATCTAACTAAGCAAATTTAAAGATGATTGAGCACTCTATGGCTCTCTAATTAGGGATGCTAATGATGAGCTCTCAGCAAGCTCTCACTAGTGACAGTCCTAATATGAGAGATCAAATGATAAGCAAGTTAAACGAGTTAATTCCCAAAAGAAATACTAATTATCTCTAGATTTGCCTTTTCTAACTCAAATTTGCAAGAGGTTTGATGCTTCATAAAATTTGTGGATGATTATTGCTTCAATTATGCCTTGCTTTTATAGATTTTGGCAAAGGTAGGGGGTGTGGTTGATTTGATCATGATTTGATGAGGGTTAAGTCCATGGTTCCACCTTTGGAGACCATTTAAATATTATGTCCTCAAAGCTTGGGACAAGAGGACAAAATGGGTGGACAAGATGCTCTCTCCTTATGGTTGATGGAGATTTGATTTAAGCTTGATCCATGTGAGCTTGATCATTCAATCCTATTGGTTGAGATATTTTCTCCCATTTGGTGGTTGAGGGAAAATAGGATTTTAATCAATTGAATTTAATTAATATCTTTAGCCATGTGTAGCCCTTGAATGGGTTGATTTGATTTAAAAGAACTATGTAATTAATTAGATTAATTACATAATTAATTGATTTATCATGATTTATTTGATTTAAATTGAATTTATGGCTTTTGATTTTTAATTAAATTTGATTTATGGCTTGATTGAAATGTTGCTTTAATTCTAGCTTGATTTGATTTAATTGCTTTGATTTTTTCCTTAGTTGCTCACTTGATTGATCTTGTCCAATTTCAGGTGATTACAAATGCCCCTCTTTGAGTCGACCTGCGAAGTGTATCGATTTAAAGAATGTCTTGATGATTTTTTATGCAACGTCCTAATCAACTGATGTCTGATTTGATATGATAGATGCAGATTCTAATGATGGAATTGATGCAGTTTTGATTGATTTGAAGTTCCTCGATAGTCGATCTGATGATAGGTTGTCTGATATGGTTCCTGTTTTGATATGATTCGATGTTTGATGCCCCTTTCGATTGATAAACAAAAAGTTTTCTGATAAAAGATTATGCTTTGATTTGATGGTCATGCCCCTGATTCATTGATTAAGATGTCAACCCTGATTATCTAAGTGTATGCCCCCTCAGAAATGAAATGAAATTTGATCGTTGTTGAAAGCTATGACATTTTAAGTCAAGTTTGCATGAATTAGGTCAATTAGTAATGAATTTTGATTTCATTTATGATAATGTAATCATGATCGTTTGATGACAAATGCCCCTGATTTGGTAGAATGGTTGAACATTTTGGGTCCTTGGTCATTTTCTAGTCAAAGATGCCCTTTTTAGGTCAAAATGGGCTATATATAGGGCTAAAAGTCATTTTTACTATTCATTTTCACTTTCACTTTTGACTTTTTTCTCTAACCCCTTGGAGCTATTTCATGATGTTTATTCCAATTTGAGAGCACAAATTCGAGCGAGGGTGCTGATACTTGCGTCCACCAAGCTACGGACCTCCGGTATGTACCCCGACAACTCACTTTGTCATTTAAATATATTTAAATTTGAAAATTTTGGATTTTTACTAGAAAAAACCTATTTTTTTCTTTTTTTTCTTTTTAAATAGCACATTTAATAGTTTTAATAGCACGTACACAATTTCTCCAGCACTTCCACAGTTTTTCATAGCGCATTCGCTATTTTTTATAGCGTGTACATATGGTAAAACTAGGGCATGAAACGCATTCACCCTTTTCTATTGCGCGTACAAATTAGTTTGCGCATAATAGTAATTTAGCAACGCGTACAGGTAAATCATGTAGTGCGTACTAAATTCCATAGCGCATACACATTAAAGTAGTGATTTCAATTATTTCTCTTGCGCATTCACTAGTTTTAGCTTTGCTTTTTCCTTTTAGTAGTTTTAAACAATTAAATAGCGCATTTACCATGTTAGGTTAAAATTGCAAACTGCTGAGTCAGTTTTTCAAACCATCTGGTATCGTCAATCAGTCGATTGGTTTAGGTAACAAGTCTGATTTGATAGTGAGACATATGATGTCATTTTGAGTCAAGTCATTCTGAACGTTTGATTGTCAACCTTGATTTAGATGGTGGGTGATGATAAATTTTTTGTCCTCTCTAATTAGAATCAGGAAAATTGATTATGGTTTGATAATTTTAAATGTTCAATTGACTTAGGATGATCCAAAATGTAATGATTTCAAATACTAATGTGTTTAACTTGCTTTTTGCAGGCCGAGCTTAAATTGCTCGAGATTAGAGGCTTGTATCCCTTGCCTTTCAAGATGATAGATGACCTGAGCAGTTCAGATCGTTGGGTGATTAGCAGATGTGAATTGTCATTCCTTCTTTTCCTTCCTCAATTCCATGTGAATCAAGGTCTCATTACAACCATGGCAGAGCGATGGCACTCTGACCATAACACATTTCACTTGCCGATGGGGAGATGACCATTACCCTCAAGGATGTGTACTGCATCCTTCGCATCCCCACTCATGGAGAGATGATATACTATGACTAGGTTTAAGTTGGGACCACCTATAGGTGAGTCTTTGGTGACCCAACTATTGGTGATGATTCGATCTAGTGGACCCAATTGCCTTCCTTCCATGTTCTTCATGTTGTTCTAGGAGCATTAGTTGGTGGTTTCCTCATTCTGGATCGGTGAGGACATGTCTTTGTAGTTGGTTGGGGTCATATCCTTGAGGATATGATCGCACAGCCACAATGATTTGATTCGGGGACCTGTGTACTTGCACAGTTATATCATGAGTTGCATTCAGTTGTATACCATCGTGGGGTGACTCTTTCTGCAGGTGTGATCCTGTTGCAACTGTGGCCGTGGGAGCATATCCATGTTACTAGACCTATTTATATTCAACACCATGATCCAGGTCGGCCCTTCGCTTGGATGTATGAGGGGATGGTTGTGCAGGCCCACTTGGGCAAGCTAGACTACTAGAGATGAGTCATTGATGACATTGATTAGGTCGTATGGTGGCCATATATTGGATGTGACACTAATGTATGCTAAGGGGTCCTAAGGGGCCCTACAAGACATTAATATGTTCAAGGATCCCTTATGACCCCTTACCATACACTAATGTCTAATAAGGGGTCATAAGAGGTCTTAAGGGGTCGTAGGGCACATTAATGTGTTCTCAGACCATTTACGACCCCTTCCCATGCATTAGTGTATGGTAAGGGTTCCTAAGGGATCTTAGGACATATTAATGGGTCTTAATGTATCCTAAGACCCCTTACAACCCCTTACAACCCATTAGCACCACTCTCTCTATATCTTAGGGGTCCTAAGGGTTGTTAAGGGGTCCTAGGACACACTAATGTGTCCTAGAACCCCTTACTACACCTTAGGTCTTAGGACACATTAATTTGTCCTAATAACCCTTCCCCTTAGTACCCCTTACCATACACTAGTGTATTGTAAGGGGTCCTAAGGGGTTATAAGGGGTCTTAAGGGGTCCTAAGACACATTAATGTGTCATAAGATCCCTTGTGACCCTTTAGGACTCTTTAGGGCCCCTAAGATGTATGGTAAGGTGTCCTAGTGGGTCATAAGAAATATTAATGTGTCCAATGACCCCTTATGACCCCTTACAAACCTTTAGGAAACCTAATATGTATGGTAAGGTGTCATAAGGGGTCATAAGGGGTCTTAGGACCCCTTATGACTCCTTAGGACCCCTCTCTCTATATCTTAGGGGTTGTAAGGGTTTTAAATAGGATACATTAATGCGTCGTAGGATCCTTTAGAGAGAGAGAGAGAGAGGTTAAATTAGGGGACAATATGGTGAGAAGAGTGAGTGGAGAGAGTGAAAGAGGGTATTTAAGGGGAGATAAATGTGAGAGTGAGAGTGAGATATGGGGGAGAGGGTGAGAGACATGAGGTAGAGGTAGAGGTTAAATTAGGGGACAATATGGTGAGAAGAGGGATGGGAGATACTGAAAGAGGATATATTTTAAGGGGAGATAAATATGAGAGTTAGAGTGAGAGTGAGAGAAGGGGGAGAGGGTGAGATACATGAAGTAGAGATAGCTGGTAATAAGGGGGAACAAATAGTGAGAAGTGAAGGGAGATGAGAGAAAGGGAGAAGGGGGAGGGGAAGATATGAGGTAGATAGAGATAAGGGGGAGGTGGAGGGGGAGAGAGATGAGGTAGATAGAGAAAGAGGATAATTAGTTCTTGGAATAGACAAAGATAGTGATGGGAGAGAGAGAGAGAGAGAGAGAGAGAGAGAGAGAGTACAATATGAAAAAATCCTCAAATGATTGTGCACAAGTCAAGGGCTTAAGGTTACAATCAATAATCCACTAGGAATCATGTTGAAGACAATGTCTCAATTTCTAAAATTTGGCTAAGAAATGTAACTTATACTTAAAGGTTATATTTTATGTATGGTCCTGGTGCTAAAATTGGCATGTGCCCTATTTAGAAGGGTCTTTTGTCTTTCTTTATTACCACATAGGGCATACACACTATAGTGGGTATGCGCTATGTAAGCGATTGCATTTTGATGTGCATCGAATACAACCTTGGGGAAACATTTAAATTTGAATAGAGTGTATGCACTATAGCATGTATGCACTTTTAAATGCATTGGAATCCATCAATCCTAAGGCTTGGATTTTTCTTGGAGATCCAACCCAAAGGCTTGGAGGATTCAAATAGATCTGAGGCATTTCTTCTAGCAAACATACAAAAAATTTAAAACTTTTTTGTGTGCCCTCCGTCAGGTTTACTCATGGTTCAATAATGATAAAATCAAATGACATAATATTGTAGATCTCTCTATTAGATATCTAACCATATAATTTATTGTAAATTCTGATTATGTTAAGCTTTTATTCTCTAATTTCTTTTGAATCTATGTCCATTTTTTGTCAAAAACCAATGTATAGTATTTTGGGCTTAGATTTTGGCTCGTTCATCGAATTTTGCAACTAGTTTTTTAGAAACTAGACTCTATTATACACACTTTTTTTAAAAATAAGTTTTTATTTTCATTTAGTTTTCAATGATTTCTGAGGGTTCACACAAAAAATTTTAACATTTTCAAGATGTGTCCACTTACAAAATTCATAAAAAATTAAATATACATTAAAAAATTAGCAAAAAAATCTAGGATAAACTACGTGGTGTTAGCTAACTTCTCGCTAGAGTGATTAAAAAACTTCAAAAAAAAGTTAACATTTTAGGGGGGGCACACTAGACACTATGTTATGTTTTTTCTCAAAAAATAGGACCACTTTTTGTGCTCCCCCTTTTTGAGGGCCTTAAACTCCACCATTTAAAAAAAAATAGTAGTTTAGAAACTAGATTTGGAGGACTACAATTTTTGTTTTTTTTGCATCTTCAAATTTTTATTCTAACTATCTTCAATTTCTCATCAAAGTTCAAAAATTTCTGATTTTAGAAAAGAAAAAAGTGGCATCTTATACCCCCTTTCGGCCCCCCATCTTTGTGCACTTATCCCAAAGTATCAAAATTAGAGAAAGTGGTCTAGTGGGTAAAGTTACACTTTTAAGATACAACACTAGAGTGGAAAGCCTAATAAGATCATCATGTTGTAATATGTAGAATATTTAATCTATTAATAGGGAATGATTAGTACTTGATATTAAGGAGATAAATATTTACATGAAATTGACATAACTTTATCAAATCATGCAAGTAATGTAAGGAGATAATAATAATAATAATGGATATAAGTAAGTGGTTGGATTACTTGATTCAAAATGGGATGTCATTCATAGGGAATATTGTATATCAAGAAACTCAATAAAATAGAGTATACTAAAAGAAAAATATTATGGAGGCTTGGTTGGACATGTTAGGAGTGGGCATAGTTGCCTCAATCAATGAAGGCATTTTTTGTTGTGCAAATACATAATGATGTGATGAATTTCATATAAGGTTGCAATACTTTTCAAGTCAGCAAAAGACATATTCAAAATGTTGGGTTATATTAGCCCCTAATAGTTTCATATAATCCATGGGAGGACATAAGCACACAATCTCTATTGGGATTGCTAAATAAAAAGAAAGGAAATGATTTGATCTTGATGGTCATAAATATTTTGACACTTCATTCAATATGATAAAATCAATGATGTAATATACCTAAGAAAATTATATTTCAAGGAAGTGATAAGATTGCATAATTTTAGATAGGCACTAAGTTTGTCAGATAATGTTGGAGAACCTCATGGAAAAATATGAAAATAGATCTAGAGTTTATCTCAACATTCAATCTGAAAATAGTAGTAAAATGAGCTTGGTTAACTTGCTTAGATGCTTGGTTGGAGAGAAAATAAGGAATTGGGATATGACTTTACTATAGGTAAGATTTGCATAATAATTTAGTATATGGAAACATTAAAAAAGAACTATTTTAAATTGTGAAATAAAGCCAACATAAAGAGTGTATATGACCTAAGAAAAATTAATACTTGGAAGATAAGAGAAGTGTAGAGGCAAAGGATTATTTTGAGCATATGAAGAAAGAACTTGAGGAAGTGAGAATCCATTTACAAAGGATGAATAAAAAATGCAAACAAGAAGAAAAAAACTAGAATCTACATAAAAACATAACTATCAGAAATGATGTGAAGATATGCCTTAGAAATGAGAGGTTTTGAATGGGGTCATATAACAAGCCAAAAATGAGTAAATTATATCCCTTCATAATCATGAGAGAATTTGACTCAAGAAATGCCTATAAGATGGATCCATTGCAAGATCTATAAGATGGAGTCACTATTGGATCTTGGTATATCACTAATATTTAACATCAAAGACTAATATAAGTACTATGAGATATGTTCTAGGGGTGGGGGTACATGGGGTACCAAGGGAAAATATGTATATGTTTCTGTGCAAACAAAATGAGAAATCAAGGAAATGGTGTTCAATAAAATAGGAAAGCTCGTTAAGAAAAAATGATATGAGTATTCGGTGAAATAGAAAGGAAGATTCAAGTTGAATTTTCAAGTGGTGAGATAACTAGGGATCTTGACAAGAGGATCCTTGGGAAAAAGTAAAACAAACCTACATCGCCAACTTTTAATTAGTTATTTATTTAATTTCATTTAATAGTGAATTGTAGTTCATATGTCATTAAATTCTATAATTTAGTTGTGTGGGTTTTGTAGAATGTTCATAATAAGTATTTGGAGGTAATGTCCATGATTGGGAGTAAATAGAGGCACTAAGATACTTAATTGGTGTTGAGAACCTTGATCAAACTAGAAAATTATCATAGTTGTAGAGTTTCTTTTAGTGTAAAATGATTTGGAATTTGTGACAATCAAGGAAAATCTATGAACAATTATTATGGAAGAGGCAAGGAGTAGGATATTAAAGGAGAGGCATAATCAAGGCTTATGACAAGGCATACACATTCCTCAAATAGACATTTCACTGACACGTACTATTTTTGTAGATGATACTTTGTTATATGGAAAGGAAACTCTTGCATAAGCCAAATGGATAAAATGTATTTTAGATATGTACTCTTCAATTTCAGGGAAAGGATAAATTAGAAAAAGTCTAAGATCTGTCTCCTTAATTCCAAGGAAACTATTAGAAAGAAAATTGCTCAAACTTTAGGTTTCTAAGTGGTTGAATTACCATGCATATACTTGGAGCTCCCTTTCTTTATGGGTACAAATAATATATCTTACTGGTCTAAGGTTATAGAAAGCATTAAGTCCAGAGTTTCAACTTGGAAAGCTAGATGGTTATCATTATCAGGCCACATTTTGTTCATAAAAATTGTTTTAGTAGTAATTCCAAACTATTTCATAGTTGTTCTCAAGGCCCCATAATCAGTTGTTGACAAGATAGAGAATATTATTAGGAACTTATTATGGAAAGGGAATATGAATGATGTTAAAAAATTTCATCTAATCTCCCTGGATGGCTTGTGATGCAGGAGCATCTTGGGTCTTTGAGCAATCTTGCATCAACCAAAAACATTTCCTATTTCTTTGTTCCTGTAGGTTATTTGTGTTGTAGCCATTGCAGCTCTTGGTTTCTTGTTATGAGAAGTTAATGAAATGATGTGGACCTATTATTGAACCTTCTCCTAAGAGTGCAAATCCTAATTCATCTAGAGTTAAGATTTATCATCTTTTTCCTCAGGTGTCGACTTTCCAACCAATTTCACATGAAACATGGAAGCTCTTTGCCTTGCACGGTTTCGTATGAGGAAATAGGACCTTGTAAAGTTGGGGATTTTTTCTTGGATCACGTGTGGACCTAAATGTTACTTTGCATTGTGTTTTGTTCATTCTTTCAATATTTTTGGTTTTCTCTTCCTAAGTGGACCTATAATGTAATTAAATGTCTAACTGGTTGACTTGTGGCTTAGCTGGCTATATAAGAAGCTTAGGTTGGTTTAGTAGAAAGCAGATCATGGTAGTAGAAAAGTAGTAGAAGTAGAAAAGAAGGTAATATGTGAGCTGAGACTCTGAATTCATAATTCTCTTTGTATAAGGCTGAAACCCAGAAGGCTTCACAATCAGGCATGTTGAAGGATTTATAATAATTGTACCAATGTGTTTGCTAGTTTCCTTGCCTTATTTTATGTTGTGTTTTCATTGTTTCATGTGAATTATATATTTATTTTGTGTGTAACTCTGAGAAGGGCTTGTTTTTTGGTTCAAGTTGAGTCAAATATGCTTGAATCTACCCCCCCCCCCCCCCCTCACGTCAAGTGGTATCACAATGAAGTTCTTTCTTGTGGATTGGATCATGGAGAACCTTATTGAATTGGTTATAGGGTGGCAGATCTGAGGTATGACCTATAAATTATTGAAGGTTACAATCTTGTTGGAACCTAATTGTCAAGATGGTTTGTGGTAGAGGAAATGATAATGCTATCATGGATATGTTGAGATAGATTGCAACTATGCTTGAAGCTATAGAGACAGCCCACAGAAGAGGCACACATCTTGAAAATGTTAGTGATGAAGAAGAGACATAACCTAATCCTAAACTTGAAGTTGAGCAAGATGAGGAAAGACTTTTGAGAGTTTTGTCTAAGGCTAACTCCAGACGTGTGGTTGAAGTTTCTTTCTATGATGGAAGACTTGAGATTGATGCACTTTTGGATTGGATCTCTGAGATGGATAAATACTTTGAGTATGAAGGTACTCCAGATAATAAGAAGGTTAAGATAGTAGTCACAAAGTTGAAAGGTCATGCATCTCTTTGGTGGGATCATTTGCAAATTGAGAGACAGAAGAGAGGAAAAGAAAAGATCGAGACATGGATGAAAATGCTTGGAAAGATGAAGAAGAAGTTTCTTCTAGCTGACTACCAAGTTAGTTTGATGAGAAAAATGAAAAATTTGAGACAAAGGGACATGAGTGTGAAAGAATATACTAATGAATTTTACAAATTGGATATTAGATCTGGACATGTGGATGATGAAGTTGACAAGGTGGCTAGATACCTGAATGGCCCGAGGACATATATTCAAGATGAGATCAACTATGTTAAAATAGATAGTGTGGAAGAAGCATACCAATTTTCTTTGAAGGTAGAAGAGTGATTGACAAAAAGACATGATTAAAGAAAAAGAGGAAGAGATGGCAGATTTCAGAGAAGTAAGGGTAGAACTTATGGAGAAAGTAGTAGATCTGACAATGCAGTACAAGATAAAGGATGGAAAGATGAATCTGCTGGTAGAAGAGGTAATTACTCTAGAGGTAGCTATACTTGTTACTCTAGGAGTAACAATAATGGGAAAAGAGAAGACAAATCTTGGTTTAAAGGTACTTGTTACAAATGTGGTGAAGAAGGACATAGAGCCTTTGAATGTACTAAATCTAGAAAAAAGACTGGAGGTAATGGAAAAAAAAATTTGGCTTGTGAAGAAGTTGAGGAATTATCTAATGAACCTGAACATGGTGAGAACTTGATGCTAAGAAGGATCTTGTAGAATGAAGAAGCTGATGAGGAACCTAATCTTAGGAAAAGTTTGTTCAGAACCAGATGTAAGATCACTAATAAATGTTGCAAGGTAATCATTAATAGCAGAAGTTATGATAATTTGGCATCCGAAGAGTTGGTTAACAAGTTGGAGTTGCATAGATTGAGACATCCTAAGCCTTACTATATTGCTTGGATCTAGAAGGAGCATAAACTACTTGTAAGTGAACAATACCTTGTTAAATTCAAAATTGGGATTTATCATGATGAAGTCTTGTGTGATATTATGCCTATGGATTGTTGTCATATTCTTTTGGGTAGACCTTGGAAATATGATAGGAAAGCTTTGCATGATGGTAGATTGAATCAATATACTATTTGGATGGATGGAAAGAAACAAGTATTGTTGCCTTTAGTAGAAAACTTTGATGAAGGTCACTTTACTATTGTTAGAGTATGCTTGGTTGATGTTAAAACATTCACAAGAGAAATGAAAGAACATAATATTTTCTTTGCTTTAAGTCCAAGAAAAACTGAGAAATAAGATGAGTTAGAACATGCACCTGAGGTTAAACCTTTGTTGACTGAATTTCATGACATCATTTCTGATAATGTACCTAGTGGTTTGCCTCCTATGAGAAGTATAAGTCATTGTATGGATCTGATACCTGGAGCTAGTTTGTCTAAAGCTAGTTTGCCTAATAAAGCACCACATAGGTTGACACCTGATGAAAAGACTAAGTTGAATAGAAAAGTGAGAGAATTTCTTGACAAAGGTTTGATTAAGGAAAGTTTGAGTCCTTGTGCAGTACCTATTGTGTTAGCACCGAAAAAGAATGGAGAATGTGCAATGATTCTAGACCTATAAACAAGATAACAGTAAAGTACAGATTTCCTTTGCCTAGGATGGATGACATAATAGATAGTTTGAGTGGACCGAAGTATTTCACAAAGATTGATTTGAAGATTGGTTATCATCATATTAGGATTAGAGAAGGGGATGAATGGAAAATTGTTTTTAAGACTAATGAAGGTTTCTATGAATGGTTGGTTATGCCTTTTGGTTTGACTAATGCACCTAGTACTTTCATGAGGCTACTGAATGAAGTTTTGAAAATATTCTTGGGTAAGTTTGTGATCGTATATCTTGATGACATTTTGATATTCAATAAGAGTAAGGAAGAACATCATGAACATATCAGACAAGTATTGCAAAGATTGAAGGAAGAAAAGTTACAGATTAATTTGAAGAAATGTTCATTTATGAAAGAAGATATTGTGTACCTTGGTTTTGTAATTTCAGCTAATGGATTGAAGATGGACCCTGAGAAAGTAAGAGTTATACTTGATTGGCCTACATGAGAGAATGTTGGAGAGGTAAGATCATTTCATAGATTGGAAAGTTTTTATAGAAAGTTCATCAAAAATTTTAGTTCTATTTGTAATGCTATGACTGAGACTATGAGAGGAGATAAAAGGGATTCGAAATCGATGCATGGAGCACAAAAGAGTTTTGAAACATTGAAACAAAGAATTATAGAATGACCTACACTTTCTTTGCCTGATTTCAGTAAATTTTTTCAAGTTGAATGTGATGAGCTAGTGGAAGTGCAGTTGGAGCGGTTTTGAGTCAAGAAGGAAGACATGTAGCTTTCTTTAGTGAAAATTTGAATGATGCTAAGAGAAAATATTTAGTTTATGACCAGTAATTCTATGCTATTGTTCAAGCTTTGAAGAAATGGAAACATTATTTGATGCCTAAATATTTTGTGTTGTATACTGACCATAAAGATTTGTAGTATTTGGGAAGTCACAATAAATTGAATCAGAGACATGAAGTGGGTTGAGTTCTTGCATAATTTTTCCTTTTCGTTGAAGCATAAAAGTGGATAGTTGAATAAAGTTTTTGATACGTTGAGCTGAAGAAGAAATTTGTTGACATAAATGAGAGTTGAGGTACTTGGTTTTGATGATTTAAAGTGTTTGTATGAAACTAACCTTGATTTTGCAAAGCCTTAGAAAGCTTGTAAAGAACAAACAGTGAGTGATAAGTGGACTAATTATTTTGTTTAGCAAGACAAGTTTAAAGGATTTCAATTGTGCATACCTAGAGGATCTATGCGAGAGAAAATAATAAAGGAGAAACATAGTGGTGGACTTGCTGGACATTTTGGGATTGATAAGACTATGAAACTGATTTCAAAAAGAGACATTTGGCCACAAATTTATAGGGATGTACAGAGAGTGGTTAGAGGTTGCAAAATTTGCCAAACAGCAAAAGGAACTATTCAGAATTTGGGATTGTATACACCTTTGCATGTACTTGATGGACCTTGGGAAGATGTGATCGAGTATGGACTTTGTTATTGGATTGCCTAGAACTCAGAGAGGTAATGATTCTATTTCGGTAGTGGTTGACAGATTTTCTAAGATGGCTCATTTCATACCTTGTAAGAAGACATCTTATGCATTACATGTAGCTGAATTATTTTTCAAAGAAGTGGTAAGATTGCATGGTTTGCCTAAATCTATTGTTTCAGACATAGATGCTAAGTTTACTGGTTACTTTTGGAAAACACTTTGGAAGAAGATGAATATAGAGTTGAAGTTTAGTTCTACATTTCACCCTCAGACAGATGGACAGACTGAAGTTGTGAAAATAAGTTTGGGAAACTTGTTGAGATGTTTAGTTGGAGATAAGCCTGCTAATTGGGATTTAGTTTTGGTACAAGTAGAGTTTGCATATAATAATTATGTGAATAGAAGCACTAAGAGGACACCATTTGAGATTGTTACTAGATTTCATCCTAAGGGAACCACAGAGTTGAGAGATTTGCCTACTAAGGCAAGAAGAAGTGCTGAAGCTGAGGATTTTGCAGTCTTCATGGGAACTTTACACAATGAAGTCAAAAGGAATTTGGAGGATAGTAATCTGAAATATAAACAGAGAGAAGATCAAAGGAGACATAAATATTTTGAAGTTGGAGACAAGCTTATGATTCATTTGAAGAAGAATAGATTTCTAGTGGATACCTACAAAAAATTGAAAATGAAGAAGTTTGGACCTTGTAAGTGATGCAGGAGCATCCTGGGTGTAAGAGCAATCTTGCATCACCCAAAAAAAAATATTTCTATTTTTATATTCAATAAGGGCTATTTTGTGCAGAGCTGCTATTTATGGAAAGTTACTATTTTTGGTAATTTCTGTATGTGCTCAGAATGATCTGATTTCTTTCTTGCAGGTTCATTTTGGTCATATAAGTCTGCCAGTAAAGTTTCATTGCCAGATCAAGTGTATATTGGAAGATATTGAAGATTTTCGGTATTGGCAGCAGGGTACAGAAACTTTGAACTTAGTTTTGAAGGCTTTAGAGGCCCCGGATGAGGTCAAAATTTTGGGTGATGGATGCTTGCACGGATCAAGCCTGCAGAGCACTTCATGGCATTTCCAAAATAGGGTTATAATAGCCGATCGGGTCAACTGGTGATGACTTATGGTCTTCGGAAATTGGGCCACCTGAAATGGCGAAAAATAATTTTCTTCAAAATTTCTGTTCGGGTTTCAAAGGTTATCTTGAGCTGACTATGATGTAATAAAATGTAAAATAAAATAATTCTAAGTTTGGTTGGCCTTATTGGCTAAAATTTTGGAACCTTCCCAGGCGGTGGAAAATTGCCTATATAAGGAAGGTTGTATTATTGTCTTAGACAGTTCAGAATAGTTCTGGGAAGTAGATCTAGGTATTGACTCGAGGCTTTGTCCTACAAAATATTGTAAGGGAATGCCCATGTGGCTTTGCATATTGTAATTCTGAAAGTTTGTAATTCCATATTTGTGGAGATAATAAGAAGCCAATTTTCTATTCTTGCATATTATTGTTGTTGTTTCTCTATTTCTGTTAAGTGTTTGTGGTATTTAGGGGAGCACCCTTCATCAAGTGGTATCAGAGCAGGAGTTCCTGAGTGTGTAAATAGATCACCAACTGTGAGGCAGTTTACACCAGGACCGTGGTTAGGGTTTCAGCGCGCATCACAAAAATGCCTCCACGAAGGGAACGTGGCAGAAGAGTTGGTGTTGTAACACCTGAGGTTAGGGCACTGCAAAGACAAGTGCGAGCATTGCAAGAGATTCACAGAGGAATGAATCTTAATGTCAGAGACGAAAGCGAGGATGAAGCCGAAGAAGAATATCAAGAAGGAGAAGCTGAAATTGTGAACCAAGAGGAAGAAAGACTTTTTGGGCAATTTCCAAGATTGGGAAAAGACCTAAGATTGAGGTTCCTACATTTTCTGGAAATCTTAACCCAGAGGAATTGATCGACTGGATCAATGAATGTGAGGAATATTTTGAGTATGAAGATGTTGAGGATCCTGATAGGGTCAAATTTGTGAAGGCCAGATTGAAAGGTCATGCGAAGATCTGGTGGCAAGAAATTTAGTTGGAGCGAAATAGAAGAGGGAAAGATAAAATCACAAGATGGGATTGGATGGTGGATAAATTGAAGCGATAGTTCATTCCTGTTGATTATGAGCTTGACCTACTAAAGAAAATGCAAAGTTTGAAGCAAGCAGGAAGATCTGTTCAGGAGTATACAGAGGAGTTCTATCGACTCCTCATCAGAACAGGCCATGCAGAAGCTGATAAGGAGAAAGTTGCCCGATACCTTAATGGGTTAAGGCCAAGCATTCAGGAGGAGTTGAATCTGGTTTGAATGAACAGTATTGAGGAGGCATACCAGTTTGCCCTAAAAGTAGAGGAAAAGCTGAACAAGAAGTTTGAGAGCAGACAAAATGGAAGAGGTCACGGTGGAAGATCTGGTGGACGGTCATATGGTGGCCGAAATGAAGATTCGAAAAAGAAGGATGAGGCCAATAGCAGTCAGAATCAGAGAGGAAATAATTCCAATCGTTTCCAAGATGAGAGTAATAGAGATCAGAGAGGAAGAGGAAGAGGACAAGGATCTGGAAGAGGAGGCTTCCGTGGAACATGTTTTCACTATGGAGAAGAAGGTCATAGGGCATTTGAATGTCCTTAGCGCCAAGGCAGAATAGATAGGAGAAATGAAGGCCAGGCTAGAGTTGCACATGTAGATGAAGATGTCAGATCATCAAATTCTGAAGATGTTGAAAGAGGAGAAATGTTGATTAACAGAAGGGTCCTGTTGAGTGGTGAGAATGAACCTGAACAAAGGAGGAGCTTGTTTCGCACCAAGTGCAAGTGTGAAGGTAAATGTTGTGATGTGATTATTGATAGTGGAAGCGCTGAAAATTTGGTGTCAGAAGAGATGGTAACAAAGTTGAAGCTCAAGAGATAGAAACACCCACATCCATATCGGATTGCCTGAGTACAGGATGACCACAAGGTCATGGTCAATGAACAATGCCTGGTGAAGTTCAAGATTGGTGGATACCAAGATGAGGTATTGTGTGATATCATATCTATGGATGCATGTCATATGTTGCTGGGTAGACCATGGCAGTTTGACAGATGTGTTGTACATGATGGTCGTGCAAATACCTATTCCCTGACAAAGGATGGAGTGCGACATAAGCTAAAACCATTGAAAGAGACTGAAGAAAAGGTATGTGGTAATGCAAGGATAACTTTTGTTGATGGAAGAAATTTCCTAGATGGTATGAGGCATGAGCATGTATGTTTTACTTTAATTCCAAAAGCTAGTAAAGAGGAAGTAGAAGATGTTCCTGTAGAAGTTGCAGATTTGTTGAATGAGTTTCAAGATATTCTATCTAATAACGTGCCTGATGGATTACCACCAGTCAGGAAGATCAGTCATCAGATGGACTTGATCCCAGGAGCGAGTTTTCCAAATAAGGCAGCACATAGAATGACACCTGCAGAAAGTGAGGAGTTGAACAGACAAGTACATGAACTGTTACAGAAAGGATTGATCCATGAGAGTCTGAGTCCCTGTGCTATACCAGCGGTATTAGCACCAAAGAAGAATGGAGAATGGAGGATGTGTATAGATTCTAGGGCAATAAACAAGATCACAATCAAGTACAGGTTTCCATTGCCATGAATGGATGATATTATGGACTGTTTGAGTGGAGCTGTGTATTTCTCAAAGATAGATCTGAAGAGTGGATATCATCAGATTCGGATCAAAGAAGGAGATGAATGGAAGACTGCCTTCAAGACAAAGGAAGGACTAGATGAGTGGCTAGTCATGCCTTTTGGGCTAACCAATGCACCGAGCACTTTCATGCGACTCATGAACGAGGTTCTGAAAGAATTTTTGGGTAAGTTTGTCATTGTTTACCTAGATGATATTTTGATCTTTAGTAAGACATTGGATGAGCATATGATGCATATTCGTATGGTATTTGAGAAGTTGAGAGAAGAGAAATTGTTGATTAATTTGAAGAAGTGCAGTTTTGTGAAGAAAGAGTTGGTGTATTTGGGGTTTGTAGTTTCAGGAGAAGGTCTAAAAATGGACCCAAAGAAGGTACAGGCTATCCTTGAATGGCCTACTCCAAGGAGTGCTACTGAGGTAAGATCTTTCCATGGTCTAGCTAGCTTTTACAGAAATTTTATCAGAAATTTTAGCAGTATTTGTGGACCCTTGACTGAAACAATGAGAGGGGATAGAAAAGAGTTTAAGTGGACTAATGGGGCAGAAAAGAGTTTTAAATTGTTGAAACAAAAAGTTACAGAACAACCTGTTTTAGCACTTCCAGATTTTAATAAGGTGTTTCAAGTAGATTGTGATGCTAGTGGTGATGCAATAGGAGCTGTTATGAGCCAAGAAGGTAAACCTATTGCTTATTTCAGTAAGAAGTTAAATGATGCCAAGAGGAAATATTCTATTTATGATCAGGAATTTTATGCTATAGTTCAGGCATTAAAGAAGTGGAGACATTATCTACTTCCTAAGGAGTTTGTTTTGTATACTGATCATCAAGCTTTGCAATATTTGAATAGTCAAGAAAAATTGAATCAAAGGCATTTGAAATGGGTTGAGTTTTTGCAGAGTTATACATTTGTTTTGAAACACAGGAGTGGAAAGTCTAATAGGGTTGCAGATGCTCTTAGCAAAAAGAAACTATTGCTGACAGAAATGCAGATTGAAGTGGTTGGGTTCAAGGAACTCAAGAATTTGTATCCAGAGGATCCTGATTTTGGTGAGGCTTGGAAAGCTTGTACAGAACCTGTTACTCTAGACAGGACGAAATGGTTAGATTTCATCATCCAGGATGATATGCTATTCAGAGGGAGTCAGTTGTGCATTCCATGAAGTTCTATGAGGGAGAATCTCATCAAGGAGAAGCATAGCGGAGGATTGGCTGGACATTTTGGTCGTGATAAAACCCTTGGTTTGGTTAGTGAGAATTATTATTGGCCACAGTTGCAGCAAGATGTGAAAAAGTTTGTACAGAGTTGCAGAGTATGTCAAATGGCGAAAGGAGTGAAGCAGAATATAGGGTTGTATCAGCCATTACCCGTACCAAAGAAGCCTTGGGAGGATATCAGCATGGACTTTGTTCTTGGTTTACCAAGGACTCAGCGGGGACATGATTCAATTTTTGTGGTGGTTGACAGATTTTCAAAGATGGCACATTTCATTCCCTGCAAGAAGACTAATGATGTTGTTCATGTAGCAGAATTGTTTTTCAGAGAAGTAGTGAGACTTCATGGTTTGCCAAAGACCATAGTTTCAGATCGGGACACTAAGTTTGTTGGATATTTCTGGCGTACATTGTGGAAGAAGTTGAAGACAGATTTGAAGTTCAGTTCATCACATCATCCACAGACTGATGGACAGACAGAGGTGGTGAATAGGAGTTTGGGAAATTTGCTGAGATGTTTGGTTGGAGATAAGCCAACAGGATGGGATTTGATTTTACCACAGGCAGAATTTGCATACAATAATTCTGTCAACAAGAGCACTGGTAAATCACCATTCCAGATTGTATATGGAAGTAGTCCAAGAAATGCATCTGAATTAAGGAAGATAGATAAAGGAGAAATAAGTAGTGCTGAAGCTGAAGATTTTGCAGAACACTTGAAGAACATCCATGGGGAGGTGAGGAAGCATATTACCAAGATGAACGCACAGTATAAGGCTAAGGCAGATGAGAAAAGGAGGTATAAGAAATTTTAGGTTGGTGATGAAGTCATGGTTCATTTGCGGAAGGAGTGGTTTCCAGTTGGTACATATAACAAGCTGAAAATGAAGAAGTTTGGACCATGTAGGATACTGAAGAAACATGATTCAGGAAATGCATATGAGGTAGAATTGCCTACTGAGCTAAATATTTTACTAGTGTTTAACATTTCAGATCTGACAGAGTATCATGAAGGAGGTGTTGAAGATGAGATCACAGCAGCACAGTGGAGTATTCCAACAACTAATTCAGACACTAAGGAGATCGAAGATATACTGGACAGTCATGTTGGCAAAAGCACAAGGAACAGGACATATGAAGAATATCTGGTCAAGTGGAAAGGATGACCTGTTGAAGATTCATCATGGCTGACAAAGGAGGAGGTTAGCCGTCTTGGTTTTCCTCTGCACACCTGAGTCGTGACAGGGTCACTTCTCAAATTACCCTGGGTGTCTGATGCAGGAGCATCCTGGGTGTAAGAGCAATCTTGCATCACCCAAAAAAAAAAAAATATTTCTATTTTTATATTCAATAAGGGCTATTTTGTGCAGAGCTGCTATTTATGGAAAGTTACTATTTTTGGTAATTTTTGTATGTGCTCAGAATGATCTGATTACTTTCTTGGAGGTTCATTTTGGTCATATAAGTCTGCCAGTAAATTTTTATTGCTAGATCAAGTGTATATTGGAAGATATTGAAGATTTTCGGTATTGGCAGCAGGGTACAGAAACTTTGAACTCAGTTTTGAAGGCTTTAGAGGCCCCGGATGAGGTCAAAAATTTTGGTGATGAGTGCTTGCGTGGGTCAAGCCTGTAGAGCGCTTCGTGGCATTTCCGAAATGGGGTTATAATAGCCGATCGGGTCAACTGGTGATGACTTATGGTCTTCGGAAGTTGGGCCACCTGAAATGGCGAAAAATAATTTTCTTCAAAATTTATGTTCGGGTTTCAAAGGTTATCTTGAGCCGACTATGATGTAATAAAATGTAAAATAAAATAATTCTAAGTTTGGTCGGCCTTATTGGCTAAAATTCTGGAACCTTCCCAGGCGGTGGAAAATTGCCTATATAAGGAAGGCTGTATTATTGTCTTAGGCAGTTCAGAATAGTTCTGGGTAGTAGATCTGGGTATTGACTCGAGGCTTTGTCCTACAGAATATTGTAAGGGAATGCCCATGTGGCTTTGCATATTGTAATTCTGAAAGTGTGTAATTCCACATTTGTGGAGATAATAAGAAGCCAATTTTCTCTTCTTGCATATTATTGTTGTTGTTTCTTTATTTCTGTTAAGTGTTTGTGGTATTAAGGGGAGCACCCTTCATCAGTAAGATTCTGAAGAAATTTTACAGTGGAAATGCTTATGAAGTGGAATTACCCGAGGACATGGATATATCACCTATATTCAACATTGCTGATATCTTTGAGTATTTTGAATCAACAGACAAGATAGAAGATGATCTGGATTATCCTAAGAAGAATAAAGATAGTATTGAGAAGATCTTGAATAGTAGAGTAAGCAAGAGTACCAAAGGAAAAGACTACATGGAATACCTAGTTCAGTGGAAAGATAAGCCATT
Source organism: Chamaecyparis obtusa (assembly GCA_027943335.1). Classification (NCBI taxonomy): domain Eukaryota; kingdom Viridiplantae; phylum Streptophyta; class Pinopsida; order Cupressales; family Cupressaceae; genus Chamaecyparis; species Chamaecyparis obtusa. Next base: position 177,628 of record BSBK01006288.1, on the reverse strand, counting down.
TGAAGATAGTTCATGGATTACACAAGCTGAGTTGGATCTTTATGATTCGGGTCAAAATATGATCGGTGCCTAATGTGGACATCAGTTCTTTATTTACCCCAGGTGTATGATGCAGGAGCATCTTGGGTCTTTGAGCAATCTTGCATCAACCAAAAACATTTCCTATTTTTTTGTTCTTGTAGGTTGTTTGCATTGTAGTTGTTGCAGTTGTTGGTTTCTTATTATGAAAAGTTAATGTGATGATGTGGACCTATTTTTGAACCCTCTCCTAAGAGCACAAATGTTAATTCATCTAGAGTTAAGAGTTATTGCCATTTTCCTTGGGTATCAACTTTCCAGCCAATTTCACATGAAACATGGAAGCTCTTTGCCTTGTGCAGTTTTGTATGAGGAAATAGGACCTTGCAAAGTTGGGGATTTGTTCTTGGATCACATGTGGACCTAAATGTTACTTCACATCATGTTGTGTTCATTCTTTCATTAGTTTTGGTTTTCTCTTCCTAAGTGGACCTATAATGTAATTAAATGCCTGACTAGTCGACTTGTGGCTTAGTTGGCTATATAAGAAGCTTAGGTTGGTTTAGTAGAAAGAAGATCATGGTAGTAGAAGAGTAGTAGAAGTAGACAAGAAGTTAATATGTGAGCTAAGACTCTGAATTCATAATTCTCTTTGTATAAGGCCGAAACCCAGAAGGCCTCACAACCGAGCATGTTGAAGGATTTATAATAATTGTACCAATGTGGTTGCTAGTTGCCTTGCCTTATTTTATGTTGTATTTTCACTATTTCATGTGAATTATATATTTCTTTATTGTGTAACTCTGAGCAGGGCTTGTTTGTTGGTTCAAGTTGAGTCAAATCTGCTTGAATCTACCTTGCCCCTACGTCAGCTTGTCTTTTGAAAAATTCAAAGGTGGAGTAGGAATGCATAATATATCCAAGTGTAATATGGATTTTGGGGGAAAATTGATATGGAAAATGTACAATAAATCTAATTCAAAGTGGTGTAAGATAATACAAGAAAATTATCTTGATACTCAAAATCCAGCAAGAATATTCACAATATCCAATCCTCTGGATGGTTCTTCTATGTGGACTTTTATGGTGTCATGTCGGAAGGTTGTCACTTCATACATTTGTTGGGAAGTGCATAAGGGAGAAATAGTCCACTTTTGGAATGATTCTTGGAATGGTTATCCCTCTTTAAAGGATTCTCAAGAATTGTAATCAACCATCACAATGTTATCTCAGTTGTGGGGTAGTAGGTTAATTGATTATGTTTGTTCAATAGATGTTGAAACATGAAGAGTAAAATAGAAAGAATTTTATGAAACACAAATAATAATGGCTCAAAAGGATTTCCTGCACCATATGTTAGTAAAAAGAGTACATTTTCTCTTAGGGAAATATGGTAGAATCATTTGGGCACCTTCCAAAGATGGTAATTATACAATCAAGAAATGATATAAGGAAACTCTTAATAAAGATACTCAAATACAATCCCAAATAGCTTATTCCTTTTGTTGGAACAACATGATTCTCCCAAAAATAGGGAGTTTCACATGGTTAGAATTGCATAAAAGAGTACTAACAATTGATAGGCTTAAAAAATTAGGATTTGTAGAGCCCTTAAAATGTGTTTTATGTGAAGAACAGTCTAAAGATATTGATCACTTATTCTTACAATTTAAATATGCTTAGCAATTTTGGAGTTTCATGTTGCAAAAAATAGGCTTTTTGACCCACTGCCAAAGACAGTTTGGGATCTTTTCCAAGCTTGGTCGATGTTATACAAATCTTCTTTCTTTATGTTCATTTTCCATTTAATACCAACCATAGTACTTTGGTCTATATGGTGGGAACAAAATAAGCACATTTTTAGGAAATTACATTATTCAAATCTAGAATGTTCAAGGAATAATTGAGTAATCAGTTTTAGAAGCAGCCAATGCATGTGTTCAAAATTACAAGAATTGTAGCTCACTTTTCAAGGCATGGGATGATAATATTCTAAAGAGTTGGAAATGCATAATTTTTCCATTCAAAGGTAATTTGAAACAACCTCATAAGACAAAGATTGATAGGGTTGGTATTGAATAGATGTAAAATGGAATCACACCTATTCAATGTAATTTATGGGGGAAATATAAGATCCACTCCTAGATCCAAATTCCCAAAGGAGAGATCCAATTTTATCAACCAAAAGGTTAATGCACAATCGAATCAATCTATGGAGAATATGAGAGAGAGAGAGAGAGAGAGAGAGAGAAACCCTATATTTCCCTATGGAGAATTATGCTTGAAATCTGAAATAATTGAAATACAAGTACTAACCTCAAAATAGGGCAAATCTGAAAAATGCCAATTTCTGATGTCTGTGTGTACTTTCAAGCAATTCTACGACTTGTTTTGGACTGGAAATGTTGAGACGAGGAAAACCCAAAAATCTTTTATCTTTCTGACAGCAGGTAGTCTTTGACCCTCATAAAAGGTCAAAGGCTACATTCTTTATTTGAAGGTCGATTCTGACTCTGTTCGCAGATCCTGAAAGTTTGCCGAAAAGGGTATCCAAATCCGATCTCAGATCCTAAATTTCACACCTGTACCTACAAGAAAAAGAGGTTTTTTGTTATTTGTTTGAGGGATTTGGCTTGGTCAAACCCTGGTTTGGAATCAACCTTAATATTGAAATTGAATTGGAGAATGCTAGTAAGTAGTAGAAATAGATCTAACAATGAAGCTATGCAATTCGATAGATATGCAATTGTATTTTGAATGTAAACAAATATATTGATATGAAAGCTTGAACACAACAATGGTAAATGTAAGTCAAAACCATGAAAGTCAATACAAAACCTCCATGCTTGTATGCTTGGAATCCATCTTGATAGAAGAATGAATGGATCTAGAAGATGAACAAAGGATCTTGAAGGAAGATCACACCATCATGATGGCTAGATCTAGGGTTTGAATGATGAATCTTGCATGCTTGAACCAAATCCCTTCAAAGGCTTGAATGCTTGAATCCTTGATCTTCAATGAAGAACTTGAATGGAGAAGAGAGGACTTGAATGCTTCTTTGAAAATGCTTGATGAAAATGCTTGCTTGACCTTTTCTTGAATGCTCATGAAATTACTTGAGATGAGATATGAATAATGGATGATCTCACAAAACTTGATGGAGAAAATGAGAGAGGAAGGCCTCCTTTTATAGTGAACTAGGGCACAAACCTCTAGAGAAGGCTGACATTAGGGAATTAAATCCCAATTAACCTTAACCCCTAGAAATGGACCCATATTAAATTTAATTTAAGGATTTACCATTCTGAAACTCGAAATGGCTGACCCGGAGGCGGGAAAACAAATATCTTTGAAACCCAACACCCGAAAATCATGGGAATTTGAAATCTAAACTGGGGGTCAGGGATGAGGTTGGCTCTACCCTAGGTTAGGGTCAAGTTTAGGATCAAGGTTGACTTTGACCCTCAAGGTCAACTTTGACCTTGAGGTCAAAAACCTCAAAACCCCAGCCTAGAATGCTAGGAAATACAGAAATATACTGAAATCAAGGACAGATAGAAGAAGAATGAGGAGAACAAGTCTGATCCGAGAAAAGAGATGATTCAAGGTACTTGACATGACCCAGACCACTCACTCGGAGGGCTAAAGGCTCTTATCGTGGAAGTGCTTCCATTTTAAGATGATACATTAAGCCCCCACTTTAGCAAGAGTATGGATTCAATGCAAACTCTTGGTAAAGGAGAAGGAAGAAGAGATCTCAGTGGTTTCAAAATGAGATAGGATAACACTTAGTTAGGGACACAAGCCCCCAAGCTAAGGATTCTAACTCAGCATACACGCACGAGGGTGCGAAATCAAAAAAAAAAGGAAAAAGACACAAAAAGAGGGGTTAGTACTAAAACAAACCCAAATCAACTAGTACAAGAAACCTTACTAAAAACACTTCTCATACTAATATCATATTTGGAAAGCTATCATAAAAGCATAAATGATCACATAAGGAAGACAAGAGCAACACTATAAATAGCATAGCTTCATGATCCAGTCCTACTAACATGAAAGCAAAAAGAGAGAAGGGGAAAAGAGTGATTACCTCACCTAGTAAGATGCCCACCTTACCATGAATCACCCTAGAGGGAGAGGGAGAGCCCAACAGGTTCACCCATAAACTGTGCTTGCAATTATAATGCATCTTCTAGCGGCTTCTAGAATACCCATAGATCCACCTTCTTGTATCACTATGAATATGAAATGCTTGTCTCCTCAGGATTTAGCAACTTATGTGTGTTACCTTCGAAAGATTTAGCATATAAATGCATATCTTTTCAGGATTTAGCAACTTATGTGCGTAACCTTCCAATATTTAGCATATTTGAAAAATTGGAAATGTGTGTCCCTTCAAGATTTAGCAACTTATGTGCGTTACCTTCCAAGATTTAGCATATAGATGCATGTCTTTTCAGGATTTAGCAACTTATGTGCATTACCTTCCAAGATTTAGCATATTTGAAAAATTGGAAATGTGTGTCCCTTCAGGATTTAGCAACTTATGTGCGTTACCTTCCAAGATTTAGCATATGGAAAAATTTTGAAAAATGCATGTCTCCTCAGGATTTAGCAACTTATGTGTGTTACCTTTAGAAGATTTAGCATATGGATGTGTGTCTTTTAAGGATTTAGCAACTTATGTGCGTTACCTTCCAAGATTTAGCATATAAAAATAAAAAACTATAGTACAAGGGAGACCCTATATATGCCCTCCTTAATATGGAAAAAACATATTATTTTGACATATTAAGGAATGGAAAGAACAAGGATAAAGCCTTCCTCAACATCAAGACAATATCCAAAAACAACACCCAGTCCAAGCCAAGAAGGTCACAACTCCTATGAGGCCATGGAAGGGATGAATGCAAAGAGATATCATGCAAGAAGTGAAAAAAGTAACCCTTATGAGGGATAGCACACTGTTCAGTTTCCAAGGTGAGAGATATATCAACCATGGAAACCCAATGTCAAACAACAAAAGAGGTTGTTATCAAGGACATATATCCTCAATGCAAACCAAATTTTTCATGTATGATTGGATATCACATAATAGATAGATACTACTTAACCAAGGAAAGAGGTGAATCTCGAAAAGATAGAAAAGAAGGAGATGGCATCCTTGCCCCCCAAGTGTAGGAACAAAGATGGAAGAGGATACCTACTTCACAATTCAAGGAGATATCATGTTTACAAAAATGTATTCCATATCCTTAGCGAGGGATATTGACCCCTACATCCAAGAGTATAGATAATCGTGAAAAGGATATGTCACTCATGGAAAAAGGATCCTCAAAGAAAGAGATCTTATCAACAAGACTCCCACCAAAGAGGAGTGATTTAAATAAAATATCATCTTTCAAAAGGTGGGAACAAAGATTCAATCATCAAGCCCCCTGCAAACAAGAGGAAGAGGAATCTTTGAAATGAGGGAAACAACTTCCAACACCAAAGCTAGGGTGAGAGTTTATAAAGAATATAATTTTCAAAATAGAGAAAAGGTGATGACTTAGGTCAACACTTTCTCATATAAGAAAGGTTATCCATAGTCAAAACATCTATCAATATGTTGAAATAATATTGCAATATAAACAAATACCACTAAACTAAGGAAAGCAATTCCCTAGACAAAGAGAAAGAAGGAGGTACCTTTCCCCCCAGGGATAGAGACAAGGGATATCTTTGGAAAAAAAATGTCTTAGAAAAGATATCTTAAAAGATTCTATGGATGATTAAAAACATAATGCAAAACCATAGAAAAATAGGAGAGAGAATACCAGTTAAGCTCGAGACAAAATATATATACTAAAAGCCTAATGGATCCTAGGAGACTGGATGAAGATACACCTCTTGCCCCCAGTCATGAGACAAGAGGGGAAGAACATCTACATTATATCAGAAGAGGGGGAATCCCCTATATCAAAATTATGAAGGAATTGTAAAACTGCACGAGAGTGAGATAGAATTCCTAAAGTAGCTCTTTCTCTAACATATAACTTGAAATGTTTACAATCAGCAAGTAAATGTTTGTTACTATAATGAAAAGGACATTTGTATTTTTATAAAGCATCTATCGGCATAGGTCTAAAGATTTCTTTCTTGGAAATCATTAGCTCAACATATACCTTCTTAGCCACTTCTTGACGAGTATTAATGTTTTCTAAGATAGGTGTGGGGGGAAGAATGTGAAGAGGAGGACAATGTTGAGCATCACCTACCTTGACTTGAGACTTTGAACAACCAACACCATACATATCCGGTTTAGGGGGTATATGAACTAGAAACCTAATACCATGCTCGTTAACTCCAAGCCCTAAACCTTTATAACCTTTTTTAGTCACCATATTATATCTAGTAGTGTACATATTATGTAAAGATTCTACAAGAGGTGATTGTTTATCATGTTCATGCGTAAAGGTTGTATAAGGTGGGATAATAGGTTTTGAAGAATTTTCTTTACCCTTTCCTTTAATATTATCATGAATCAAAGGAGAAGGTAGATCAAAGAAATCTTGCACATCTGCATCCTGAACTATAGCTTGAATCCCATCATAAGTACGGGAAGAGCGAGGATGAACAAATGGAGAATTAGGTATTGGATTAGGATTAGGAAGATTAGGATTGATAGGATTATGATTAGGAAGATTAGGAGATGGTGTATCATCTACCAAATTCTTCACATAATCCAAAAGATTAATAAGGCTACCACATAAGTCCTTAACCAAAGTTTTAAATGTAGGCAGACTATTGTCGGTCAACTTCACAAAATCATAGGCAAGAGGAAAGTGAAGGGTCATCAACATAATGAAGTGAATGATACTCTCATAAACATCATAGGTATTATAAAGAGATGCTAAAAGAAGGGTCATAAAGAACATGACCACACACCAAAGCATCTTAACAATCTCCATAGAAGGTGAAATTTTTTTGTATTTTTGAATGTAAGAGCATAAACTAGATCTAATCTAAATGTAAGAAAGGATCTACAATCTAGCACAATAGGGCATCTAATTCCACAAAAGAAAAGGGGTAAGTAGGTCGGGTTCACCAAAATGAATAGATGTAAAATGGAATCACACTTATTCAATGTAATGTATGGGGGAAATATAAGATCCATTCCTAGATCCAAATTTCCAAAGGAGAGATCCAATTTGATCAACCAAAAGGTTAATGCACAATCGACTCAATCTATGGAGAATATGAAAGAGAGAAAAACCCTATATTTCCCTATGGAGAATTGTGCTTGAAATCTGAAATAATTGAAATACAAGTACTAACCTCAAAATAGGGAAAATCTGGAAAATGCCAATTTCTGATGTCTGTGTGTACTTTCGGGCAATTTTGCAACCTGTTTCAAACTAGAAATGCTGAGACAAAGAAAACCCATAAATCTTGTCTTTTCGACGGTAGGTAGTCTTTGACCCTCATAAAAGGTCAAAGGCTACATTCTTTATTTGAAGGTTGAATCTAACTTTGTTCACAGATCCCAGAAGTTCACCGAAAAGGGTATCCAAATCTGATCTCAGATCTAAAATTCTGCACTTGTACCTGCAAGAAAAAGAGGGCTTTTGTTGTTTGTTTGAGGGGTTTACCTTGGTCAAACCCCGGTTTGGAATCAACCTTAATATTGAAATTGAATTGGAGAATGCTAGCAAGTAGTAGAAATAGATCTAACAATGAAGCTATGCAATTCGATAGATATGCAATTGTATTTCGAATGTAAACAAATATATTGATATGAAAGCTTGAATACAACAATGGTAAATGTAAATCAAAACCATGAAAGTAAATAAAAAACCTCCATGCTTGTATGTTTGGAATCCACCTTGATAGAAGAATGAATGGATCTAGAAGATGAACAAAGGATCTTGAAGGAAGATCACACCATCATGATGGCTAGATCTAGGGTTTGAATGATGAATCTTGCATGCTTGAACCAAATCCCTTCAAAGGCTTGAATCCTTGATCTTCAATGAAGAACTTGAATGGAGAAGAGGACTTGAATGCTTCTTTGAAAATGCTTGATGAAAATGCTTGCTTGACCTTTGCTTGAATTCTCATGAAATTACTTGAGATGAGATATGAATAATGGATGATCTCACAAAACTTGATGGAGAAAATGAGAGAGGAAGGCCTCCTTTTATAGTGAACTAGGACACAAACCTCTAGAGAAGGCCGACATTGGGGAATTAAATCTGAATTAACCTTAACCCCTAGAAATGGACCCATATTAAATGCAATTTAAGGATTTACCATTCCAAAACCCAAAATGGTTGACTTGGAGGCAGGAAAACAAATATCTCTGAAACCTAACACCCGAAAATCATGGGAATTTGAAATCTGAACTAGGGGTCAGGGACGAGATCGACTCTGCCCTAGGTCAAGGTTGAGGTCAACTTTGACCCTCAAGTTTGACTTTGACCTTGAGGTCAAAAACCTCAAAACCCCAGCCTAGAATGCCAGGAAATGCAGAAATATACTGAAATCAGGGACAAATAGAAGCAGAATGAGGAGAACAAGTCTGATCTAAGAAAAGAGTTGATTCAAGGTGCTTGACATGACCTAGACCACTCACTCGAAGGGCTAAACGCTCTTATCGTGGAAGTGCTTCCATTTTAAGATGATATAGGTATAAAATGGCAACCTTTGACTCTAGTTTTTTATAAATTAAATTTTGATGGTGCTTTGAGCGGGAACCCATGGGTGTTTGGTACCAGGGCTTGTATTTGGGACTCTTCTAGGGTATTAAAATCATCCAAATCAATTTTTTTTCATCGGGTACAAATAATATAGCAGAATAAATGGCACTCTTTCATGGTTTAATGAATGCTAGACATTTAGGTACATTCAAAATCCATATAGAAGGTAATTCTCTATTAGTCATAAATGCATGTACAGAAATAACTTCTCATAACTGACAAGTAAAATATGTATTGAAAAATGTTTGGGGGTTGTTAGATAAGTTTGAATCTTTTCAGATCTCACACACATACCAAGAGGAGAATATGTTGGAAAATCGAATGGCAAACATGGGATTTGTAATGTCCCACCAGGGAACCTAGGAGAATTTAATCTAGAACATGTTCGCTATGTTTATAGAATAATTTTTTTCTTAAGTGTTTACAAACAATAATGATAACAATGTGAAAGCAATACAATCATAAGATATAAACAAGTACATAAGTACAACTCAATTACAGTTAACAATCATCAAGGGTCCCATGACATAGAATTACATATTACTAATTAAATATTTTAGATTAAGAATAATTACAATTACCTCATATGAATAACAAATACATCCAATACCATAAGGTATACATAATGATACAACATCTTGTACACAAGTCGTAGGGTATGTCACAAAAATTAAATACAAAATATAATACAATATCTACAACTCTAAAGCACTAATACAAGATATAATCATGAACATCAAAAGATAGGTATGAACAACCCTCCAAAGAAGAACAAGAAGAAGGTAACAACAATGAGCATCCTTCAACACCTCTACAGAAATGTTGGAATCTCAAATGGTGAAAGAAACACTGCCACCTGACCTTGTGGAACCAAAGGTCCACTCCCACCATGCTAAGGAGATAACAACAAACCCCACTCGGAAAACAAACTCAATCAAAAGAAACTAAGAAAAGGTCTTGGAGGCTTTCTAACTCAAAGGGGTACCACCAACTAATGCTAAAGAAAAGATAATAAACATCAAAATACCAACATGTAACAAAACACCAAATGCCAGAATATTGACCAAATACAAATCACCAAATAATACTGAAATAACAGAGACACACCCACCAGAGGCAAATATAGAAAAACTAAGGATGAGACTTAGGCTACATACTATGGGAGTGTTATTGCATGGTCATCTACTTGATTTTTCCTGGACTAGTCACACTGGACCCCGGACCCTCAAACATTGAGTTGCCTTGAACTGACCACTCTGGGCCTCAGACCCTCAATACGAACCACGCAGAACTAGAATACCCTCTCAAGAAAATGAAGAATTCTAATCATACCTACTCTCTAGGTATCATCCCACTCCCATCCTTAGCCTAAACAAGTGCTCAAGGCATAGGTGAGGCATAATCTCTAAATTATGTTTTTAATGACTTCTACAAATTTTAATTACTATGTTATCACTTATTTACAAACCTTACGATAGGTTACACAGATTCTAACCAATTTGGGTCTTGGACCCCTATTGTAAGCCACTCTCCTAAGATGCACCTATTTAACCTCACCTAGACTCACAAGTCACCAATAATCAAATAAGTCTCATAAAAGTATACTGATCAAATTCCAGTTCATGAAAGATATCAAGGACACACATTGGTCCTCAAACCAAAATGTCATAACCACTCTCTCAAAGAGTCCACATAACATGAGCTTAGGTCTCAATAAGGTTGGGTAGAAATGATTGAAATAATATAACATCATAATTCATAACATAAGAATACATATACAACCATAGAAAACAACCCCCAAGCCTTTCGTCAACTAACTCCCAAGTCAACTTAAAACCTCCAATAATCGATAAGGATATAACAACGTCCAACAAAAATCCTTCAAATCAAAACTTCAAACACTTACAAGAAAACACAATTCCCTTAAAGAAATCCAAATAATTTTAAAACATAACTAGTTCGACTATATTTGCATGTCTGTATAACCATGTAAGTAAATATATATAATTATAAATTCTAGTTGACTAAAACAATCATCTTGTTGACTAAAGTACATTTGACTACAAAAGTGTTCATATAAATGTCTCATACATAACTATCTATTTAAAATAAAATCTCGTGCATATATACTTTTAAAATAAGTATTTAACTAAAATCTACACGCACATCAAAACACCATGTATTTAATAATAAAATAATGTTATTACTTTTCTAAATATAAATATAAATGAAAACATTAATATTAAAACTTGCATGTAAAAAAGATCAATTAATATTTATTTATTAATTAACCTTTTTTTTTTAAAATTAAATCCAAAAATTAATAAATGATAAAAAAAAATTATTTTTATTTTTAAAAAATCCAAAAATTAATAAATAATAATAAATTCAAATAACAAAAACCCTTTTTTAAAAAACACATACTTTCTCAATTAATTTCTTTAATGGAAAACTAGGGCTTCAAGCAAAACTAATTTCTTTTGAATATGATTTGACATGCAATTTCAAATTTAATTTTCTATGCAAAACATATTGAAAACAAAATATCAATCTTTTCTAGGTAAATACCCTAATTGAGAAAAATCACACAATTTCTTAAATTTTCATTCTAGGTTTTCAAACCACCAAACTGAAACCAAATCTAATTTAACATCAACTAATCTAAAATTTCACAAAAATAAAATTAATTTAAAACATAAACCAATTCTCAATCATTCACATAATCAATCACAGACACGAAGCATACAATCTTTTCAAAAGAAGAATTTTACAAAAGGAGGGTTTCAAACCCTACCTCAACCAACGTCTAAAAAATTGGAAGCCAAGAAAGATCTAATCCAACCTTCAAAATCTGAAATCCAAGCTTTCAAACAATCTCAAAATAATGCTCACCAAAACCAAACTTTCCAAAAATCTTCCAATTCATCCAAAAGCTCTTCCAAATCCTAATAGACATAATTGAAAATAATACCCAGAAACCCCTCATAACGAAGACTTATTCCTCCTAGAGTTTCTAAAACATGCAAACCCTCAAAAACAGAACTCAACTCTCTCCACCTAGTTTCTATCAATTCACTTTGCATGAAAAATAAATCAATAATAAAGTAATGCACTTTTAATTATAACTACTAACTCAACTTTTAACTTCAAATTATAATTCAATTTTCACTTAAACCAAATATGCAACTTAAATTGCATATAATTACTTAATTAATCAATAAATACTTTAGCACATAATTAACTATGCAAATAGATAAATTAAATATTAAATAAATCAACTATGCCTTTAATTTCATATTTAGATTTATTTATTAATTAAACCCTTTTATTTCAAATTTAAACTTTTAATTCAATCTTCTAATTAACAAAGGTATTTAATTACCCTTAATAATTAAATATTCCTTATATCTAATATTTCCACATTCATACAAGATAACTATTCAAATCTCATAATTACTCCTAATTTAATTAATTAAATCAAATAATTCACACAAGAAAACCCTCTTGATTCACAAAACACGAAAATCTAAACACAAGGGAAGGACTCGCGAATTCATGTCATCTTGACGAATTCAGATGGGTAGAAAATAGATACTTGTCCATTATTTTTAGGACAATCAATAGCCTGGGTTGAGATTTGGATTTGTATGTTATCTCCCATATCTTACCATTGAAATTTTGTGATAGGACACACTCATCTTGGCAATTGAGGGAAGCCGATGCCTGGTACCTGCAAACTTGCATAAAAGATGAGCATGTACATATATGCATAAATATAAACAAGCAATGGCGGGGATCAGTCAATCATGTGGATCTTGCAAGCAAGTAACTATGACTTCGTCCCTCAACCACATCAGACACATCAAATAGAAATATAAAACATACACATCAACCATACACATACAAGTATGGGGTCAGTAAAAATCATAAGCATCAATGATATCCTAACACATAAATTATCATCATCCTAAAATAACCATAACATATAGAAAATCAAAATATGGGAGGGGTATTACAGAGTCTCAAAAGGAGGAGGAAGTGGCTATATCAGAAGATAATGTCAAGGTCAATGTATTTCCAATTTTAGCAAATTTAGTGGAAGAAGAAATTGTGCACATGGTAATTAAAATCATATTTTGGTAAAAGGTTATCACATAAGATTATGTAAGAGCAATCTCAATATTATAACAGTTGGTGTATGGAAAAAATATGTGTTTAATCTATAATCATTGCAAGGTCATATTTCGTGTATCCTGGAAATGAATAATCATGATGGGGTCATGTTTATATTAGATTGCATCACCAATTGATCTGGAAAATCTATAAGGTTCATTTCTTGCAACGAAATCTAGATATACATGTCACAAATTCATGAGTTCCAAGGTGGCCTTGTATTGATTTTTCTGATGACACATGTGAAAGATAGTTATCAAGGCTAAAAGAATCCAAGCAAGTGAAGGAAATTTGTTTTAAAAACTAACATTTGATTGAATGCATGCAGGTGTAGAGCAGTAAAAAATATTCCAACCTCTGATGATGTAGCATTATTCTTGTGTCATTGAATGACCTGACGTGTGTGAGGTTGGGCAGTGCCTAATGGTAGCGAAGGACAGAATGACACATACAATCTTGTATCATTCTACCCAAGCATGTGAAAGATAAATTTAGTTTTTCTCAAGCTTGTTCTCTTTTCAACACATCTTTTTAACAATTGTGGTGGGGCTTATAAAAACTAGTGCTATGTGTCAAGAGCTTTCTTCAGAGGAAGAGAAATATGTGGACGTTGTTTTCGAGCTTACAGAGGTGGTCGTAGGACATAGACGGAATACCAATCACACAATTATAGAGATAGGGTGTTTGTATGTGAATGGGATCTTCCTTTTTAGAGTCAATTGGTAATGCACAACTTAGCCAAGTGTTCAAAACTCATTGCTACCAGTTCAAAAAAAAGTGTGAAAAGGATCATTGGATTCGAAATATTGTACCCTCAAGCAAGGAGGGCAATCTTTCGTTTGCAATTAATTTCTATTTTCCTCTCTAATGATTTTGATCTATTGCAATCACTTCCAATGCTTCAACTGATTGCTAAGAAGGTAGTTAGGGAAGTGCTTTTACAAGACAATAAGCTCCTCAAGGTGGTGCAAGCATATGATTTGTGAAAAGGGCAAGGTCAAATTGGAGGTCTATTCCTAATTCACTTCTTGTTGAATGGTGATGCATGCATTTTAGTGTTTGATGCCATGAAAAAAAAACATTGGAGGTGCAGAGTTCCACATACTTGCACCAAGCTCTTGACAAGCATGTTGTTGTGGTAGGAGAAGACATAGCAAAGAGTATATGGAGAAAAGTTAATTCATTGTTGGCTATGCTTGCAAATGTTCATAATGAGCCAATTCGTGTTGTTGCACCTACTCCAGCGCCTCAAGGTCCTCATGCTCTGATGGTTCAGATCATTCCCGTGGTGAATGCTCAAGACAATATTAGCCCTTCTCTCCATTCATGCCATGCTCATATTCCTAATCTTAATAATTCCCTGTCTACACATTTTGGAATAGGTAAGTTTCAAGGGTAGCGGGAGGAGAATGAGATTCAAGTCGATGTAATGGAGGAGTAAGTTGGTCACTACTAAAGTATAGGTTTCATACCATATTTTGTTATAAGGGGCCTATTTAGTAAATTTTGTACACGGTGTTTATGGTTGTATAGGATTTTCGGATAAGGGTTTAGGAAATGAAAGTTGTACATGGTGTTTATGGTTGTATAGGGTTTTCAGATAAAGGTTTAGGAAAGAGGCATGGGATGCCATTTTTTTAAAATTTACAAAGCATTCATATTGACATATGTGGCTAACAAGAGCTATTACTTATGATATATATATATATATATATATATATATATATATATATATATATATATATATATATATATATATATATATATATATATATATATATATATATATATATATATATATATATATATATATATATATATATATATATATATATATATATATATATATATATATACAGGCTAAATGCTTTCCACTTTAAAAAAATCTATTGGACGAAAAGGAGTGAACATTTCTTGCACCACATAAATTTCAATGTGATTAATTTGGTTTGGTTCAAGGAATACTCTCTCTCTAGCAAAATGCATATTTCAAGGAGTAATAAACTTTGTAATCAATGTATGTCATTAAGAAAGTTGATGGATGATATATATTGATTACTAGATCATTGAAGGGGGGAAAGTATAATAGAAAATATTTTAGTTATGTTGGAGGACTAAGTGTAGTTAAGAGGAAGTCAAATCATGGTATAATTTAAGGTTAGAGGTATTAGGTTCAATAATTATTGTAGGGTTAGTAGCTTGAAATATATGGCATTATAAAAATTCATAATCATTTGGAGTTTAATGAATAATGATGGATCTTTTTTAAGCTAAGGTTTTCCCTCTTTGAATGTTTTCCCAAGCTATATCTTGTGTTACTTGACTATGGTTTTAATTTGTGTGTTTATTGATGTTAATTGCATGACTAGATAGTCCTTTATTAGATCCTACTATCGCAATTCCATATAATCTAAAAAATAAACTTTAGATGTCAAATATATTTTTTTCATTGTCATTCTACTTTCCACTTAAGAAGATATAGTTTTGAAAATCATGGGCTAGGGACATACAAACTCATAATCACCCTACTTGGTGGGAAGGAAAAAGTCCTTGTCACTATAATTACTGCATACGTAGTAAAATAAATTGATTTTACATTTTAAAGTTACTAACAAAGCGATGCACTTATAAATCGACTTGCATTCTAAAGTTACTAACAAAGTGATGCACTTAAATATTTTCTCTATATCCATCCCTCTCCAATTGCGCTTGAGGTTGGTAATGGTGCTTCTAATCCAAAAAATATTTGTGCCAAGCTTGAGAATAATGAATCACCTTTGGGAAATTCATAGTTGAAGAGGGTGAGAAGTCTTATTAGCAACACGAAGATGTTCTAGGAGGTATTTTGGAGGAAACAAAGATTCCATGTCTTTTGGATTGGGATTGGATGACGATAAAAAAGAAGAAAAATGCACCTTCCCAAAGGATTTGGGAAGAATATTCATCAAATAACACATGCATATTCTAATGAAGGTGAAGGGGAATACCTCTATTTAATGATCATGTCATAGCTATGACTATTTGGTGTAAAATTTTGGTGATATTAATATTTTATTTTAGGAGGAAATGTTAATAATATGATGCATAAGTTTATGTATTAAATACATATAATTTAGATACTTTCTTCTAATTGGACCTATTTAACAATTTGTTACCAACATCTAGTGTTAAATCCTTGTTTCCCTTAAGAGCCATCCCAAGTCAATTCTTTAAAAAAAAACAATAAAAAAATGATGTATTACCAAAGATAACTCTTCAAATAAAGATAAAATTAGCAAATTAGATAAAATAAAATATTTCTTTAATAAAAATCAAAAGTACAAATTTTGTTGTATATATGTAGTAAATAAAATAATTTTAAAGCAAAATAAAATAACTTGAGGCTAATGTATATAATTTATCATTATTGTTTTAAAGTAGGTCATACTATTATGAGTTGTTTGAATAACAAGAAAATCATTTTGTTTGTGGAGAAAAGGATCATACTCCTATTAAAGAGACTCCTACTTTTGAGGTGTAGAAGGAAGACAATAAATAGAATTTTCCTATGGATAGTACAAAGTTGGATTCCTCTTTATAAAGCTTCAAGGTCGGAAGAAGATTATACTTGTGGTCTTATGATTTTTCCTTGTTCCAAGAAAAGAAGTTTAGAGGGCAAGGATCCTTTTATTATGGTTAAATAAAAATTATTGAATTTTTTTCACAAACTACTCTAGTTGTGAGTTGGTAGTTTGGAAGGTTTTGTTGCCTCGTGTAACGTCATTTATTAGTTGTGCCTTGGTTATTATTTATCATCTTGTTTTTATTATTGCTAAATATTCTTTGCTTGTAAAAGGGTTTGGGCCCTTTCAAAATCCTTGCTTAATAAAAAATAAAACACAAGAAAACGTTCACTCAATAAACACACAACAAACTAGATATAGCAAAGACATAATAGTCCAAAAATTTGGTAAAATTAGTGAACTCTTTTTTTCTCAACTTGAAAGGGTTCTCTTACTAACTAGCATCCACATACGTATCCAAGCTTAATTCTTTTTGTTCTTAGCTTCCCTATCCTACTAACATATCCTTGAAGCTCTTTAAGCTTCTTAGTCAAAACTTTGATACTCATGCCACTATTTCCAATGGAACATTTACTATCCTACACCACTCCCTCCGGGTTTTCATTTATTAACTTTATATCATTCTCTCAATTTGTGTTTGTTCCTTTGTTGTTTTGTCCTATTTAGGGTAGGATGGTGCTTTACTGTGACATATATGTATCATGTCGCTCCTATGTTTTAGGGCCCTTTTATTGCTCTTAGTAGGTGTGGCTTAGGTATGGTGGAGTTGTCTATTTCCATGCACTGCCCTGAAGGTGAGACTAACATTTTTTTGGTTCACACATTTCATGTTTGTTGCATGAACATCATAGCTACTTTCTTATGCTTGTTATTTTCTCTCACATGGGCACCCTATAGAATATTAAACTAAGTAAAATGTAGAATATATTAGAAAATACATTTTAGTTTTAGAATAATTCTTGTTATTTTCTCTCAGGTGGGCACCCCTATACAATCTTCAACTACGTAAAATGTAGAATATATTAGAATAGAATGAAACACATTAGTTTTAGTATAATTCCAAAATAATATTAAGATGTAGAATATTATGATACATACAACTCAATTTCATTGTACAACAAAATTCCAAAATTGTTATATGAGTAAAGTACCTTCGCACAAAGAAACAAACTACTAGATAAAATTATTATTACATGAAACCCTCCATTCACTTGAACAAAGAAAGAAACAAGATTGTATGATATTAGGAATTGACATGAATGGAGCATTTAATAGAGTAAACTAGGAATTTTCAAGAAGAGTTTTGGACAAACTTCAATTCTCATCTCCTCATTATGGAAGAGAAAAATGTTCATATTTGACAAATGTCAATACCCCCATACTCATTATCTTTGAATATACCCATTCATTTCCTAAATTAGCTAATGATCAAACCATGTATCATGGGGTCTTGTATCCCCTAGATTTAAAATAGAAATATTGGAAAGAGTAATTTATAAAGGAACCCTAACAGAAGAAAAGTATTGGAAGAGCAATTAAAGAGGAATCTTGAAGATATAAAATTGATGGAATACATGGTTTCTTATGTATCGAGATCTCACACCTCTATTTTGTTACATATAATTTGAAAAGCAGATAGGATTCATGATAAATAATATCATAGATAGACAATAGGAAAAAAAATCAAAATATCAATGTAGAGAAGTTGAAGATTTACTTCATTAATGTGCCTTGGAGTTAAGAAAGAAAATTCAGGAAATATTAGGCTTTGGGTGGAAAAACCATACTAGGCATGCCTCTCACTAAAGGAAAATCGTCTATTAGAGTATGAAAGTCAATCATGTGTAGTCTCAAAAGATAAATGGCTAACCTAAGTAAAATCTAACTAATTCAATCATCCCTACAAGTCGTTTCAAGTTGTATGTTATTCCTATATAGGATGGATATACTAGCTAAAAATATCACTTTCATGCAAGGTTCTATGCGACAAAACAAATAAAGAGTACAATAAGCTTGCTAACACAAGTTAAATACACATCCTCATCTATAAGGGTTAGGGTTTATATAACATAAAACCATAGATTGATATCTTGAGGTCAAGCAACTATAAAGGATTTATGATGACAAAGTTTTATTAAAAAATGTATAATCAAAATATCTACCTACAACAAAATGTCTCCAACGAATCACACAAGATCTTTCCTTCAAAATTAAAATTTTTAAATTGTTTTAGCAATTGAAAACAATTACTATTCCTAAAAAAAAGTTTTAGAAGTTGCTAGGATTCAAAATATCACACTAATTCAAATGAGGAATTTAAGACCTAGTTAGATATGCAATAAGTTAATGGGGCACAAGAGTGAGTGACTACATGATAGAGATGTATTCAAAGTAAGACAAACCAACATATGTAGATTAGTGAATTCAATCATAAATGTAGATTTTCGGAAAAAATGAGGTAGCAATTTAAACAAAGATGGAGTGAGAATTTGCAAACAATAACTTGGCTAGAGAATAAATAAATTCTTAATAATGGCAATGTTACGAAGAAAGAAAGATGAACAAGGCAGTATGAAACCCTACACCAAGTTTCACTAAGCTAAATTAAATAGGGCCCTAAAAGTTGAGCCTTGTAGATTTGAATGTCTACGAAGTCAATCTTTTATGGATACAATCATTGGCAAAATAGTTAGGAAGATATTACCAGCATGATAGAAGAGCTTCATCCTACTAGAGTTTGACTATTTAGGACAATAGAATAATGGAGATCTTCCCATAGCTAGATTCAGTCTCCACCTGTTTCGATTCCACGTGGACAGATATACAAGAAATGGGATCACAAGCAATGACCATTTTATATAGAAAGATGCCTAACTCCAGCAAGCCATGGTTTCCCTTAAGGACACCATGGAAATTGAGTTTAACAAGGTCATTTGAGGAAAACCAATTCTATCTATCCTCAAGGCAAACTATGTCAAAGACATTTGACTATTTTTTAAAAAATTAAAGATAACTAAAGATCAGCACCCATAGAGCAGTTCCAGAGAAAGATGACTCTGACCACGACGTTACCACATGCATGTCACCCAAATTTTAAGTCCCGCGTATTGTGGTGTGGTGATTAGAACTCTGGTCGCTCTCTATATCAAATGCACGTTTCCCGTTACATCAAAACCCTTTGGACTATTCAACTAATACTTCCTCTCTCGTAAATCTAAATATTTGTATTTAAAAGACATCTACTAAATTTGTTATACATAAACAAAAAGACACTAAGAATTGACAATAAAATCTGATTCTAGTCCAACCTCTCGGCATTTTCGATGACTGCATTTTAGGCACCCCCCACTATAATCACGCAGGGACATAAAGAAATTCAATTATCATGTAACACATCAAAAGGCAGATTTAGCTAAAGTAACAACAAAAATAACAATAATAAAAAATATAAGTGAGATACAATTAGAAAATTCAACATAACATTATATTTATTCATCTTTACATACTCTCATAATTGTCGACATGCTGTCTTTTTGTATTCATTTGCATTAGTTTGTAATAAATATCAATAACTCGGTGTAACAAGTGTATCATATTCTTTGCTCGCACTATACTCGCTGGCATTACATAATATTGTTGGAAAACTCTTCCATTTGAGCTTTCCCGAAGCTGCTGTCTAGAATACAAGCTTAAACATTACAAAATGGTCTAGTGCAAATAAAACACTACAAATGCACAAAACGACAGGATGTTACAAGCATCCTTTGTGTTGTATAATAGTCACATATAGAAACTGAATAAAAGCAAGGTCCCATACATAATATACACAGAATATAATATATTAGGAAACTCTTTACTATGTAACAAAGAACTACATCTCTTCTACTTGGATAGAGAAACCACAAGGACAACGCTTAGTCCTGATAGAGCTATCCTCATCATAGCTTTGATTCTCATCAGGAAACATGTGAACATGATTATGCAAAGAATCAGTCTTGATATTTTTAATGGTTTCATTAATCTTTGTTAAATCATGATGATGTTGCTCAAGAGGACGGGTACCTTTAGAAACACCAGTTCCACTTACCTGCATTACATCATCTCTTTTCACATCAGCAGAATTATTTGCTCCTTCTGTGATTGTGTTAGCTACGCACTCCATATATTCAACAGTTGATGCAACAGATCTGTTGCCATTTGAGTAAGTTTCTTGATAATCATTATGCAGCCTTTGCCTAGTTGCAATGGATCGTAAGAGTTGATTCCATCTAGAAAGTGCCTGATATTCATTCTTTTTCTTCTCATCAACTGCTCTCCTCTCTTGTTCTGATGAATAAACCTGTTATTAAATCAGCAAATTCTACTATCATTTATTCTGGTGATATCACTACATAGAGAAACTATAACAGCTCCAATCTTTGTCTTAGACGAGATGTTTAACAAGGTAAAAATGTGAAATAAAAGAACAAAAGCTTGCGTTGACATTATTAAAAGTTATGAGATGAATCTAACAAGTCACAATGACATACACAGGGTAGCATCTGTTGGTTCACCGCATTTACAATTTTATATTAATGCTGCATTTTTTTCCAGACAGCTCACTTGCTAATTTAATACAGCTAGCAAGTTAATTACCTGCAATATTGCATCTCTGAACTCTTCGCAAACAACAATGCCATCAAAGACGGGCACTGAACGTCCATTACGAATCTCAAATCCAACCATAGCTGGGGCAAAATCAATTCCCAACTTCTTTACAATAGGTACTAAACGTGGCATTTTCAGGTGCACAGTTCCCGGTGGAAGGCATTTTTCTGACCACACATCCACCTGACCTCTTTCATTCTAACAAGAAACAAAATAAGCTTGTCAAATAACTGCCTGAAATCTGAAATCACTTCTATCTATGGTACAAATAATTGCTCCAAAGGTTTCCTGAAAATCAAACTTTCATATATTCATCATATATAGCAAATGCTCATGAAAAAAAAATGCAAGTAAAAAATTTGAAAATTAACACAAGGATGATAATAACAAAGGATGAAATGCCTTAGTTTTGGTTTCAACAAAGCTGGACATTCACTAATTCAGTGCAAATTGTTAATATGCAATTAATAAACAAATTTAAAGAGCTAATAAGGCTCAAAATCCGCCAGTATTGGCATGGTTTGATGCTTAAGTTGTGGTGGTGTTGTTTTCACCATAAGGTTCGAACCCTGCTGGGGTGCTATTGCTGAATGTTTATATCCGGGATGAGGTCCCATATTTGTGACCTCACTGCCAAACTCCCAAGTGATTTTCTTTTTTTTTTCTTTTTTGGAACTCTCCCTCTATTGATGACAAAAACATAGCACACATCCATCCATATTAAAGATAACAGCTATTGGTTGCCCCCAATGCTCCACAAGAACATGTCACCCCCAAAAATCCCCACGATATTGGGACGAGGATGTACCAAGATGCAAGGACTTGGAGGGAACGTCTCCCCACCATCCCACCATTGCCACTCAAGAGTGGGGAGCATTTCAGGGACATTATTGAGATATCCAAGGGACTCCTAGGAGTCTCCCAACCATTCTTGGGACTTTCAAGCATTGCATACAAAGGAAATGCTTATAAAAATTAATAGAAGTAACAAAATTGAAAATTAACACAATGATGATAATAACAAAGGATGAAATGCCTAACTTTTAACAAAATTGAAAATTAACACAACGATGATAATAACAAAGGATGAAATCCCTAACTTTTAACAAAATTGAAAATTAACACAATGATGATAATAACAAAGGATGAAATGCCTAACTTTTGGTTTCAACAAAGCTGGAAATTTAGTGCATGTTGTTAATATGCAATTAATAATCAAATTTAAAGAGCTAACAAAGCTCAAAATCTGCCAATATTGGCATGGTGTGATGGTTAAGTTGTGGTGGTGTTCTTGCCATTAAGGTTCAAACCCTGCCAGGTGCTATTGCTGAATTTTTATGTTGGGTTGATGTCCCCTATCTATGATCTCACCAGTTCATAGCTCTAGGTCAAAAGCATTCAATCCTATAAAAAAGGCTCAAAATACAGCAACTAAAAATACCAAAGCAGAAGATTTAGTACAAATTCACAATGTTTTCTTGGGAACTCTTTATTGATGACACAAACACAGTATGAATCTATCCATATTAAAGATACACTATTGGTTGCCCCTTGATGGTGTTTTTAAGTGTTGTCCCCAGTATGTTGTTCTCTTAGGTCCTAGACACACATTACTTAAGTTTACGTAAGGACCACATAAGAACATTCCCACATTCGGTGGTGTTATCACATATAGATAAAGTGGCACTTACACCTTTGGTGGACTTATCACTTTATCACTTTATCACTTTTCCACCTTTGGAGGATGATTTAGTTTTAGTAGACGTGTTGCACAATTACCTTTCCACCTTGGAGGGTGATCCACTGTTAGTGGACATGTGACACTTACACTTTTCCACCTTTGGAGGGCGATCCACCTTTAGTGGACGTGTCACACTATCACTTTTCCATATTAGGTAGGTGATAAGTTATCACTTCATGTATCTTGTCACAAGATTAAAACACTTTTCATAATCTTATGCATTACTATGTCTCAACTTGGCCTACTTAACCAAGGGGTCTCCTTTGTAATATCAATTCAATTGATTCAGATAGTTTAGTCAATTCAGTTAATTTGATTGATACTATTGATTGTATTCTATTGCTTTCTTGGTGAGAATACTATTTATTCTTGTCATATTGATTCTCTCTTGTCATGCTTTCCATTTGGCCTCTAGATCTTGGGTGGCCATCTCCATATCCAAATTTTACACCCCCGATGTTTCATGAGTACATGTCATCCCCCAAAATCACCACATATAGGAGATGAGGACATCCCAAGATGTGAGGATGTGGAGGGAACATCCCCCTACCATCCCACCATCGCCGCTCAAGACTTGGGGGAATTTCCAAGAGATCCTTGAGATGTTCAAAGGACTCGAGGAGCCTCCCAACTGTTCATGGGACTTCCAACGATGGTATGCCAATGAAAACCAAAAAGTCAAAACTTTTTAAAATTCAAAAAGTGTTTTTGATTTGTAAGCCATAAACCCTAACCCTAGTGGTCTATGGTCTTCGCCCAAACCCTAAGCACTCACAAAAAAATTATAAATAGGCATCTAACTTTTAAACCTCATTTCAAACCTACACCCACCATTGTTAATGTTCAATGCAATCATTGCCATGATTTTAATGTTTAGTAGTTTAAAACTTTAATTAGTATACCAAGTTTCATTTATAATTTCTATACTTATTCCTTACACATCTTTTTATGCCATAAACCCTCACCCTAATGGTCTATGGTCTCCACCCAAACCCTACGCATTCACAAGTTATAAATAGGCATCGAACTTCTAAGCCTCAATCCAAACCTCCACCCACCATTGTTAACGTTCAATGCAATCATTGCCATGTTTTTAATGTTTAGTAATTTAAGCTTTAATTAGTATACCAATGTTTTATTTATAATTCGTATACTTATTCCTTACACATGTTTTCATGCCATAAACCCTAACCCTAATGGTCTATGGTCTCCACCCAAAACCTAAGCATTCACAAAAAAAATTATAAATAGGCATCTAACTTCTAAGTCTCATTCCAAACCTCTACCCACCATTGTTAATGTTCAATGCAATCATTGCCAAGTGTTTAAAGCTTAGTATTTTAATCTTTAATTAGTATATGAAAGTTTCAATTATAATTCATATAGTTATTCTTTATAATTTGCACACTTATTCCTTACACATATTTTTATGCCATCAACCCTTACCCTAATGGTCTATGGACATTATAAATAAGCATCTAACTTCTAGGCCTCATTCCAAACCTGCACCCACTATTGTAAATAATAATGTTCAATGCAATCATTGTCTTGTGTTTAATGTTTGGTAGTTTAAACTTTTATTAGTATATCAAAGTTTCATTTATAATTTGTATACTTATTCCTTATAAATCGTATACTTATTCCTTGCACATATTTTTATGACATCAACCCTAACTCTTAAGGTCTATGGTCTCCACCCAACCTTTAAGCATTGCCCAAAAAAAATATAATTTGGCATCTAACTTCTAAACCTCCACCTACCATTGTTAATGATCAATGCAATCATTTCCATTGCATGGAATGTCGTAAGACCTTCGGTTTTTTTTAGAAATGTAAAATGGACACTTAACTACCTACAACTAAGGTTTGAAGGTGTGACTCATCACGCAACTCGTTAAAATAGCACGCCTAGTGAAATGTGTCCAAAAAATGACTTTAAGATATGACCAAAACTTAATATAAAAATCCCTAGTAGTTGAATTTAAAAATATCATTTTTTATTCGTAGAATATTGTATTTCTATATAAAATATAACATATATACAACTTAAATGGACCAAATACCTATTAGTAATCATAAATATTTTCAATGTCTACAGTATTTTGTGTCAATGTGTTTTTCTTTAGGCAAGGTTCATACAGTTTGCTTGAAGGCTAAAGTGGCCATTTGGAAGCCAAGACAGCAGTGGGGAGAATGATAGTTTTGAGCTCGTGGGTTTTGCAGCTTCACTAAAGGGTCCATCTATTTCTGCATCCGCACCTCACTTCAGAATGGCAGGTTTGGGAATCCCCTTTGATTGTTGCAAGCCAAAGACCAAGGTGGGGATCTAGCTCTCTATAAGGCTTAAAACAGCTTTGGTGGGTACAATGACTTCAGTTTCTATAAAACTTGCTTCCCTTTAAAATAAGACAGAGCTCTTACTGTGGTTGGCAGATGTAGGGTTCTATCAGACGTATGAAACTGCCAGGTTGGTGGATGTGTTTCTTCTCTTTTGCTATGGTATATGACATAGTTCTAAAATTGCCAAAAGCTCGCCTGACTCACAAGTGTTTGCAGGTCAAACCAGCTCAGCGAGCAACACACTGCCAAAGTTTTGGTGGGTAAACATTGAAAACTCACACACAAACCCGGCAATAACTCAAAAGTCCAAGTCAAAAAATTGACCAGCAACAAAATACATCATTCTACCCAAAAAAAGCTCATTTCTATCAATTGTCGCAAAACATTTTAACTGTTTGACATATTAGAACATTGCAATTTTGGGAGTGAGGATTCAAGATTAGTAAACTTATAATCCACATTTTTGTGTGTGCTTTTGTTCTAATTTTCTAGCGCTAGGGTTCAGATATTTAGTATTTTATTTCTGATTCTGAATTAGTTTGTAGTATTTTGTTTCAGATTTCAGTTGGTATTAGCTGCTAGGGTATTTCCTTGTTTTTCTAGGGTTTTTTTTCCAATTTTCAAAAACAAAATCACATCCACAAATAGGACCTTGCTTGGAAACATTGGACATTAAGTATAAAGTCATGAGCAGTAATCTACAACAATTGTGAGTTGCATATGAGAGGACGCATTAATGACCTCAATATCACCTTGCATAGATCCATTATTGAGATGTTGTGGCATGTAAAATTTAGCATCTCAAGAAGCCGAGTGAGAAGTGAAAGGTATCTATGCATCTTCTTATCAAATGAAATTAGAGAAAAAGAGTTAAGTAGAGGCACTGTCAACTATCATCAGTTCTATAGGGTCAACGGAAGCTATTGAGGTTTTTCTTCTTCCATTGGGCCATAGATATGGGTATTAGGCACTCTAGGCAGCCATAGTTCCAATTTTTTTGTTCCTTGTAATACTCCCAGAGTGCCATGTCCTCTTTTGGGAAATAGTGCCACAGAACCGACCTCTAGACTATTTCCATTTTCTATGGGCTAAAAGGAAAAGCAAGGGAAATAAATTATAATATTATTTTAAATTGGGCCCAGCAATTTTTAATTTAAGGGGCAACTTAGTTAATATTATTTAAAAAAGAGTTTTCAAACACATTAAAATAAAAAATAATTTTTCAACTACTAAAAATAAAATATTTTTAAATACTAAAAATAAAATAAAATGAAAAGTATTTTTACATAAATTTGAGGCAAATTTAACCAATGACCTGAATTGGAAAGAGTATAAAAGGAGAGCGCCTGGCATCATTTGGTATCTAGATTTCATTTTGGGCATTTTCATTGTGAGATTTCGCATTTGAGTTTGCAATACAAGGACAAAATGTCAAAAACCCTTGACCGCTTTCAACAATCCAAAAGGAGGAAATCCCTCTTGGCTCCTGATTTCTGGGAGCGAGGATGAAAATTGTCATCTTTGGCAATGGCAAACTCCACCTAGGTTTGTATGTTAAGCTAATTTGGTAATTTGTACAAATTTCAGAGGTCTATTGATTGGATTTGCAAGAAAATAATCATTGTTAAGTTTTGGAGATTTTCCACAAGAACAGATTACTGGTTTGGCACCATTGGAGAGTTTTAATAATATTTTCAGATCTGTCTCTGCCTAGTAACATCTGTACAACATCACATTTCCAGCCATACCAGCCATTGTTGCAACCATACCACCGTTGCAGAAAGTTGTGCACCTCTTGGTTGCTGTTTATTAGTCATTTCAGGCTCAGATCTGCATTTATTATCATTAACGGGGTCTGGTCTGCATTTACAGAGGTCTGATCAGCATTTGCAGGTGAACTGTAAGTTGGTTTGGCATTGCAAATCTTAATAATTCATGTATGATCAGCATGGCACCTATTGATGCATGTAAAAAATCAGATCTAGACTTCACAATGATGTTTTCAGTCCTGTAAATCAGTTCTAGTAGTTGTATATCAATAAAATCAGACTTGGAATCATTCATATGTTCATATTTAGCTAAGATATGCAAGTTTACTGTGATCTGAGGAGTGTAACAGCAAGCATAATTGATTTAATTTGGTTCAGACATACTGTGTGAGGTGTCTAAGGGGTTGTTTCAGCATTTTCAGTTGATTGTGTGCCAATTTACTTTGCTGTCCTAGTTTGTTTTCATTTTCAAAAATAAGAAAACACACAAAAAAGTAGTACTACAGAATACTAAATTTTGTAGGCAATGGCATTAAATCAGGAATTGCAACATGAAGTCAAGTTGGCATGTATTCATACCACTGCCTACTATTTGAACCCTAAGTTTTCCTTCTTTAGTTCATTCAGGGGACATGATGATTTGGATGACTTCAACACATGTATGGCGAGGATAGTCCTCAATGAAAACCTTAGAGCCATTATAAATGATGAATTAATAGATTTATAAAAGCATAAAGGGGAGATTGCTATCTTCACCTCTATATACTTAATGGAGAACCACTCCACAACTAGAAAAATAAAGTGTATATGTTTATTGAAATCCTTAGTTTATGAGTCACATAAAACAAATATAAATCCATCTAATGCATCATTGAATGAGAGTGAAATTCAGAACTCCGCCAACATATTACACTTTTTGCCTAACATTTGAAACCTAAGTTTTTCTTCTCTAGTTCACTGAAAGGAGATGAAGAGGTTATTGTTTTCTTCACCTCTATGACTCGAAAGAGTCTCATCTACAACTAGATAAAAAAATATATACATTTGATTTTAGTTTGTATAAACTCATATACAGTTAACTTTAGCTTTTAAAGTTTTCTTCAGGTATGCAAGGTTTTGAAAGGGCCCGAAATCTTTTACAATGAAAAGGATAGAGCATGAAGCATTGCTAGACACAATCGAACAACCAAGAGAAACAACTAAGAGGCTACAAATGAGAAAGCGATACAATAAAACCAATCAACCCACCCAAAGTCAAGGTAGTTTAAGAAATTGTTCCAAAGATTTTTGCTTTGTTGCGGGCCAACAATCCTTCTCCCCCAATCTAATTATCTTGAGACAAGGAGTCATAAGATCACCAGCAGATCCTTCTACCAACCTTGAAGCTTTAAAAGAGGTGTCCATCATCAAACAATCCATTGAGGATTTCTCTTTGATATTTTCATTCTCAACCTCATGAAAGGAACTAATGGACTCCTTACAAGTTGGTGTTGATCCTTTTTCTTCCAAAAAAAGTTGTGTTCTTATTTCTTAAGTAGTGGAGTCATATCCCACTTTGCGACAAGAATAGAAAATAACCAGAGTCTTCATGAACAATTTTCTTCCCCCAATTTCCCAATTTTGAAGATGAGATAATCTCAAAGGAGAGCACCTAGTTTTTCTCTACAAACACACAAAATCTAGCAAATAACGAACACTTCATGAATTTGGTGACCTTATCAATAGCACAATATTGACCAAAATAAATGGCAATAATTATGAAAAAAAATTCAGTCCAATACTCCAAGGGTAGCCCTGGAAAGCAAACCCAAATAGAAAACTTGAATATTTCTATCATTGGGCTGAAAGCAAGAGACCAATTTTGAAGACCAAGTCCATTCATTCCCAAAAGCTAGGGGTCATCAACAAGGATCCTAAAGAAACCCCCCTCACAAGGAAAAAGCATTCAACATTGTGATTACCTCAACTTTGTCTCTTAGTTTCCAAACCCAAAGGAACCATCTTCTTACAACATCAATAATGGGATAGTTACCACAGAAACTCCCAACAAGTGAGCACCTAAGCCAAGCAAACGATGCGGCAAGAAGAGAATCATGAACAACAATTGGCTTTGCCCATCCTCCTCAACCTTTGAAGAATCTCCCATGCTAGAAATCCCAACAATACAAACTTCCTCCAAACCCCTAGGCATTAGATTGGGAACAACACGAAGAGAAGAAACAATAGTTGTAGGAACACCAAAACTCACATCCATCTCAACACACTCCCGAGAAGAAATAGCATCCTCAAAAGAACTCAAAACACAATCCTCCAACTCATCGACAATCTCAAAAAACCTAGGGATAGCACCAACCTCAACAAACTCAGATTGAAACCTCCCCTTCTAGAGAAAAGGACGTGGGCTTTGGCAGATCCACAAAACTATGTTCCGTCTTGGAGGACAAAACACTCATAGAAGGGAAGAGAAACTCTTTTCTCAGACCCAATAAGGTCTCACCATCAATGACCAGTACCACAAACTCCCCAACAAGCTTATTCACTTTCAAACAGGCTTCCAAAAAGATATCCAAGCGAATTTCATCCTCCTCTTCATCTGAATCATCCACGGAAACCCCTCCCCATCAAATGGCAAGAATCCAAAGGCAGATGGATAATAAGGAAATTCATCTTCCTCCTATTGATGTGTTTTGTTCCACTACAACATACAGAATCAAATGTTCAACGCTTCGAAGTGAAACATTAAATACTCAATCCTCTCTTGATATAAGGTCATCTCTCATGCTAAGCTTGCAAAGTAAGATCATGAAATGACTTCAAGGTTCCCTTCGATAGTGGATACTCGCTTAGTGAAATAATGTGATTTGTTGATAAACACTTAGGGGACTTACACTATTCATTCAATGGATATCAACTACTTGCACTTCTAAAGATTTGGCATCACAATGTGCAATGAAAATAAAGCTTGATTTTCCAACTTTTCCACTTCAACTTAAACTTAAACTTAACTTCTATTTCTACTTCTAACTAGGAATGGAAGGAAGTATGGATGAACTTGGACTCACTAAATGCAATCGTTTCAGTGACTCCACCCATCTGGTGCAAGCTTCTAAGGAATACTCGAGTGGTTTTCACATCAATATCTCATCTTCAATCCCATCAATGGATGTAAACTAAAGATTGAATATCAATTGAAGTTAAGTGCTTTTAATCATCGGCTAACCACACAAGGCACACTTACAATCAGCAAGAGGCTAGTGGCCCCGGTTTTGTTCGAGTCAAGCAAGTAAACATCCACAATTACTTTCATTCAACTAAACTACTTCAGCATGAAATGGAATCTACTCCAAGTGAAAGATTGAGGAAACCATGCAACACTTCAAAGCAACATTAAGTGATTCACAATGAAGACCAACAATGAATCATCAATCACTTCAATAGCATTATAGCAACAATTTGATTAAGTTTCTCCCTTAGCTAGCCTAATCTAATCTAACCTTTTACTATCTCCAACCTTCTAACTCCTCCACAAACTATTACAAATGAGAAGGCCTTGGCCTTTTATATATGTCCAATTACAATGAAGGGCCAAGATCGACCCAAGGTCAAGGGCCAAGATTAATCCCTAAAAACCCTAATTAGGGTTGCCATAATATCAACCAATTACATGAAGGCACCACCTCATGGGCTAATAAGAAAATTACAAAGCTTTTAATAGCCAATGAGAAAATTGGACACTTAGCATGATTTGATTGACCGTGTTTGAAATTGGGTTTTTCTGATTGGAGAAGACAACTAGGTGTCACCTCATCATCCTTTACCTGTAGATTTATTTAATCCTTTGATGGAGAGAAAATATCTCTTGATACTCAACATTTCTAACTTTGATTAACTCTTCCCAAATTATCAATCTCTTGTGAATGAATGTGATGGCTCATATTCCCAAATTGCTTCATCTTTCAAATCTTCTCCATCCCTTGGAAGTTTTCCTCATGGCTTGACTTGAATTGACACCTTGAACCTGTAGGCTTGATGTATCCTGAACTTTTCAATGATCGCTTCATGTGGTTAAAATCTCTTGCCTTCCTAAATCTCATCTTGATCTCAATCCAAATTTGCATGTTGATGTTGAATTTTCTTCCTCACCTTGAATCCTCGAGCTTGAAGTCCTATAGCCTTCGCTTAGGATCTTGAATCTGGGCCACCTTCTTGAAGTCTCCTTGTTTTCTTATCAGCCTGCACCTTCAATGATTCTCCCTGCAAACAAGAGATGAAAGGGCATCAACTTCTCAAAATTGATAGGCAACATAAAATAATGACTTAACATCTTTATGATTTAGCAAGGATGTACTTTCTGATTAGGCTAGATTTTATAATTTGAAATCTGGAACAATCAAATCAGATCCACTAAACTTCATGCTGCCTCAGCTCTTTGGAGATAACTTGCAGTCCCATTAAAAGATTAAGTTTGTAGCAAATCGAAGATTAATTCACTGCCAATCTGAGACAGGAATTTTGCTAGCTCCACTTGCAAAAGTAATTCGCTGTGCACTGATAAAATGAAATGGATTGAATTTCCTTATATATGCATTTGATGGATTGAAAGGGCACGCTATTCAAGGAGGGCCAACTTGGTCTAGTTTTGGGTCAATTAAACAAAACTCTCCAAATTAATTCCTCTCCCTTATGCAGGCCGGCCACTAATGATTTTTTCCTAATGTCAAGCTTATTAAGAAAATTGTTACCTCATGATCTTGAGTCAGACTCCCACCCTAGGAGTGGAATTTGCATAGACGGGAGTATAGAATCCTCTAGGGAGGGCGGAATCCATCCTCCATAGAGGAATTCCTTTGATGCTCATCATTCCCATTTCATTTGTTAATACCATGAAATCACTCCGCTTCTATCCATTACTCCAATAAAATACTATTCTTGAATCGATCTCCATTTTCATGTGGGGCGGAATTTCTACATGGATGAGGATTCTACAATGTCTTTGTATCCCTTGTGAAATTCATGCTTCTCTTATCCTTGTCCGTGTAAGCATCATGATGCCCAATAAGGCGGAATTAGGAGGGGCTAGATGTAGAGTGATTACCAAAGCACAATATACAAAATAATTAGTGATACCAACATGACATTCATTACCAATACCAGTACCAAGATATGGCAAGGAAATGTTATTATTTCATTTATTACCAAAAACAACACATACATTGTCCATATTCCAAAGTTCTTATAAAATGGTCGGTTGGTTGGGGAAACCAACGGACGCATCCCCTCGCTTCCTAACTACCCAACCCCAACAAAGCTTTAACTAGTACTAATTACAATATTACTTTATTACGTACTACATTTATCCCCCCAGAAAGAAGTCGTCTTCCAGACGACTACTTAACAAAATTAGAAAGAAAAAGTCAAACTTCAAGAAGTAAGTTGTGAAGACATCCCTGGACTCGGAGCTTGGAGGCGCAGGAGCTCTCGCTCGACGGCCTTTTGCTTGGCACGAACTCTTTGCAATACCCGCAAAGCATCCATCTTTTTTGCCTCTGCTGTTGCTAATTTCTCTTCTAAGGCAGCTTTCTTTGTTTTCCAATTGTCTTCCAAGGCGGCTTTTTCATCCCTCCACTTTTCTGTTAGACAAGCTTTTTCTTCCTTCCACTCTCTTTCCACTTGTCTAATCAATTCCTTTTCTTGTTGAAGTGCCAATATATGTTTCAAAATGCTACCTCCATTTTTGCAAGTGTGTAGGAGGGGTGGATGTTCTTCTGCCAAAGGTACGGTACAGCAGGCTGTCTAGCTTTCAACTAAATCCTCCTACCTATGCCCACTTTGCTGGACTAGTTGCCAATCTATATGGCATTTCTCCTTCATGAATGTTGCCAAGGATTCCACTGCTCTGACTATTGCCTCTAGGTTATGATTCTTAGCCTGTTGTATTATGTCCTTTCTCAAAGCTTGGATGGTATTGGATTTATCCCCGCTCTCCTCTGAACTCTCACTCCCACTTCCCTGCCTCTTTGCTTTGAGTTCTACACTATATCCATCAAAAAAAACCACTACACTTGTTCATACAGAAACTTCTTCATGGTCTGCATCTAACTCATTGGAGTCAGGGGATACAGAATTGTATCCTATAATCTCATAGGATCTAAGAGGAGGAGCTTCTAACTCAGCCACTCTTCCTTCTGTTGGAACATCTTGATTGGATTTCTTTATTTGATCAATGAACTCAGCAAGCTTACCATCAAATCCAGAACCAAGTTTCATGGTTGTATATCCATGTGCAATATCCTTTTTGTCTATGGTGGCTTTCCCATCACTCAGGATCTGCAAGAACTTGCTCTCCTTCATCTTGATCACAGTTGTGACCTACAAGGAAACATCAAAGTGTATGAGTCCCCTAAGAGACCCAGTAAGATTCTTGCTTTTCCCTGCCAAAACATCATTATTACGAGCCTTCCAGATAGTCCACAATATAATAGAAGAAAGAATAGACCAAAAAATGTTGCAAGCTTTTATCATTTTTACTGTTGTTAATGCTTCTCCTAAGATCATTTTTACTATTGTTAATGCTTCCTAAAATGATATTCAAATTGTTAAAATTACTGTTATAGGTAAGACCAAACATTTCCCAAATTTCGGCAGCAAAGAGACACTCAAAGAACAAATGGAAGACAGATTCAGGGAGTTTACAAACATTACAAATATTAGGCTCTCCCACCAGTTTTCTAAATGGAAGTTTATGCAGGAGTCTCCACAAAAAACAAATGATCTTAGGTTCAATAGGTACGATTAAAAGGGAGGTAAAGTACTTGTCACAATCAGAGATGGGAGAGTCTAGGTGCCATTTTTGGTTAGCATGGGAAGCAATTTCAATGCTATGGGTAAGAAGGTGATAGATATGCTTGGTCTTGATAAGATGCAGTAGGGAATTGTCTGGCCACACCAGCTAAGAGGAGCACCTGTCTGGGGTACATCATCCTTTCACTATCCCCATGCTGTTAAGGGCAGCAAAGAGAATGCCATACATTCTACTTTGTGAAATAGGATGTCAAAATCTAATGCCAGCTTCTCCCAAGGAATCAAACTGTCATTCTGCAAAACATCTTCGAACTTATTGATACCTTTCCCTGACCACTTCTTAGCAGAGCAGCCTTGGAGTAAGGCTAGTGGCTTGCCCTTATGTTTCAGATTCCACCACAGAGATTTATGACTACAAACCACACCATGACCTTCTGTTGGCTCAGTATTGCAGAGAAATATCCTTACATATCTTCAGCATTTCCAAATAGATTTAAATACATTCGAGCCCTGGACTTGAACATTACATTCTAGAACCAACAGATCAGTATACCCCAAATTAGTCCAAGATTTGGATTTACATGGATAGGCTCTTGCCAGATTGTTCCTAATCGGGATTTTCCAAGGCTCCTCCCCTGTGGTTGCTTTAGCAATCCATTTAGTTGCCAATGCAATACCTTGTGTTTTGAGGTCCTTCAGTCCAAGCCCACCCCAGGCTTTCTCTCTGGTGCACCACTCCCAAGAAACTGCATGATACTTCTTGTTGCCTCTACCATCCGCCTAGAGAAAATTTCTGACAATCTTCTGAATACTGCTAAACTAGTTCTGGTTAAACAGTCAAGCTGAGTAGTATATAGGGTAAGATGAGAGAATCTTCTGACAAACTTGAGTCCTCCCCGGGAAAGAAAGAATATTGCTATCCCACTTGTTCAATCTCTTGAGGATCCTATCTTTAACCCAGCACCACATATCATTAATGTTAGGATCCACAGCAAAAGGAACACCCAGGTATCTAACTATATGATTGGGTCCTCCCCATTCTATTCCAAATTTGCTCCACCAACTTGGGGGATCCTGATTCCAACCTAACATAATAGATTTGGATATAGATATCTTGCTGCCCGAGGCCAAGCAGAATAGGTCCATCTTGGTCATGAGGTATTCCATATTACCCTCCACTAGATTCATAAGGATGGCTGTATCATCAGCAAACTGGATGTTAGAGACCTCATGATCATTGGGGAGTTGTATTCCTTTCACTCTAGGGAACAAGGTATCATCCCTAAGCAAGTAGTGGAGGGAGTCTGCAACTAATACAAAGAGGCAGGGGGCTAGGGGGCATCCCTGTCTGATGGATCTAGAAAGCTCAAAGAAATCAGATCTCACTCCATTCACCTCAACTACCACCATAGCCCCATATAATAAGGTAGAGACCATTTTGTAAAAGTAGGGGGGGGAACCCTAGACTATCCAACATTACCAATATAAAATTCCACTCTATGCGATCATAAGCCTTTTCATAGTCTATGAGCAACATAGCACTCTATTGGCCTGAGTGCTTGGCCCAATCCATAGCTTCCCAACAGGTAACCAGGTTTTCAAGAATATACCTTCCCTTGACAAAGCATATTTGAGTATGATTAACAACTTTAGGAAGCACGTTAACAATCCTTAGAGCTAGAGTTTTAGCCAAAATCTTATATCCAACATTAAGAAGGGTGATAGGCCTCCAATTTTTTAACAAAAGCCTGACCCCTTCTTTGGGAGTCAACTTAATTAGGCCAGCATTGAAGGTAGGACCAAAGGTGCCAGAGGTAATGGCCTCTATGTAAACTTTGTGTAGATTGGAGCAAATCCAATCAATATGGGTCTTATAAAACTCAACTGTAAGCCCATCCGGACCAGGGGCCTTCTCATTGGCCATGCTTAAAATGGAATTCCTAATCTCTTTTACTGATACCTCCCTCTCTAAATCAGCTGTACCTGCCTCTAATACTTTCTTAGGGATAATACCTTTAATCCTCTGTCTAGTTGAGATCCTGGAGTCATCGTCCTCAGAGGTGAATAGGCCTCTGTAGAAATTAGAGAATGTGTTAACAATACCCTCTTGAGATGTAATAGAGACCGCTTGCTCCCTAATACAGGTTATCTTATCTCTAGCTTCTGTTTTTCTTTAGGGTATGGAAGAATAATTTAGAGCCTTTATCTCCTAGGTCGAGCCAGTTAATTCTGGATCTAACTTTAGCACCTTTGGTCTTAACTAGTTGGAGATTTCTGAGTGAGTCTCTGGAATGAATAACTTTATCCAACAATTCTGGGGATGCAGGATTGTCCTGAATATGCATCTCTGCTACCTGGAGCTCCTCAACCAATTTGAACTCTTCCCCTCTAGCATCCTTGGCCTTCTTCCCCACACACTTAAGCATAAGCTGCCACGAGTCAGAGGTTTGGGTCCATTTATCTACCTCAAACTCATGTTGAGCTACCTCCTCATTGTACCAGGCAATGATTTTGATAGCTGCCTGAACATCCCTATCCTGAAGGAGAGATGAGTTAGGAGCAAATCAAGTTTTCTTTCTAGGTGTGTCACCTTGATTCGAGATCATGTGAATGGAGGAGAGAATGGGGTGATGGTCAGATAGAGTAAAAGGGGTAACTCTAACACAATTGTCTCCTAGGGGGGGACAACTAAAGAATTGGTTATTCATATAGATTTTGTCCAACCTAGAATAGATTCTTCTCTCTCCTCTTTGGAAGTTGGACCAAGTAAACCATACCCCCTTAGACTCCTTTCTTCTCCCAGCTAGTGGGTCAAATAGATTCAACTTGGAGACCATCATGTTCCAATAGACAAGCTCATTACCTTTCCACTCCAACCTCAGACCTCCCTCTTTATCTTGAGCCCTCTCAACCATGTTAAATTCACCCGCCAGAATCCATGGAATGCTGTCCAGATCTGAGATCCACTTCCATAGTTCAATCCTAGTGTGGTGATGATCATTGGGAGCATAAACCGAACACACTCCAAAGACAACTTCTTCCACCTTAAAAGTAACCCAAACTGCTATGCTGCATGGAGAGAAACCCCATTCATGGATTGAGTTCCTCCATTTTGGACATATTAAAATAGAGGTCCCTCCTTTTCCTTTCTGGTGTTTAGAGGAGTATGCAATAGCATCTTTCCACATACATTTTAGGGCAATGTCTGGGGTAAATCCAACCGCCTTGACTTCTTGTAGCATAAGGATGTCAATATCTTTGTACATTTGCAGGAATCTCTTGAGCACATATTTCCTATTAGAAGGATTCCAAGCCTCTGACATTCCAAAATGCACAATTGACCAACATGAGACCCTTCTATATATCAGAGTCCATGGGTGCTCAAAAGCCCTTAAAACACTGAGGAATATCACTCCTTTGGTTTTTGGGAGGTTTAGGGTTACCATTCAGCAGAGGGGGTCTTCCTCTCTTTCTTTTAATGTTTGCCCCATCCGTTGTTACCATAGAGAACTTACCATCAGGCTTGCAAGCCTTCTTATACTTCTTCCCAGATCCAGAGGAAAATATGAACATATCCCCTAGTGCTTTGGGAGAGGCCTCCTGCCCTTTACTGATCTCTCCTTCCTCAAGGTCAAGATCTTGTTGCTGCTCCACTTGCAACACTTCTGGTTCACTAGACAAGGTGGGATCCTCAGAGGTATTTTTCCTCCTAGACTCATATATCCACTAATCCGAAGGAGGTGGGAGGGGAGGAGGTGTCGGGATGACAACAACAGAGAATTCATTAAGTTTATCATCTAGGGATAGATGAGTGTTAGAAACATCCACAAAATCACTGGCTTGATTAATAGAAACTGCAGCTATGGGGGAGTCCGAAGGGATAGAAAAATCCGCAGGGCTGCCCACCTTGTTTATTGACACATCAAGGGTTGCAGGTTGATCAGGAGAAGCATCCTAACCCTGAGGGAGGATAGAATAGACTTTCCATTTAGGTCTAGGGATAGACTGCAATTTGGCTGCCTTGTTATGAATCCTCTCTAAAGCAATTTGATGGGCATTCTGTGTTCTATGCTTTGGCCGGGGGGGAGTCGGGTTGGGGTCCAATCCAAAGTCAAGACCAGTGGTGTTGGTAACCTCCTCCAACTCTCTAGGGACCGAATCAAGGTGGATAGGGGGAGCCTGAGGATTATCAAACTGTCCTTTGAGCTTATCAAGAAAAGCAAAAATCTTAGCCGGATCTCTCATCCAGGCTACAGATGTGGTGTCTAGAACCTATGGGGTTTCAGACAAGGACTGAGGGGACGAAGCCAGTGGGGCAAGAGGCTGAGAGGAGGAAGGGTGTCTTCCACTGGAATTGGTGGTATTCGAAGTAGGAGGAACAGAATTGGCAGTGGGGGGGGGGGTTGATGGGTGAAGAATTACGCTTCTTAATGATAGGGCATTCCTATTTTTTGTGTCCTTCCTACAGAGGTAACAGCTATTCAACCCACCAAGAAAGGTAACAGGGCAAACAATGGGGCAACCACCTAGGTCAAAATGCAGTGCTTCGGGAAAGTCTATACCTGGTTTGAGGGATATAGGCACCCTGACATCAATGTGAGGGATTAACACATTCGAATAATCCACTCTCAAAACCTTACCCACTGATTCGAGGGCCAGGGAATAAGATTTAGTAAAAACGGAGGGAGATTTCCAATAACCACCCATCTAGGGCTTGAGAGCGCCAGAACTTCGCTATTCGAGGCATCGAGAGACCATGGGATGGCTCTAAATTCATAAGGACCAACTCTCCAAAATTGTTTGTCAACAATGGCCTTTTGGGATTTTGGGTCAAGGAAAAACATTAAGAATAAACCCTTCTGCAACATTCTACAATACGAAAAATGAAACCCTAACTTTTGACTCCAAACTTTGTGAAACCAGTCATTAAGGAAGTTTCCTTGTGGATTTGTGATGAGAATATTTTGGCCGACAGCCAATCTTCAAAAATCTGCCATCTGAATTTTGTCCCAGCCTTGTAGCACTTTAGGTTGTGAGTATAACTGAAGTGTTTTTGAGGCTACTCGTAGAAATAAGTGCAATATGTTGACTCAAAAGTGCTTGAAAGCCTTTGATAGAAATCGTCCATATTCAAATTGGATGTGAATCACATGTTTGGTGCCAATGATACCACTGATTAGGAGAATGGGGCAGCAGTCATGGTAGTAATAAGTAGGCAAAAAGTGAGCCATCAATGGGGGGTTTTATCGGATGCAGATCACGATGCTATGCATGAGGCGCCTACTGAGAATGATATTGTTCCCCAACAAGAAACTACAGCGCTATCATCAACCGTGGGGATACCCAACCATTTTAAAAGCTTTAGTCGTAGAAGAAATTTTATAGATTATGACACTGAAACCGTAATTTGTAATTTTTATTTATACTAAAACTTAAATTTGATATACATTGAACTTGGTTTTTTATCTGATGTTTAGTGAACTCTAATTGTGATCCATATATGAAAGAAATCAATAGCTTGTTCCTGAATTCAGTAACATGCATGTTTTTGAAGAACAGTTTACAAACTATGTGTTTTCTATTTTTGAATTTTTTGTTGATTTTTCCCTCTTTTTTGTGAAGTTTTGCGGAGTCCAAAATTTTGGGTCTCTCAAGTTTTTGCCAAGTCCAAGTGTTATAGTTATTTTTCTTAGCAGGCTAATCTTTCAAGAATGTGTATAGCTTCTAATTTTCTAGAATTTAGTCTTTGATGAATTTCCTTTCCATTTCAAAGCTTGTAGCTATGGCAATTCTAGACATTTTCCAAAAGTGCATTTCTCAGACTTCTCATATCAATATATGCTGGTTTTATGAAATTGCAAGGTTCAGTTCGCCTCACATTTAAGACGGTGCCCAACACCACACCTTTTATATAGTTAAAAGGGGAAAGAATAAACTTTCACATTCAAATCGAGGGCAATTTCGCGAAACAATTGGTGTATTCATCTGTTATTCGTGCTTTATTCTAAGTCTAAATTAATATTTTCCATTTTTTGAACCCTCTACTCAAAATGTTAAACAGGCAGATGTGACAAACTAGCTTCCTAACAGATAAAATGTACACTTTTCTAAGGTCTTGTAGGTGCAGGTGAAGCTTTTCTAAGTTTTTCCAACATTTCCCAGAAAATTCCCTGCCATTTTGAGGTAAATCTGCTGCCATTTATTTTGCCATCCACTTGCAGAAAAACCCTACAATTACTTAAATAATGAAAAATAAAATTGCTTCCTGCCAATTATTAAGCTAAAATTCTGAAAAATTCATAGTTTTAAATGCAATCCCCATTCCATACCACCATCTTCTGTACCCAATGTCTCCCGTCACAGGTAACTAGGGTAATCACCAAGTAGAAGGCTCAAAATAAATAAATACAGACATCTCTGAAGGCATTATAAGTAGATACAAGATGTTAACATTTGAAATGTTCCTATCCACACTGCAGAACTGATCTCTCAGCATAGCTCATTTCTGTAACACTACCCTGAAAATTGACAGTAACTGGCAGCCATTGAATAAGAAGGAAAGATCTGGTATGCATAAAAAATCAAAAAGAGAAGTACAGACTAAACGAATAGTGCTTTAAGATTTATGTGGTTCTAAGTAAAAATTAAACTTAAACAACCAGTCATTGGTAAAAAAAAGGCATGACATTCAGAGAGATATTCCTATTCTAAAGTACACATTCTTTATGAAATCTGTAAGATTAGCTACACCTTTGGCACAATCCCATTTATAGCAGGAGGCAATTGTAGTGGCTCTGTCTGCCATCTCCCAAACAGCGCAATAGTATGCCCTTCAGAAGAGTCATCTTCAAAGAATGTAGCCTCTGCATCAATACTTTTTGCTCGATTTCGAGAAGTTTCCGAAATCTGGGATCAACAACAATGATTGTTACACAATGAAAAATACTCAGTCCACTTAAAGAATAATTCTTGATACTCCACCTCTGAAAATTATCATAAATTAAATAAATTGCATTATGGACAAAATGGTAGTTCAAACCTTTGCAGCTGCTTCGCCTTTCTTAACTTGCAATCCTTCTCGGAGCCATCGATCTGCCGTATGGAGGATCTGGACACAAGTTCGAGGATATACTGGTTTCCCAGCACAATAACCTAGTACAGGACCCTTTGGATGCAGTATTTGATATTTTGTAAGCCATCTTTCCAGCACATAGAGATGATGATTTTTATATGCCTAAAACAGATGGCAAGAAACTTTCATTAGCATGTGTAAATTACACTTTTGCTTCCTATGAAAAATGCTTTTGATCATGAAAATCCAAGACTAGAGTCAAACAAACACATTATACGCCTACAATTCCCACATGTACAGAGGTATATAACCAAAATAAACCTGTTGGTTAGTTGGAAGTGGCTCAGTAAAACTTCTCGTCTCTAGCTCCATGTCCTCAAGAGAGCTTCTATCTGTAACATGAACCCTCTGACCTGGAGTCTCTAGACTTTGAGCTGACATGTCACATGCCTGTGGTGAATCAATATTGATCACTGTCAAACCTTGAGATCTAATGGTTTTGTTCTCATTATGATTTGTACCAGGAGTAGGCATTTCTGCGCATATAGATGATTGTAGAGCATCTTCCGTGGATGCTTTAACATCTACTGCCTCTGCAGTTGC
Source organism: Chamaecyparis obtusa (assembly GCA_027943335.1). Classification (NCBI taxonomy): domain Eukaryota; kingdom Viridiplantae; phylum Streptophyta; class Pinopsida; order Cupressales; family Cupressaceae; genus Chamaecyparis; species Chamaecyparis obtusa. The sequence continues at coordinate 136,154 of BSBK01006288.1, read as the reverse complement.
TGCAGCCTCCAACTCTTTCAAAGGTGCCATCGTTACATCCCACCACGGTGAATAAACTCGCTGAGTTACTATAGCAGACCATTGAGTGACATACCTGAAAACTAAAGTATTATAACTTGGAATTCACCTCCCTTGGGATCATGTAGGAAGCTAAAACAAAAAATATGGCAAATTGAGATTTACTAGCCTCTAGAATGTAAAATTAACAGTCCAAATTGAATTAAATCTACAGATTATATTTGGCAAGAGTAGCAGAAACCATAGAAACGAAACCCGGACTCGGAGCGGACTCAGCAAGGCTGACCCGACTCGGGACTTGGCAAAAAATCGGCAAGATGTTTGCTTTATGTAGGGCTCCATTGAGTCCTCTTTATAAGGAAACACGGGAATGAGGAAAGAGAAACACCTAGAAGTTCCCTCAAAACCCTGGAAGCAATATTTAAATAGGATAGTAGCACCCAGGGGTGGGGACATCCTCCCATGGAACAATAGTTTTTTGTCCTTGGTTCTCTTGCTTGTTTTTGGAACAGTACTTATCAAGATTTCACAATTACGTCCCCTGTACTTCTTTAAATTCTGTATTTCATCTATTGGTTTCTTTTGAAGTTGTTTACATTTGGTCTATCGGTTCGATTGTTCTGACATGTGTTCATTTTCTTAAAGGGAGGTTGACTCATTTTTTTGGTTAGCACTTTCCATTTTTCAGGCTATGATTGAAGATTTCTAGAACAACCAATTCCACTCTTCTTCCCAATTCTTCTACATGGTTTTAGGGCATTTATTAACTGACACATTCAGTATTTCCTGAGTATGTTTGCCAATCTAGTTACCAAAATTCTTGTTGCATGCTATATTTCTTGACATTTCCTACTTGATTGAACATCCACAAATGAATAAGCCCTTCTACTTGCCCCTTTTGGTGTATAATTCTATTTGACATGGTTGTTTTAAGTGATTTCCTGGGCACTGTAAACAGATTCAAACTCAGCAGGCCAATATTTGACTGACTTAGATTTGACAAAAACTTACACAAACTCAATATGATGTACACAATTGACTCGGCAAAAAGTCATGTCGACCTGCTCACACTCAGACTAGGAGAACTTGCCAAACGCTTGGAGAGTCATGTACCATTATTCCTAGGTACTTCTAGGTCAGTCTCTATGTTATTTCACAACTATTTTGATGTGGCTTGAAATTCAATGCATCCATGAGCACTTACCATACTCAACAACACCATACAATTGAAATTAAAGTTCAATTAAGCTCATCCACACCTGAAATATTGCTTTGCTAAATCTTCCATAATTGTTCAAAAATGGCAGGTATTGTATCTTTTGTTTGGTGATGAGGTAGCAGTCATAAATCTGGTTGAAACATTTGTCTTGCCTGAAATTGACATTTTGATTTTGTGTCATGTCCCCTTTTAAGGCACCGGCTTCTTCTAGAGGTTATCCTATGACTTTGGTCCCCATAGGCTAACATGGTGATTAGGGGATCCTTCTGAGGGGTGTTCTATGGCTCTTCAGCTGACCTTTTGGTGCTTATTTCAGTTTTCTTCAGCTTAGTGTCCTAGTTTATTTGTGGTGTGCCTTCCAAAGATCATCCAAGACACTTTGATTCACACTTACTATTTATAGTAAGTTGTTTGGATGTTTTGCTCATACTTACTATTTATAGTAAGTCACTGGGGTGGTCAATTGGTGTCATATCTATATCTGGAAAGTGGATGGATTATTCCTATGAGTTGATATTCGCAATTATCAAGGGTTTAAAGATGTAAGTTAAATTATTATAGTTAAATCAAGTTTAAATTTAATAATATTAATTATATTAAATTACTTTATGACATGACAACATAAAGGGGGTTAAAGTGATTTTAAGTTGTTTTCATAAAGTGACTCTATTTTGGCGCCTACGAAGTTATAAGGTTTTAAATAATTTAATAAAGTGTTTTATGGAGATAGGTGTCAATGTTGGGCGATATAAGGTGAACACTGGATATACAATTAATTCATAAAGTGAGTTGAAGTTAATTAAAATTATACTAAGGGTCACTTTATCAGTATTCCCAATTGTGAATAAATATGAATATTAAAGGTGGGAAATTTAAATAGGGTTTTGAAAACTTCATGAGAGGATTGATTTGAGGAAGTCATTTAAAAGACTTGACTTATTTATTTTCTCTTTGAGAAGCTTGAGACCTTTGGCTTTCATTTATAGGAAATTTGAGGACGGAAACCCAACTCAACTTTAAGAGGTGAATCCACCCAGTGTTCATCATGGAGTATATTTGCATCATTTTGGAGCTTCAACCAGCTAGGGTTTGAAGTTTATTTGCAGGTGGAAGACATATTGCTTTAGATTTGGAGGTTTATTTGCCATATTTTTCATAATACCGTGGATGGCTAGGGTCTGGCATGAATTTTGTTAAGGATTTTGAAGATTTCTTCAATGTTGAAGGCTTGCTACAGTGGCGTCAATAGTGATGTTACAGTGATGTGAACAGTGCTTGAAGCGGGTTTAGATTTGCTTGAGATAGGGCTTGATAGTATTTCACTGCTAAGTTGTGCATAGGGTTGAGCGTTTACTTTGGAGCTAGCGCTAACCTTTAAAGGTGATTTAAGGAGCTATTTCAGACATTTGCAACAGCCTCATCCTTGTTTCAGTTCTGCCATAAAATCAGATTTATATTCTGTTCATAATTAGAGTTGTAATCAGCATCCATACCTTTTTGATTGGCATTTTATGCATCATAAATTGAAGGCAAAATCGGGTATGTCATTGTATTGAAACTCATTGAATTCAATAAGAATACCTTTCTGTTGAGAACCATATCAGAGTTTTATTTTTAATTCTAGTCCATATATTTGTTGTTATTTCATCTGTTAAATGTTTCTGTAATTGCTTCATATCATGGCAAAAACATCTATGCATTGAAAACTCACAAAATACATACACTACAACTCAGAAAATTGCATTAGACATCAGAAAATCAGATCGCATGCCATTTGTTTGACAAATTGTCAAACTACCAAAACCAAAAAATTCAGGGTAGAATAATGGTGGGAAATTACATTTTGCAAGCTTTGTGCTAATGCTTAGGCTTCCATATACCAATAGTTTATCCTCCAAGTTCGTCAATTAAGATTTTGATTTTGCAAGTTTTCGGCCAATACTTGGGCTTGTGTATGCATAGAATACAACATACACAAAAGTTTACCCTCCGAGTTTCTGTATGACTAAACACTGTAATGACTCTTCATTTCCAAATTTGGATTAACCATGGTCTCCCTCTGACACACAGAAAACAAACAACTCAAGCTGCAGTTGAATGTGCAATGCACCTATTAAATTGACATAAGGGAAATGAAGAATAATATATCCTTTCAACAATCACAGTTAGCAGCATTAGACAGTCATCCCCAAAACCAACATACTGATACTCTACACATATCATTTGATTCTTGTCACGACCTCTTTTTAGGACTTGACCTCACTAATTCAAGTTAAGTTCTGTACAATTCCATGGGGAGACTTGCAATGTTCTTTCTGCAGACATCAAATTTTAAACAAATTGCATTAGAATAAAACATATATTACGAAATTATGCAATGGGAACAGTTCCAGTGTTCCTCCAAATACAGCTTTTTAACTTTTTAACAGACCATACACCATTTGATTGAATTTCTTACCATCTCTCCTATCAACCAGAAGACAGAAAGACTTATCCATCATTCAAAGGCCATTGTTGAAGGTTTATGCATCTATATATACACCATTTAATTTTAACTTACAATGAATATATATGTCAGCATTATTATTGTGTAAAAATCTATAACTGACAGTGCATCCAGACTATTTATTATCATCACTGTGGAAAACTTACAAACAAAATCAACAACAATTTACACATGCACAATACACAGAAATCTAAATGTTCAAAAAAAGTGACTATAAACTAAAAGTTGCAAGAATAAACGCTTTAAAATCCCCTAGAACAAGTTTTGAGGTGATCTTTTAAAACCAAGCTAAGGAACTGACATTGAATAGAAAATTCAAAACTTAAAGAGTCACAAAAAGTGACTGATGCTAGACAGAAATTTACAATTGTAATACCACCTATTTGATCACTATGTTTAGAAAAACTTTTTATGATTAAATAACACCAGATTTACCACAAAAGTGTTTGAATTTCCTGGGGACCTCAAGTCATAACAATCATACACATTGAAACCAAATTGTCCATAATATCAACACAGAAAAGTTAGAACTAAACCTGCGTGTCACATCTTTGGCACCATTTCCAGCAAATGCAAGCACATAACGTAGAGGCCTTTTCCAAGAAGCGGCAGCTTCTTCTACTTTTATCCCGCCATCAATAACTCCACTGGCAGCATCAACATGCACCCATCTTCCAGACAAGGTTTCACCTTCACAGTAGACTTCTGCCCAGTGGAAACATGGGACCAGTTTTCTAGACCACATTGCAGTGCTTTTCTTCTGACTAGGAAATCTAGGTTTTCTATTTTCATATCCCTTCTCGCTTGTTGATGTGAACATGTCTGCATGTGCCCTCTCCGGTATATCATTAGAAACCATTTCATATTCTCTCTTCGATTTTTTTTGTGCTTCTGTAGCTGTCGCTGATAGAGCCATTGCGAGCTCCATCTCAAATTCCAAGTCTCCTTTCCTCTTAATACCTTTTCCCTGCTCTTCACTGTTGATTGCCACAGAATTTTCATGTTGTGTACCTGTTGCCTTCTTCTCTCCATCTGCAAATTGAAATTGTGAGAAGGTTGTGTCTGATGTTATTTTCCCTGGTATGGTATCGCTCTGGTCACTGCCTCTCTTACTTCCACGTCCTCTTCTTAGATGGGATTCTGGACCAGCATCACCAACCACCATATTTTGAGTATACCCCTGATAGCGACACCTAGCAAGAACTTGCCCTAGACTGGCTATTGTTGTTTTTGTGGTATTCATATGAAGCAAATTCTGTCCATCTTCAGAATCTGATTCAGAATTCCAATCTGCAGATGCCTCCAACGATTCAGCATCTGGTTTTAAAGGGGCAACATCAAGGACTGAAACATACCTGATATTCAAATGTCTAGGACCTTGGTTAGGTATTAAAAATAAACAGAAAGTGCTAGAATAAGTTTCAAATCAAGCTGTCTTCCAAAATAAAAGAAAGAAATTAAATCCATGTCCATGACAACAATAGATGAATAAACTTAAAAGTACAGCCAACAGTAGTACCAATGAACTAGTAATACGGCATTTTCTACCAAAGACAGCGGTCTATTCAGTTTAACTTGGACAAAGCTTACAGGGAAAATCCTGGTGCAATACAAACAATAGATCTCTTCAAAATATCAGAAGGAAACCTGCTAAGGGCATATGCTGAACATTTCCAATATCCACCAACAAAGTGGCAGAAACTAATGCAATTCTTCTGGGGCTTAAACACTGGCAAAGAACTTTATCCATTGGAAATCAAATGAGGCTCCTTTCTAATTATAAGGAATATGAATAATAAGAATAGTAATACAATTGTTTAAACTTTAATCAACTGGTGCCTAGAAAATATTGTAGAAGTGCTTAACCTGCTTCCTAGATTTGAATAAGTTCACTACTACAATCGCACTATGAAGCTAATGAAGCCAGCAGATTTCATGGTAAACATAGGTGTGAACTCAACTGATTTGCAATTCCAAGGATACCTCCTCCAAAAGGTGCTGTTTATTGATTATTCCTCTAAGCACAGGCTAGTCCACTACAGTCCATGTACCAGATGAAGATAGTAGCCAGGACCATATTTTGGAAATTCTGCAAGTACTCTATTTTTAGCTTAACTCGCAAATTTTTATAGCCACAAGAAAAACATGGGTAAAAATGCCTACATGGGTAAAATGTTGGTTAAAATGTGTTTTCCACACGTTTGTTTTGCTATCAAACCATGCATTTTATCTTTTAAGATGTCAATCTATAATTTAATAAACTTTGCAATTACATGTTGCAAAAACAATATGTTTTTTAAAGAAATCTTAAGTTTTAGTACTTTCTTAGTTGCCAAGTTTTTGCAGAGTATCAGCCGAGTCAAAGTCTTGGGCTAGCCAAGAACTATCCAAGTCCAAGTCGGCGAGGACCATTCCTCTGCTGGAAATTTTGTGTAAGACCTAGATTTGTACAATCAAAACTGGAAAAGAGTCACCATTTTAATTGTACTATGAACTATATCTCAAATGTCAATTCATGCAAAATTTTGGTATCTTGAACGAAATTTTGTTGTGATTTTAAAATCTTATGTTGGAGCAATGCTTTTTAGCTGCCATGGCTATGCTCAAATCGAGAGTTCAACCATCTAGCTTCATAGCCATATCAAGGTTAGTTGATGGCTGCCTTTGGTAAGGGGCAGCATGCTTGAGTAGTAGGAAGGCCATTGCACTCAGTAGGTTTAGATCTTATCAGTTTATCTGTCATTGGACAGTCTGCTGCCATGGACTATTGCATTCTTATTTGATTTCATCTACCTGAGCACAGGCTGCCTGTGAATATTCAGCTACTGATAAGGTCGGGTTAAAATAAATAATAATTGGTCATGTGAGCTATAGTAGGAACTAGGAACAATGATTGACAAAATTTCACATAAGTTCATCCATGTAAACAAACGAGCCTAATCAATGAATGTATTATTGTTTTATTTTATTTTCCAGCTTTCTTACCTCAGAGTTTAGGTGAAGGTTCGAAGTACAATAAAAACCCATTATTTCATAAAAGTATAAGTAAAAAGTTAAGAAAAATTAACTTCTTGAACAAAATATAAGCCAGTGTAGAGAACATGCAGTGTCTAGACTCTAAACTACCAGTCCATAAGGAGAATATGTGGTGCCTTTGAGCACCATGCAGTCGCCACCAAGTAATGTCAAACAAACAGTTCAAGAGAATCACTACAATGAAGAATCATTACATATAGCCAATTAGTAAAAGAATTCAATAGTACCAGCTGAACAGCTAAAAGAGAGAGATGGACCAAGCATTAAAAAGATGTCAAAGAAAGATTTCACTCAATTTGACCACAAAAGATGTATATTTCTTTCAGGGAAAACATAACATATTTAAGTTAGAAATATGGGGCTAAGTATTTTCTATCCCACAAGAATCATATGTTTCCACCAACAAGTTTGAAGATCAAATAAAAATTTATTAGGAATTTAACCTCTCTATGTGTCTTATATCAGTCAGTGTCCTATTTCCCTTTTTCCTAGCATAGTAATTCCATAAAATCACAAGTATCATCTATTTACCAGATGCAAATTAAAAGGAAATGTGTGATGAGTTGTCTGTTACAATTTCTTTTTTTTTCATAGAAACATTCATACATGGAATATGTGAGTTGAAAAATAACTCCCTTTCACATTTACATTCCTCTTGTGAGAAAATACACGAGTTATAAAAGTAACTTCCATTGCTCTCTTGTGTAAGGAATGTGAGTTATCTCATAACTTTAATCCCATTTGTGAGCCACTAAAAATGACCTCTGCTCTCTTCATAGTTTAAATCAATTCCGTGTTTTTGCCATTATCTTTGAATGCAATCTTTTATGTGGTTTTGTATAAGTCCAGGCTGTTAAATTTTAGGAACCAGAAAAGCATTCTACAAAATACTGAAACTCAACAACAAAATAGCACACGAACTTATCCTGGGAAAACCCTCCTACTAGAGGGAAAAACCCAGCCACACCAAAAGATAGGTCCTTTATTCTGATCTCAAATCATATACAAGATTTATGCTTATGATTGATGTCTTCACACAGTCAATCATTAAGCTTGCAATTAGAAAGTCTCAGAATCACTGATAAAATAACAGATTATAAATAATGTGAATCTCCTCACATAAGCACTAGACAATCATCTATTGATCGTGAACAATAAGACTTGAACACATGCAGAAGTTTTTGTAATCATATACTCTACAGATCTCATCGCTGTATACACAGAAACACAGAAATAATGTCATCTCACTGCTGTGTGATCTCCAGATCACAGAAAGACTCAATACATATACAGTTCTGCTCATACACCGAGCATGAATACGATACAAATGACTTTTCTAACACAGCATACATCACAGTAATACACAGAACTAACTGAAGAAAGAAACCTCCCTTATCAATATCGCATATACTTCACCAAATATGATAGCTGGAAAATTAAGATGACACACGATCATCAACACATAAGAAGTCTTCCAGAATAATGAAAACTATGTTTTCTGAGCAAGACAAAAAAAATGAAGACCGAGAATACTATAATGTTCACATAGCAACAAGAGAACACCCCGCGATAAGAATAACTGAGGCAACGCATTCAACCAAGCGTCAACAGTTACAAAGGAAGTGAGAAGCCATAATGAATAATTAGACATAATAAGCACCAAGGGTCATAAATAGGAGCCGTCACCACAACGTAACAGCTGGAATACAACCATCCGACGCAGCTGAGAAAGCTTCCACGATGCCAACTCATCAAACAGTAGGTACACAAAGACACAGGTCAGACAAGAATGATGCATAGTCAGCATAAGTGAAATATACTCCAACCACACACGAAGACGAGATAAAATGGAGTCTTCTACACGATGCCAGAAGATAAACGAAGCAAGGAATAGGAAACTTGACCAGAGAAAATTTGCAGCACCAGAATGACAAATACACTTATAAGGAGTGAAAGATATCTCACTCAGCTACCAAATCATTAACACAGGCACTCTTTATTCTCTTTCCACCATTATGGAGAGAATATTACAGAAGATTGATTTAGTACACATTTTTAATTCCCATTCAAGGCTCTTACTAACATCATGTTATATTGGTGATTTGGCAGCTTAAAGGAAACTTCGTGTGTGTTACTCCTAGTTTTTTCTTATGATTTGAAGAACAAGTAGTGAGTTTGAGTTTCATGCTTTCAATATCTGTATATTTTTGAAAAATAAAGTTAGCAAGCATCCCATTTTCTCTCTCATTTCAACTTGTTTTTATGCATATTTAAAATAAATCACAGCAACTAGACATTCACACATATTTAACTAAAAATGCAATAGTTTGGTGTATGGTACACACCGTGTGGTCAGACCTAAAGCTCTTAAAAGTGCCACGGATAAAGCAGCCACCTGAAAAAAAAAACACCTACCTCATCAGAAGCAACCAGAGAATTACAGAATGCAAATTGCATTGAATAATTACTAATGCTCACTTAAGGTGAAAAACACAGCCAAAATGAACCATAATCTAGCTTCTCTTGATCTTTATTCAGTTTGCAAAATGTAGAACATCCTTAAGCCATTAAACAAAAGGGCATGTGTTTTCAATCTTAAATTATACATAGCCAAAAGGGTCACCAGAATCAACCTAGCTTGACCAAAGTCAATGAAATTAATAAGATCACCTCTTCTCTGGTCCCAGAACGAATTTCTATAGCATGACACAATTTGGCGATCAATGTTGTTATTTCTTCAGGCTGAGAAGAGCCTTCATCAGAAGACTGGACATGAAAAGCATTCTGAAACTGCAAACAGCAAGATTGCAAAGGAATTGTCCAATTCATGACTCATGATATTGTCTAGAAGTCATAAATTTAGATGCAATACAACAAATCAATCGCATGACCATATTAAGCTTCATCAAGTTCTTACATACCCATTTAACAAAATCCATCAATCTAAATGCGGTCAGCTTCTGTTCCTTGTGCAGGTTTAACAACTCTGATGGAAGAAGAGAATATAAAGAAGCCTGGCAGTTATAATCTGAGATTAATAACAAAGATCAAAAAGGAAACACCGCATGCCGTAACAGCATAACTGGTACTCAGTTTATAAAAACACATAACTTTCTCATAGACATACACGATATTAAATGAAAAGTTGGGTAATTTGGTAAAAGATAAAGCAGCCTGGAGAAGATAACCTTAGATTACAACAAAGCTCAAAATGCAATACAGCATGTTGTAACAGCATAAGTGGTCTTCAGTTTATAGAAACACAGGCAACTTTTTCATAAGCCTACAAGATATTAAATAAAAGATCGAAAACCCAGTGCCCACATATAAAAAGTCATAGCAGCATAATAATCATCAGATTTTGTATCAGTGCCTTTCATAGTTACCAGCAAGAGTTTTGATTCCCCTTCTACTGATACAGATTAAACCCAGTTTGCCAATTCTAGCAATCCAGTGTCCTTGGCTCTTTTTATTTGGTGATGACTCCTTTCTCTTGGATATTTGGACTTTTGATGGACTATTTTTAGTCATCTTAGTAATCTCACAGTACTTTCTCTTCTGACACCCCTCCCCCCAACCTGCACTGGATTTAACCCTCCTTTTTGTTCATCAGAATGGCTTTCAGCTACCAGCTTTTGTTTTGGCTTTGGTATTAGAATAATTTAGAATCATATTTTATCAATACTCAATATTGTATCTTAGTGTAAATATTAGAATGTTTCTAATATTTAGTTAGCTATAGCTAGAATAGAATGTTTCTATTCTAGACGATCATTCTCTTGTATATATAGATCGTTTGATCTCTGTTAATAGATCATAAAATATTCTACCAATTACTTTTTGTAACATTTGGTAATACTAATCTTTCAGTTTGTAGCTTCTTTGGAGCCTCTTTTTGGCTCCCTCTTGTTATTGCTTCCAGCTGATTTCTAATTGCAATTGACCAATTTTGGTCACTTGTGAACATTAATACAATTTCTTTCTTGCTTATAACTCTTAAAAAAAACTTCAATTCATTACCCCAGCAAATTAAGACACTTCTAGCTGTCTCATTTAACCTTCTGTCAACCCACCTTGTGAAAAATATTATCCATCCAATGGTTAGTAATGCTTGAAAGAGCAATGCTGCATGATGTAACAGCCTAAGTATTCCTTAATTTGTAAATATCTTCCATGATATTAAATGACAAGACAAAAAACCAGTTCCCATAGACAAAAAGCATGAAAACATCCTCTCAATAACTCTACAGGAAGGTTTTTATTCATTTGTCATTACAGCTTAGATACTTTTAGCTGTATCACCTAACCTTTTATCAACCCACCTTACAGAAACTACCATCCATCCCCAAGGGTTGCCCTATGCATGTAAACAATGTGGTTAAATTGGCTTTGATAATCATGAAGTCAAATGCAAACAAGGCGGTTGAATTGGCTTTAATATTCATGAAGTCAAAAATGAACAAAGTGGTTGAATTGGCTTCAATATTCATGAAGTCAAATGCAAACAAGGTGGTTGAATTGGCTTTGATATTCAATGTTCATCAAGTCAAATATGAACAAGTGGTTGAATTGGCTCTGACATTCATGAAGTCAAACGCAAACAAAGTGGTTGAATTGGCTTTGATATTCATTAAGTCAAATACGAACAAAGTGGTTGAAATGGCTTTGATATTCATCAAGTCACATATGAACAAAGTGGTTGGATCATGTTATGCATGCTCTATGGTCCAATGGAAAATTTCTTCCTTTACAACTGACTTATTTTGACATATTTATTTAGATTTGGACTGAGTATTTATGGTAATACTATCATCTTGAAGATGCAATTGCCTACTCCATGAGTTAAATCATAAATATTTTAGACTGCAATAGAAGATATCAATATGTTATTATGTACTAAACCTTTTAACTTGTTCACTCTAGAACAACTGAATTTCCACTTTGCCATTGGTTTGGCCCATAGTTTTAAAAATCACCAAATACTAATAGACTAGGCAAGTTTGCAAGGTTCTTTGGAAAAGAAGCAACTCACACCCAAACTCGCCACTCAGTATAAACCAATTATTTTAAAGTCCACAGTGCCCACTCATGATTGTCTTGTGACTTCAAAGAAAACATGCCCTTGGCTGACAAATCATTCGGTTGCCTACCTCTGCAAATTGTGATTGGTTTTACCTGCCACTTCCCCTCCACATCTAAACGTTGTTGAATATGTTGTCATTGATGTCAAAGGTTGATGATCAAGGTCGTATAAATTTTGAAGGATTGCTCAAAGTAATAGAGAATTGGAATCAGCTGCCTGGTTGTCTGCCTGAGCTACTTGGTTGCATAGTTGAGCTACTTGGTTACTTGCTTGAGCTATTTGGTTGCGTGCTTGAGTTGGTTGGTTGTCTAGTTGAGCTACCTGGTTGTGTGCTTGAGCTGTTTAGTTGTGTGCTTGAGCTCGTTGGGTGTTTGCTTGAGCAGCCTACTTGTTTACTTCACCCAATGACTTGTGCCAGGACAGGCTATTTGACATGTCATCGTTTGAAGTATTCAAAGGTTTACTCCTATGGATTTTATAGATGTCGGCTATTTTAAAATATGCATTTCATATACTCTACGGCTTCAGAATTTAATAATTTATGCTTAGTGTTTCTATGGTGGCTGTGTCAAATCTTTGTAACACCTTGAATTAAATATTGACTTGAGCATATGTGAGTGGAGTTTGAAAAAACCAACGGTGATCCTTTGGAATGGTGGCATTATGGTTTGAGCAATAAAAAGGGAGTCATGTAAGGTTCTTGTTGAGAATTTTTTTTATGTAATGACTGGACGGTGTAAAATCGTGATAGAAGAAAAAAGTGTGAAGGAACTTACTATGTTGTTTACTTTTTCTTTCTTTGATTGTGTGGGTGCGAAGGTATACTCATTATCATTGTAACTGGGCAGTGAGATATATTTATTTTTGAGAAACCATGTGTATAGTTGGAAGATATTTTGACTACAATTTGAAGTGGAACGGGTTTTTGTATCAGAGACGAGCAAGAGGGAGGGAATTCTGAACATAGTCGAAGTGATGCCTTATTCTTGGGGGCTTTGTGATTGATATTTTGCCATGACTGGACAATGTTATTAGCACAAGAGATTAAGGAGTCTAGCATATGATTTGAGTGAACTATATTTTTTAAGTGTATATATTACTTTTGGACCTACATATGTGACTGAGTGGTGATTGTATTGAGTCAAGTATTATAAGGAGGCTATGTTGTTTTCAAGTGAAATATATTGTTTGAGCTGGTGATTCAAGTGATAACGGTTTAAAGAGAACTAGGCTAGAATGGTTTCAGGTTCTAGTGTATTTTTGAGTCGGTGCTCAAACTAAGGTTGGTGCCTTAGTTGATCAGAGTTGGTGCTTCGAGGAGAGTTGGTGCTCTCTGTGAGTTGGTGTTAACTTATGTAATTGAGGTTTGTGCCCATTTGTTAACGAAAGCTATTGATGTGTCATGGTTTTTTACCCGAAAGAATTTTCCACAAGAAATTTGGTGTTTGCATCTTGATGTTTGCTCTCTCTATGTTTTATGTGGATTCATGTTTTTAAAAGTTCAAAAAACTGATTCATCCCCCCCCCCCCCCAGTATTTTATGTGTGCTCTTCAATTGGTATCAAGATAGGGTTCCTTCGGAAATAGAGCTTAAACACTTGGAGTTTGTTCCTGATTGCACATATGGGTTCTCGTGAATATCATACTGATGAAGGAGGAGAAGTAGATCTTGAAATCAAGAGACTTGAAAAAAAAAATCAGAACTTGAAGTTGTTACAAGAAGAGAATGACGCAAAAACAAAGACATCTCAAGCTCTTAGAAAAGCGGAAAAATTGATAGGTGATTTGAAGGTTCAAGTTGAAGAAGCAAAGAAAATAGAAGAAGAAATCAGAAATCGGCTTAAGCTCAAGGAAGAAAATTGTGAAAGACTTGAAGCTGAAATCGTCACTTACAAAGCTAGATAAATCCCTGACACATCTGAATCATGAGAAGATAAATCAGAACAATTTCATGTCCTTGAACAAGGTAATTGCCTCACAAAAATTGACTAATGATAAAGGTGGAGTTGATCTTGAAAAAGGTCAAAGCCCTAAGTCTACAAAAGAACAGCAGAAGTCTAATGTTAATAGCACAAAGGATTCAACATCAAAAATCAGAAATAATTCTTTCAAAAGGTCTCCCATCTCAAGACAAGTACATATGAACAGGTCTAATAATTATTTGTTTCGTGATTATTGTTTCTCTTGCAATTATTTTGGACATAAGGCAATCAACTGTAGAATGTTTGCAAGATATGATTTCAAACTTATGAGTAGGAACTCTTTTGCTCCTTCAAGGAACTACAATGTTGTATGTTATAAATGTAAAAACTTTGGTCACACCACAAAAGTTCATAGAAGTGGTATGGCAGATTTCTCTAAGAAAAACAAGAAGGTTGAAAAAGAGGTCAAAACAAAGAAGGTTGCTAAGGTTTGGAGGAAGAAGGAAAAACAAGTTTTAGTTGAATCATTGATTGTGCAAACAGCCTTCATGCAAAAAATGAAAAAGACATGGTATATTGACAGTAGCTACTCTAGGCATATGACTAGAGACAAGAGCAAATCTATCACTCCCAAAAGCACAAATGGAGGCAAGGTAAGATTTGGGGGAAATACATCTGCAAAAATCAAAGGTACGGGTACTCTTGTTTTGAATGATGGTGAGACAAAAGTTGAGAATGTCTCATATGTAGAAGGTCTGAAACACAATCTATTAAGTGTGAATCAATTGTGTGATCAAGGACACTATTTACTTTTAATTCGATTGTTGTGAAATTAGAAAAAATGGTAAACTTTAAACACGTTGCTGATGCAAGTAGGGCTGCTAACAATCTATACATTCTTGATGATATCAAAAGTGAGAAGTTGAGAGTGATTTGACTCCATCATTGAATTGTTGTTTTGACTTGAGGGGAGTTTTCTTTGTCATATTTTCTTAGTCCTATTTCAGTTATGCAGGTTGGTATTCGTCATTGATATTAAAGGGAGTGAAATAAGTCAGGGAGAGCAGCCTTATCTCAAAGTGAGTCAATTTGTTTTAGTTTATTTCATAGCAGTTATTTGTTTCAGTTTGGTTTTAGATGGAGTTGTCACCAATGACAAAAGGGGAGATTGTTAGATATGTTGTCATTATGTTAAAGGTTGATGATCAAGGTCGTATAAATTTCAAAGGATTACTCAAACTAATCGAGAATTGGAATGACCTGTTTGGTTGTCTCCTAAAGCTGCTTGAGCTGCTTGGTTATGTGGTTGAGCTACTTGGTTACTTGCTTGAGCTACTTAGTTGCATGCTTGAGCTGGTTGGTTGTCTAGTTGAGCTACTTTGTTGTCTTTTTGAGCTACTTGGTTGCGTGGTTGAGTTGCTTAGTTGTCTACTTGAGCTAGTTGAGTGTCTGCTTAAGTTGCCTACTTGTCTACTTCACCTGCTAACTTGTGTCAAGTCAGACAAATTGAGATGTCATCCTTTGAAGTATTAAAAGGTTGACTTCTATGGATTTTATATACATCCACTATTTTAAAATATGCATTTCATATGCTCTACGGCTTTAGAATTTAATAATTTATGGTCAACATTTATGTTGTGGCTGTGTCAAATCTTTGCAACGCCTTGAATTAAATATTGACTTGAGCATATGTGAGTAGAGTTTGAAAAAGTCAACAGTGATCCTAAGGAATGGTGATGTTATGGTTTAGGCAATAAAAAGGGAGTCATGTATTGTTCTTGTCAAGCGTTTTGTTTTTATGTGATGACTAGATGGTGCAAAATCGTGATAGAAGAAAAACGTGTGAAGGAACTTACTAAGTTGAGTAGTGTTTTAAGTGTTGTGTTTCTTATTCTTTCTTTGACTGTGCGGGAGTGAAGATATACTCGTTATCATTATAACTGGGTAGTGAGATATATTTATTTTTGAGAAATCGTGGGTATAGTTGGAAGATATTTTGACTACAGTTTGAAGTGGAACGAGTTTTTGTATTCAGAGACAAGCACGAGGTATGGGGTTCTGAACATAGTCAAAGTTGATTCATGATTCTTGGGATCTGTGTGATACTTTTCCATGACTGGGCAATGTCACTAGCTAAGGAGATTAACGAGTCCAGCATATGATTTGAGTGAAGCATGTTTTTGAAGTGTATATATTACTTTTGGAGCTGCATATGTGACTGAGTGGTAATTATATTGAGTCGAGTATTATAAGGAGGCTATGTTATTTTGAAGTTAAATATATTGTTTGAGTTGGTGCTTCATGTGATAATGATTTAAACAGAGCTAGTCTAGAATGGTTTCAGGTTCTAGTGTATTTTTGAGTTGGTGCTCAAACTGAGGTTGGTGCCTCAACTGATTGGAGTTGGTGCTTCGAGGAGAATTGATGCTCTCTGTGAGTTGGTGCTCACTTGTGTACTTTGGGTCGATGCCCATTAGTTAATGAAAGCTATTTATGTGTCATGGTTTTTTACCCGAAAGGGTTTTCCATGAGAAACATGGTGTTTGCATCTTGATGTTTTATCTCTCTATGTTTTATGTGGATTCATGTTTTTAAAAGTTTAAAATACTAATTCATCCCCACTTCCCTCTTAGTATTTTATATGTTCTCTTCAAACACAACTGCCAATGTCCTAATGTGGTCTCGTGTGCCCTAATTTTCGTTGTATTTAAGAACGTGCCCACTAAAAAATGTGACATCAAACTAATTAAAAAGTCACCTCCTTAAGTACTTAAAAGAGTGCCCCTATATTACCAGTACATGAATTTTGAATGGATCCATGAGAAACTTGGTGTTTGCATCTTGATGTTTTATCTCTATGTTTTATGTGGATTCATGTTTTTAAAAGTTTAAAATACTAATTCACCCCCACCTCTCCTCTCAGTATTTTATATGTGCTCTTCCAACACAACTGCCATTGTCCTAATGTGGCCATCATGTGCCCTAATTTTTGTTGTATTCAAAAACATACCCACTAAAAAATGTAACATCAGACTAATTGAAAAGTCACCTCCTTAAGTACTTAAAAGAGTGCCCCTATGTTACCAATACTTGAGGCAAGGGCCAAAAAAGGGTATGAATTTGGCATGGATCCATGTTTAGCATAGATCCAAGTTCGGTCCAAGTGTAGCCCTAGGCTCACCTAGGCAACTGCACAGGTAGTACCCTTGATGAAATGAAGAAGTACTTAAGAAAACCCAAGAGTACCAGCGAATAAAATGCCCAAAAAAATGTCAAATCTCAACAAAAAAAGAAACAATTAGTAATTTAAAATGCCCCCCAATGGATGATTTCGTCGTAATTTACCCCTATTTGGCATTTGCAACTCATTTAACAAACACAAAACCCCAAGAACACCATTTTTTCCTCCAAGATGCCATAGTTGGGTTTTGAAGGTTGGTTCATTTTTTTGAAGGTGAAGGCTACAAAGGACTAAGATGTACACCAACAGCTTAGGAATTGTTGGACAAGGAAGATTTAGCCATTAGACGTGAGTAAATTATTCATTTTAGTCAAGTTTTGTATATCTTTTTCAAGATTTTTCAAGTTTTTTTGTTATTTTTTTAGTAAGCTTTGAATATTTTTTTTAACATTTTATGCATAATAGGTGGTTATAATGCTGATTTTTTAAAAAATTTCAATTAGGTTTTCCATTTCAGGTTAATACATAATGCATAGAACTAGAAGCTCTAGTTTAGTTGCCCAAAGCAAATGATTTAGTGTTGCCTTGTTGGCAGCATACAACAATGATTAGACAAATGTCTGGTGATAGGAGTTTTCGTTGGTGGTGTAACCATTACAAAATAGATTATACGAGCTCCATACATTCAAGTGAAATCTCACTTATGCTCCATTCTTTTACAACAAATAAAAGCTTGTTAGGGGCCAAAAAAAAAGGGCTGCCAGAAGATCTAATAATGGCTTATATTAAAAGAACAAGAGGATGTCAACTTGAGAAGTAACAAATCAAAGAGTATTGCACATCCTCTTGCCAAAAAAAGCTCGAAGAAACCTCCTAGTGACTACACACAACCAACTGCCCACATCCTTTCATGCTAATGCCACCATCTTCTAAACAAGAGAATGTTTCGGTTTAACAAAAAAGAGGCCCATTGGACAAGGCCTTCAAAAATGAATTCCATGTCAAAGCATCGCTCATTGTATTTATGGCAATGGGCTTTCTTTCAACATTCTAGTAGGGGATGGTAACTAACCTTTGCAATACACTTCTTGATTATGTTAGGCTTAGGTATAAAAGATGGGAACCACCTTATTGGTGAAGGAGAAAGCTTCAACAGAGATATCATGGAGAGTGATCAAGGATACATGTCACAAAACAAGTGTGTCCAGCATTTCTAATGGACGGAAAGATAGCAAAAATAAACCATTAATCAATATTATAGCAGAGTCTCCCTAAAGGAGTAATGTTTTAGAAGGTAGTGAATTGTGAGGGAGAACTAAAAAATGCAAGTTTATTTTCCAATATCCTCATATAATCCATTAACACAGTGAGGCCTGAAAATGTTGTCCAGGTCATAATGGACAATGCTAAAAAATTGTATGGCAGTTGGGTCTATAGTGAAGGCTACATATAGCCATATTTTTGGACACCACGTGCAGTTCACTTGCTCGATTTAATATTGCAAAAGATTTGCACACAAATTTAATGGGTCAAAAAAGTCTAAATAGAGGCTGAGGAGATTCAAATGTTTGTGACTAATCATTATATGTCACAAGTCATATTCAGGATTTTCTCCAACTTGGAGTTGTTGAAGGTAATTTTACTTCTAGTTTTTTTTTATTGTTAATATGTGGTATATTTTTAATACCATGTTGGTTGACAAAACATGATTTGCCTCTCACACAATCATCTTAAGATGACTTGTGAAGGTGCAAAGGCCTCGAGATCTATGGTCATTAACAACTTGTGGAGTGTATGGAGGGAATCAAGCAAAAAAAGAGCCAAAAAATAAAAAGCATTGATACTAGATTGTTTTCTCTCTCAGGGGTATGTGTTTATTACTTAGAGTAAACACATATGCAACTAGAATTATCAGTACATCAGGATTCTAGACAGATATCTCCGAGGAGTTTTCTGAGGTGTGCATGGTAAGGAGTGCATATGTTTTTCATTTGATCCTCATGTGCATGACCTCTTTCAGATGCACAGTTCAGTGGCGCATGTGTTAGATAGTGTATGATAGTTCATCTTGCGCAATTTTGGGAAGTAAACTTTGCTAACCTTCCAAGTTTCCCTTTGAGTTGTTTCCTCCTGCAACACCAGTGGTTGGTATTGATTTGGTTCGGCAAGTACTGTTAGTTATTTTGGTGTTGGTGTTACAGGAGCTAGTTTGTGTCAATAGGGACATTACACAGTTCTATCCTTGGGATCTAAGTGGACTAGTTTGTTATTTTGTTTCTGAGATTGCTTGGGGACAAGCAATTCAGGTAGGGTGGATTGTAATGTCCCCTATTTGAGATGATATGGTTTATGATTGGATTAGCCTATTATTGGCCCTTGTAGGCTAAGTCAATTGGTTAGAGGGTCCCAATTGGCAGAACTAGGAGGCTCTTTCCCTTCCGGAGGTCAAAAAGTGTTCGGGATTGCTCTTCGTTTGGGTCAATTTGATACACTAACTATTTATAGTAAGTCATTTATCCAGCATTTCTACATTTGGACGGGGTACTTGGACCAGACTCAGTTGCAATGACAACCCCTGGCACCATTGATTTGATTAGGTATTCAAGTATTTACTAATTGTAGTAAGTCAATGTTTGATAGAGAGGGACCCTTACTATTTTTAGAAAGGCAGTTGAGTGCACAGTGGACACAATGGTGAACTCCTAGATTCAAATGGAATTAAGAAATAATGATTATTTGTGGAGTTGTTATTTTAATTATTAATAAAGTAATTACTTTATTAATAATTATTTATCAAGTGCAATTATAATGTTTGAAGTTCACTTCAAGCACAATGGGGTCATGACCCTCAATTAAATGTCACTTAAAGTAAATTATTAATTGCATAAAAGTGAGTGCCCAAGTTGAGGAGATAATATAAAGTTTTTATTAAAAAACTCGAAAGTGGATTTATATGCTACTAAGGAGATTAGGGTTATAAAAAGGTCTCAAAAAGAAAATAGATTCATTATTGTTGATCATTTTGACTATGTTTTCTGGGGTTTGTGACTGTGGAAGAGAAACCAAGGGTTTCAGCCATTTTTATGCTTTGAAGAATGAAAACTCTTCATTGTAATTGCAATCTTGAGGCTGTGAGAGATTAGCTAAACCATTGCCATAGTGTGAGCTTCATCCAGGAGTCCAATCTGAGCATAAAGAGCAGATTTGTGCAAGGGTTTGAAGCAAATTTGAAGTCTCATCTATTGCAGACATGTAGCTTCATTATTGCAGCCATTGTTGATCAGATTTGACGCTTTTTAGCTTGCTGCTATTAATTTCAGATTTCACTATAAAGGAGTTGGTGCAAATTCTAAAACCTGCAGGGGTTCTTACAAGGATAGTTTGTATAGCATAAGCATATTAAACTAGAAATTCGCACATCAATCGTAGGAAAGAAATAGCCTTTTATAGGATGGTTTTTGAAGAACTACAGAAATAAATTGCAAAAAGAAAATTATTTTTAATTTTTGAGAAACAGTAAAAGATGGTATATTCACTGCTTAAATTTATCCACTAGCATAATTTGAATGTGAAGTTGATTTCCTTACCTACAGTTTCTTTCAAATTTGTGACAAC
Organism: Chamaecyparis obtusa; assembly: GCA_027943335.1. Lineage (NCBI taxonomy): Eukaryota > Viridiplantae > Streptophyta > Pinopsida > Cupressales > Cupressaceae > Chamaecyparis > Chamaecyparis obtusa. The sequence continues at coordinate 115,574 of BSBK01006288.1, read as the reverse complement.
CAAAATGTCAAGTTTTAAGGCACTGTAAATCATTAATTGAGATAGATAGTACCTGAATAAGAGAATCATTGCAAGCAGCATCAACCAGCATTCCCCTTCCAATTAAACACAGTAAGTGCACCTTATGAACCAACTCTGCAAACTCCTGTAAAAAAGAATCTCACAAACTGCATTTCTAAATTGTAGAGTCTGGTCAACTATAAAAAACTATAAAAAATAGTAAGGTCATTAAATTTCTGAACAGCAACACTCTTATTTTCAACTAAAAAGGGTGAAACTTGAGACTTACAATCTGATGTTATAAACTAAGAGAAAACATATAGAAGTACTCAACACCTTATCTCTTGCCGTTGCTCTTCGAACTGTTTGTTTTTTTCCTTGCTTGGATATGTCGTCATCCTCCAGTTCAACAGTAATCTCTCCACTCCACTGTCTAGGATGACCCTGCACGCTTCCCACACAAGGCATAATATCACCATCTTCCCAGTCGAATCCATCTCTATCCATGTCATCTTCTGATTTACAGAGTGCTTCTTGGCTTTCATATCTTTCTGCAGCAACATTATTTCCATGATTTTCACCATTGATCTTTGTACTTGGTTCAGAATCAAGATTCATTTTAGCCACCATTCCACAACTGGGAAGGGTATTAAAATTGGTTTTAGATGACTGCCGCTGATAAAACATTGCATTTTCACCATGAATTGCAGGTTTTTGTTTCTTCCTTCCCTGCAAAACCAAAATAATTTGATAATGCTCACCTTCAAAGTGCACAATTTATCACATTTGAACTAAAGCTCATTTTATCCAAGGAAACATTTGTAGCATGCCAACTCTAGAGATAGGATGACTAAAAGTGATTTGGAAGATAATAAGCTAATCAAGGAAACAATTATGTATCTAGTTGCTATTCTAATCAACGGGGCACATCAAAAATAAATTTGAATGTTAATCTGTACTCAATTTGTTTGGTAATTTGGAATGCTGATACCACCATATAGTTGCTGGGTAGAAAGAAGGCAATTGCATGGCTAACATCTCTCCCAACATTAATGCACATGCATCAAGGGCAGAAAGACTGTAATGCCCCTTTCTAGAACAGAATTTAATGATAATAAGGATTTAAATATAAGATTAAATAATTAAATAATGAGAAAATATATATAATTATAATTATATTATATTGATCAAATAAAATAAATAATAATATATTATAATATATATATTATTTAAATTATTATTTTATTAATGAAAGAATATATTATTAATAATATTATATATATAATATTTTTGATAAATAAATATAATAATATAATAAATGAATAATAATATTGATAAATAAATAAGAATATGAAATTTGAATAATGATAATATTATAATAATGATAATAATAATAAATAAATTAATGAGAAAACTAAGATGCGACCTTTCCTCCCCGCACACGGATATAAAGGAATGTTTCCAAATACAATCAGGGGGAGAGGAATATTCAGGAATTCGGATAGGGATATTGGGAAATAATATAAGGATAGCAGGGAAATAAAATATTCGACAAAATACCTGTTATGTGCGTCCAATAATGAAGACATCGAACAGGACCAACATACATCTGTTTAGTCAGCGGTGTGAAAGAGAAGACAGTCAGCAACTAAGCAACATAAAACACTCCAAGCATCGAACAAGGGAATCAAGCTGTCGGCGAACAGAGGTAAAATGGAGTCTTAAGAATTGACTCCATGCGACTTAAGAATTGATTGGTGGTGGTCTTATGGACTGGAATCGAACACTATGGAGGACCATAACCAGCAAACAATAAATAGTATGCAACCAAGGGGAAGATATTAAGATGACAGTTTATAAGTTTTTAGGGTTGACAGCTAACCGATATCCATAAAGGGAATTATGCGATGATAGAGCAAAGACTTGACTTAGCACTCGATAAGACAAAGATTATCAATGATTTCATGGCGACTACCTAATAAGGATAAGACATCTGTGTATTCAATTGTATACCACTGATATAGATTACATTGGCATCGAAAACCATCATGGATCTAAGCAATTAATTCATAAATAATTATCATACAAGGAAGTCATTCATTCAACAAAGAGATATATCACCTTGTGTACATATCATTCAACGAGCAGAGATAAAGATGACACATTTAAGAAAAGACACGAGTATGAAATACATACAAATACATGAGACATCAATTAACATGTCATTAAGAGAAACGATGGATATAAAGGAGAACAGAGTATAAGACTTATCTAGCATGGATTTATAACTTCCACATTAGCTGCATTGCTTACTGTTATGCGAAGCAACTAATTCATGAAGGTAATATTAATATTAAAGGAGGCAGTACTTCCTATAAAGACCAGAATAATGTTATTATATAAGGGCTAAAGTGTATATATATATATATATATATGGATGAGGAAATCAAAGTAAAGGAAATTGATTAATTACAATATTAATCATTAAGAAGAAAGAAAACATAGAGCAAAATCATAAGGGACATTCAAATCCAATCCCTAATTGGAAGTTTTAGAGAAAATAGAGGAAGGTCCCATGAGGGGACATTACAAAGACACCACTTAACATGTAGGAAGTTGAAAGAAATCACTTAAATACATGAGTTTCAAAACTTACATTTGCAGTCTCTTATCAAGATCAATTACCTTCTCTCCTATGCATTTGAATTCAAATAAAGCTTCAAATTTTGAAATATTTTGAAATCGGTAGGGAAAAACATTTATATTTCAAATAACAAAAGTTGACAGAAAATAATGTGATATAGAAAGGCTGACTCAAAAGATTGAAATCTTAGATGATAGTTTTTCCCCACCAATCAGATTTTTACTAAGTTACTCTGAGTTTCCGGGACGGGCAAGCAAGGGGACAGGGAAATAGGTTTCTAGGACAGATTTTTTTTTTTCGTCATTTTAGAGGACGGTGGGGAGGGCTATATAAAAAAAGGGAAAATTTAAAATATATAGGGAAATATGAAATTTCAGTTATATTAATATAATAACATTGATAAATCTAAAATCATTCAACATAGACATATACATTATACATAGCAATTGAGTTTGTTAAGTTTCCAGATCGCTGCAAATGTAATAGCACTGCCGTAAAAGTATGTGCTTTCCAAATGCATCAATCTCTTGTTTATATACATGGTAAAGAAAAGAAGAGACATGTCCCTTCATGGGACATGTCTATTCATTAATCTAATTTATTAATTTAACTATATAATCATTATAAGAATAAATTTAAGATTAACTTCATATATATATATATATATATATAACATCAATTATTAGATATATTAATATATATATATATAATAAATCAATTCTCATAATAATTATATAATCAATTTTATTTATCTAACCGATGCTACATACATCAACACTCCCTCTTAGCTAAGGAAGATAAAATCATATATCACATTTCTTGTGATAAGAAATCTCACATATCTCGTGAAAGCAGATATCACATAACACGTGATGATAAGTATCACATAACTCGTGAGATGAGCAATCACCTAACACGTGATACATATTTTTATATATATCACCTAACAAGTGATATTTAAGGAATCACCTAACACGTGATACCTAGTTTTACATATCACCAAACATGTGATATGAGGAGTCACCTAACATGTGATACCCAGTTTTACATATCACCTAACATGTGATATGAGGAATCACCTGACATGTGATACCCAGTTTTACATATCACCTAACATGTGATATGAGGAATCACCTGACATGTGATACCCAATTTTACATATCACCTAACATGTGATATGAGGAATCACCTAACACATAATACGTGATTTTACATATTACCTTAGATCATAATATGAGGAATCATCTTAGATCATGATACCTAGTTTTCACATCACCTTAGATCGTGATATAAGGAATCACCTTAGATCATGATACCTAATTTTCATATCACCTCAGATCGTGATACAAGGATATAGTAAATTTGAGAATATTACATTCCCCTTACATATAACCCTATTATCGTATGTGCACAGACATATCAAAAGTCTACCATAACGAATCTCCATTACAAGATCGTCACCTTGTAACATCAAATACAAGTGTTCATTGTCGAAAAGTCATCACCTTTCTCCAATGTTCACAAAAGGGCCCATAAGTCCTAGAGTCAAACACATGAAATCCACCTTGACTCATGTCAGAGGGTGGATCCATCATGGCTCATCCCAAAGGGTGGAAACAAGGGCTTTCACCTTAGACTTCTCTCTCAAGGAGAAGAATGCAATAACATACAAGATAATAGATCATAGTTATTGAAACTCCTTTTCATCTAAGGCTTCATTCTCCAACATGCCAAGTTTATCTCGAAGGTACACAACCTTACCTCTAGCAAGAAACTTGGTGAGAATATCAGCCATATGTTCTGTAGGGATAATGTACCTTGAATAGCATACTTATGCACTATATCTCTTATATAGTTTGCATCACTCTAAGTGAACCCCAAGTTATGTAGGAGATAGCATAAAGGCATTTCAGCCAGCACAAATGAGACTCAATCTCATGATCATAGTCCTCTAGATGCTTCCTTTAAGGTCTTGTAACAACCTCCTCACCTCCTTGTCCAAGGTTGTTTTAGATGAACTATCATACTCCCTCTGAATATAATATCAACCTTCTGCGAGCAAGTCATGTCTTTGTTCTTTAGTCTGCATTAAGCTCTTTTCTTGAATTCCCAACCATCTATCTAGGAATATCATGACCTAGATATCTGCATAAAAGCCTTCTAGTTCACATACATGCAATTTCATTATTTGAATCGCAATTTGTTTCCTTTTATAGTTTCATGGTTACTAGGGAAACCATCTCGATATGGTTTACTCCCTCTGAATCAATGACCAAGAACCTTGGAAATCAAATAAGGCATATCCTCTAGATGTTGTACTGACTCCCTCTGAATCTTTGAGTACTAACATCAACATTTAACCTTCTCGTCCAAGGTTTTCTTTGATGGTTCATCAGACTTCTTCTGAATGTGATATCAACCTTCTGACCTTCTCGTCCAAGGTTGCTTCTAATGGATTGTCAGACTCCCTCTGAATCTGCTATCAACTCTCAACTCAATTCCATAACTACAGCCATTAAGTTCTTTCTCCCTTGAATGCAATCTCGTATGCTTCTCGACTCCCTTTGAATCTGCTATCAACTCTCAACTCAGTTCCATAACTGCAGCCATTAAGTTCTTTCTCCCTTGAATGCAATCTCGTATGCTTCTAGACTCCCTCTAAATCTACTATCAACTCTCAACTCAGTTCCATAACTACAGCCATTAAGTTCTTTCTCCCTTGAATGCAATCTTGTATGCTTCTAGATTTGTCCTCAATGCACTTCAAAGAGAGATTACAATTAGTTCATAACACTAAACTATCCTGAAGGAAAATATCAATTATAAAAGTATAAAAGATTTACTTTCCCGATCTTATGGCATGAATTAATGACTCAAAATTTATAAACATTATTCAAGGGTAGAAATACTTATCTCTTATTGTCAAATATTAATACCCTATGGCAATTTCTTCCACCAACTTGAATTATTATTGTGATCCTCCCGAAGCTAAATCCAACACTCCCTCTTAGCTAGGGAGGAATCCTTCTTGATAACTTTTGGTTTGTCCTCGTGACGCTAAAATCAACACTCTCTCTTAGCTAAGGAGGGTCTTCTCAGATATCTGAGTTAGAGTAATGTCCACCATGGCTACTCCCAGAGGGTGGCTCCATCATGGCTGCTCCCATGAATGGAAATGCAAACAAACACAAGTGTTTATCAAGAAATCACTCATGTAAACCATAGATACCCCTAGAGGGTGACTCAATACAGGTGTTTAGTCATGGACTGACTCACATGACCTCCACCATGGCTATATTCAGTAGTGAGTGATGTCATGTATATATTCGCATATACAGGTAATGCTCCACTCATATCTGCACACCTATCATTTGATGTTAACTATTATGTTTTTGTCTTTGCTTCTCCTATATGCAAGTTTACCAACTATATTTGTTTGTCCACTGTTCGATCACTCTTTATTTGCCAGAACCTCCGAAGCATATGCAATATATATAAAGTCAGTTTCATATTTTATTGTTGCCCCAAGCTAGTTCAATAAAGTCTTCAATCTGTGCAATGAATGATTAGTCACAGATAAAATATGGATCAAGCCTTCAATCTCTAGCAATCACCAGGTTAACCACGTATCTTCAACATACAGCATCGATCACAAAAACAATCTTCGCAATGGGTCTGATAATCTTGCACCAATTTGTTGTTCATTGAGACTTGCCATAAAATGCCTGACACCTTCCCTTGTGTCTCTACTCACGTTATTTTCTCTTGGCTTGGCACATGCTATCTTGATGAATCAGCTCTCTTCAGTCTGTACATCAGGTCGCTCAAATGCATAAATTACGTTTGACTGGTACCATAAAAGAATTGGTCACATTCAGATAGTTTCTAAGTGATCTCTTGCTTTATGCCTGAAAGTTGCTAAGCACTTTCACCCAAATCAGAGCAATCATTAATTAAAAGATTTTGATGTCTTTCTTATAGAATCTATTTTGTGCATTTCCTTTACGCACAACAACCATCGCAAATTTCATCAAGTGATAAATCCTTGGGGCATTCTGTTAAATAGTGTCGTCGTTGTGCTTGGTAGACATCAATACCCTCGATTCCAATGAGTGTGATTGGTAAAAAACTAGCCACCTCACAATGTCTCTCCTCGCAATAATATTAGCAGATTGTTTAACATCCAAACCACAATAGGGACAACCAAAACTTCTTCCTCATGATTCAGCAAACAATATCTAACTGATGAAAATCTCTTTATTTACAAGCCTCGAGATCTCAAATTAAGTCCTCAGTAAATTCCCACCCAGAAAATGAGTTTTGTTGTCACAAATTAAGTCCTTCGTAAATTCCCAAGATGCTCCGCACTTAATATGAAACACAACCTGCATATTAATATTCATGTCTACTATTTGTTCGGCACTATGTAATTAGAAAGATAATGCCTCGACAAAATATTCAACGGCATGTTAATTGTTTATAAATTATCAAGTCCTTGTATATTCATTTCAAATCCCATAAAGTATAGCAATCATATCTGCAATAAGAAGTAACAGATCCAGAAATTATTAATCATGTTCAGACTTTCCATGAACACAGCCATCGCTTGCCTTTGTAGTTCAAATATATGCGATGACACATTGGAGTAAATAACTGGCAATTAGAGCCAATGCTTCCTCACTCAACATTCACAGGGCATCAATATTTTAAATACTATTATCGTGGGCAACAATGAAAAAATTCCCTTAACAATAAAAACACGACCCATTATCTCCTTCGGTGAGGCAAGATGGCATCCAGAGATTTGAAATTTGAACTTTCCAATCTATGCAGGAATTCATTGGGAGAACAGGGGTTTGTGTAGCATCATCACCCTTAGGCCTTCAGAGAAGATTTTAATACATTATCTGCAAATCGTTAAATGCTTCTTCATGTACCGGGTAATCTTTTGGTGAACGCATTTGATGAGATAGTAAATCTGCACTCATTCACAGAATTGCCATCCAAACCTTCGCTTAGCCTTATTACCATTTGTTCCAAAGGTCTTAAACAAGCTGGTACGATCCTCTTATATGTCTCTATACGAACAGTCATTTAGAGTTAAATTGTACGCACATGTCCCACTATTAAGAAGATATGGATAACTCATAGTGTTGTATATGCATAGTAAGTTACTCATACCAAATATCATTGAATAAATTTATAAAAAATGTATTGTTATAGATTGCTGGTCCTATGAATATGTTGATGTAGAATTTCATGTTATCGATGCTTATTTATCTCTCCTTTTTCAAAATATTTTAATAGATATATCCCATATTCTTCATCCATATCATTTCTTTCTCATATTTGCAGTCTGGCTCTGATACCATGTTAAGTGTCCAGATCGCTGCAAATGTAATAGCACTGCCGTAAAAGTATGTGCTTTCCAAATGCATCGATCTCTTGTATATATACATGGTAAAGACAAGAAGAGACATGTCCCTTCATGGGACGTGTCTATTCATTAATCTAATTTATTAATTTAACTATATAATCATTATAAGAATAAATAAAAGATTAACTTCATATATATATGTGTGTGTGTGTGTGTGTATTAATATAAATAATATCAATTATTAAATATATTAATATATATATATAATAAATCAATTCTCATAATAATTATATAATCAGTTTTATTTATCTGACCAATGCTACATACATCAACAGAGTTGAAACTTGAAATGAGAATTCAAATTTCAGTTTCATACATTCATAATTTCATACTCACATATAATTCATTGAATCTAGAATCAAAATACCCAAAGGCTGCAAGTTTCAACAAAAATGAAAAGTATCATATGAATATCATATATCATTGCATCAATGTATCATATAATGTCATAAGTCTCAAAAGACTCAAAGTCTCATAGTCAAAAGTAAAACAAATATAGTATGCGGTTGCCCCTAATCTTCATCCAAATCAGTGTCACTGCAATTGTCAGCCTAAGCCTCAAAGGTTGCACCATCCAACGGAATCCCAACTAATCCGTCATGTGCGTCGTCCTCATCAACCTGGGTGGTGCCTTCACGATCAATATCCCACCGTAAAGTTGGAGTTTGTTGGTACTTTGTAGTCTAACGATCCCCAAGTCGTAGAGCACTATGCACAACCACTAACTTCTCCGCTTGTCTAGAGGTAAGCCTATTCCTCTCGATGATGTGGATAAAGCCATATGTAGACCACTTCCTCCCTGCACTAGAGGAACTAGCAACCTGTGAGGAGGCAAATGGCAAGTCTCCTCAACTCTAGTGTATCTTACCCATGCTATTGCAACAATCCAATAGGTCTTTTTTGTGACATTACTACTCTTTCCATCTTCTCCTCTAGTTTTTTGAAGTTTGGACCGTCAATATTTTAGAAGGCAACCCATTGTTCACAAAGTATACCGGACTGCTAAGGTGAATACATCTTTTGAAGGGCCTCCATCAACCCACGTCTCACCTTGGAAACATCACAAGGAGGGGACCTTCTAGGCTTAGGCTCATACGATTTTGGATTTAGTGCAAAGGCTGCCATATGAAGTGGAGAGTTCATAATGTTCCACCTCTGCATGACAATGGGCTTAATATACTCCTCATATAAGTCCAATTGATTATCCCTAGTCAAATTTAATTCATCTTTAGAATCATGTTGTCAAAAGTCTCCTATATCTCCCCAAGACTAGGAGAGTCTGCACCAGCATTTCTCATGACATCTACAATAGGCGAGATGATGGAGCAAACATATATGCAATGTGCACAAAAATATTCAAATAAGAATAAAGATTATCAATCTCAAAGTTCATTGACAACTAGGAAACTCTAAAACTTAGAAACTTTGAGAGATTCAATAATAAAATTAAATATTAAAATCAGAAATTTTTAATTAAATCTGAAAATCAGCAATGTCTTACCTCACAATGGACCAAATTTAACTCCTTTGCCAGAAACACCCAAGAAATGAGACCGCAACCTTATGTAACTCCCTCTAATTTTACTATTGCATATATGGCATAACCACACCCTACTCCCTCCTGATTTTTTCTTTTTCACATCTATCGAATGAACAAGGCAAAGAAGAGGCGTTTTGGGGTTAAAAGGGCCTTGTGCAGTCTTTTAAGATAACCAAAGGGCACTCAAATTTGTTAGGTGCATGTTGTGCTTCAACCCCAACACTTCCACTCCCACCCCCAATTCCAACTTCTTCTCCTTGCCGTTCTTTGTCACTATTACCACTACCATTGTTGTTGCTCATGTTTAATGAGTGTAATGCAAGCTCACACTACTGTAACATAAGGGAAAATTAAAAAACAGACATTTGATGGACACTTCTTTAAACTTTGAAAAAAATTGTAAAAGAAAACCAAATATGAAACAGAGGACTCACCTTCAATGCTCCAACTTCTTCAAATGCTCCTTGAAGCCCTGTTGTTGCCTCCTTTTTTCTCTCCTTCAAACCCTCCTACTTCTAAGTTCTTTCTACTTTCTTGCTCTCTTCAAAATGAGAATGAAATGAATGAGAATGACTCAATATAGGGTTGCTTTAGTAATCTTAGGGTTGAACAGAAATGTGGGGACCACTGTTTAAACAAAAAATTGCATTTTTAAAAATTGGGTGCTACTTTTTTTATTTTGTTGCTGACTAACGTCGGTCATCCCTGAGACAATCGATGGACATGGGGGATGATCAGTCATCTCCAAACTTTGCATCTGTTGTTTCTACGTCTTAGAAACATTTCCTTAAGTTTTTGGTCTGGTCAGGGATGCCTAGGAAACATTTCTGACGGACTGGAAGCGCATCCCCAAGTAACACTAGATTTTTATAAATAAAAGGTCCTTATTGAAGCCTCGAAAAAAGAAAAAAAGACACCTAAAAATGGTCAGAAGCAGTTTGTGTGAAAATCAATTAGTTATATGATAGTTGAACTCAAGACCATCCAATGCAAGAGACATTCAAACCTGGATATAACTGCAATAATTCTACCTCAAAAGCAAATCACATAATTGTGACAACCTGCTCCTGTGGATATTGGATAACAAGCAATGTCATTCTAGTTTGTTGATCATTGTAACTCAAAACCATGGTAAATCATCCACATTGTAGATTTAGAATTATCTTCTATACATCCATCTATAAAAAAGCTATCCTGTTTTTACCCTGGAACCTAACATACGTTTTCACTCTCTTCAAAATTCACTAAATTATTTGAAGAAAGGCGCATTTTTGTTGAAGCTACAAATGGAAATAACTAATAAGATTCAAAAACTAATAAAGCTTTAAAGCTATATAGATGTTACTATGAACTTTTCATGAAAGAGATGGTATCCTTGAACTATTTATTGTACAACCGTAGACATTTTGATTAAGTCTCTATTTGAAGCTAATATCAAGCAGGCTTAATCAACAAGCTCTTAGATCTTAGAATTTAGAGAAAAGAGCATAAGAACAATACTAATGTGTAATGTCCCCTTTTTCGGGCACATTATTTCATGTTGCGTCATTAGCCATCTCATCGTGGTCCGGTGGGCTAACCGAGGCTTTGTGTAATGTTCCCTTCCTCAAACGGAAATTGATAATAAGTTATAATAAATTAATAGAGAAATAATAAATAATAAATATAATTATCATTAAAATTAATTAACTTATTGATATATATATATATATAACTTATTAAATAAATAATATTATATTATATAAATATAATAATAATATATAATATAACATGACCAATTATTAATATTGATAAAATAATATAATTAATATATTATCAATAGATTAATAAATCTTATCAATATGAAAACTACTGATAAAATGTAGTCTACAACATTACAAGAATAATAACATAAATATTAATGGACAAATTGAATAAGGGCAATCTCGATCAAAACCATTCATATTGAAAGAAATGATAAATAGTCTACCAATGATTGATCATCTATTATTAATTGAACGAATGATGAAAATTGTCTTTATTAGATAAAAGGAGGCCAATATACTACGATATATATATATCGATCAAGATATCATACAAGAGATATGTCGATTACAAGTAGAACAATTGAGGCATCGAACAATATGGACAAGCATCTCGATAACCATTTGATGGCTAGAAAGAATATCGATAAAATAGGATGCATTAATTAATCGACTGTTAATAATCAGTTCAAGAAATTACAGAATCAACTGAGGATTAGGTGAGGGCGAGAGATTAGCTAAGGTGACTTACACATGCAATTAAACAAAAGCGAAGGAATCATCGACTATGAAAGCAACGATTAATTAAAGACTATAGCGTAATTAGTGACTCGTTGACAATGATTATATTGGATGTTGAGAATAGCAATTATGTTCCTGGAGCTGGCAGCAAGTAGTCCATATAAGAAACGGTTAAGTTGCAAGACTAACACAAATGTAGTTACTCACCAAAGGAGATATAAAATGGCCACTCAAGAATACATTGAAGGGGTATGGTTTAGAAATGCACAGAATTCTTTATGAGTCGGTCTTTTGGAATCACTGCTAACCAAGGAATGAATTGATGATCTTTAAGCCGCCTATATCAATGGTATCCAACGATTACACATATGAATTTTCCATAAAAAGTGCGATGGTTATTTGAGCATGCTGTGATTATCACTTGTTATGAAAAGGTGTGATTAAGGAGGGGATGTGTCTTTCCCAAACATGGGATGTCACCCTTGGTTGACATAAGATATTTTAAGAAGTTGGATTTCAGTCTTATGGGGGATCGGAAATGATATTTATCAATTACATATAGATATTCAAATCTATCAAGCGAATACTATTTATCCAATTCAGCAGGAGGTTCGCTGTGAGAGAACAAGTAATAGTTAGCTAAAGGAAGAAAAGAAAAACAGATACGGAAAAGAAGATATTACTATATAATATAATTAAAAAATAAGAAAGGAACATATACGATCTGGAGCATACAGAGAAGACAGTCGGCAGGGACTGCAATCTAAGGTATAAATTCAGATGTTATTTATTTATTTTATATATATATATATATATAGATGTTTATGTTTATTAATGTTTAAACTTCAGAATATATATATATATATATATATATGTTTATGTTTACATTTAACTTCAGAATATTAGTATTCTTTTATGGATCATAAATAATTGTATTATAATTGATGTAAGAAATTATTTACAATTATATTATTGATGTGGACTTAAATTATTATATATATTTATTGTGGATGATATGGGCCATAAAGAGAATGAATAAAGTATTCATTAAAAGATGGACCTCATATCTAGAGGGGGCTAGAAGAAATTATGATAATTTCCTAGTCTCGAGATTCAACATCTCAACAATGATGATATGGATGGATCCCCGTATCTGGAGGGGGCTAGAGGAAATTAAGACATTTCCCTAGTCTCGAGATTATTATCTCACGTAGGCAGTATATATACTGAAGCCCAGTCATATGCATATGCATAGGCTTGGAATAAAATAAGCTGCTTCCAAGAGATTCTTATGGGCAGTACTCTAGGGATGACGGTCGATAGCCCGATTGCTTAGAGGGAGCGAATGTCTCTCAAGCCGGGAATTCTGTGAAGCCCGACATAGAGGCAACCTTAAGGGTCAAATTCCCCCTTACTAACTTAGAGTAGAGTATGAGTCATATATAAATTGTGTGATATTATGTACTAATGTCGATTTTGCAGGGAATTATAGAAGGAGAATAAGAAGGGACATTACAGAACCTATTTTCTTGGTTGTTTAATATCATATAAAACATTAAAGATAAATAATAATCAAAATGTAATATATCATTAAATAATAATATCTTATAAATTAAATATGATATATCAAAGATATAAATTAACAAGAAGATTAATTATAAATAAATAAATCTATTATGGATGAAATATAAGTATTTCATCTATGTTTAAGGAAGAGATACAGAAAATTATTTCACACCAAGCTTAAATGGGAAATTTACGTAAGGTCCCGACTAGGGACATTACACTTTGCAAGGATCAATGGGGTATTTGGCCTAGGTGATTTCAGTTTCAGGCCAATCAGAGCAGTTTCCACAAGGTTTCCAAGGTACTTACTATTTATAGTAAGTCGAAAGAGTTCAATTTTCTGGGCATTTCTGTATTAAACTTGGAGCGTCTTGCCGAGAGCTTTTCGGCAAGCTATCACACGACATCTTTCGAGTTCGTTTAGTCCTCCGTTTTAATGCCAGAAGATTCCTTTATTTATTATGTCACTTTATAACTTAACGGTTATATTTATTTAAAGTGACAAAGTGGGAATATGAAAAGACAGAGAAAGAAAACTGAAGAGTCACAGCTGCAGCTTTAAAAGAAGGCTTGGAGTCTCGTTTGGATATGCTTAGTTTATGAATTTATTTCTATTGGAGAATCCAGGAAGCTTCAGCTTTCGGTTTTGAAACTTGAGTACGGAAACCTTCAGGCTTTCTCGGTGGATTGGACGGAAACCCAATTCACCTCTGGGGTGGATTCACAGCAGAGTTCACCATTGTATTGACAAGTTCTTGATTATCTAGTCTTGTTGTTGCATTATGTATTTCAGATTGGATTACTTTTGTAAAGAGCCTACCTGGCTCCTTATTATAAATTAATTTTCTCCTCCAAAATTGTTTGCAAGTTTATTGTTTGTCTTTGATAAAGTTTGTATTTCTTCATGTTATTTTCAGAAATAAATAACATATAGCAATTTTATTCCATTTCCTCAAAGCTCACCAATCCAAAATCATTACAAATAAAACATTGCAAGTATTGAAAACATTACAATTTATTTTAAATAGGCATCTGGCTAGTAAATTCGGCCACTCTAAAAATAATGCCAGCAAATGATAGAGTTGACGCAGCCTTAGGAGGAAGGAACGTGACTTATAGAAGTCCACGCAGCCAGCAAAAGCCAAAACGCAGCTGCTTGGCAGGTTGACACAGCCCTCCAAAATGATACGGCAGCCACAAAAGATGAAACGCAGCTCCTGGGAGTACTCACATGCTCCAATATTCTAAATCGCAGCCCTTCAAATAAATATCGCAGGCTAAGGAGAAAGGTGATGCAGCTCCAATTGAAAGCAACACAGTCTTCACAATGTCTATACAGCTGATTGGAAGATACAGCAGCCTTCCAAGTCACAAGAACTCCTTGTAAAAATCGAACCAGAATTATGGAACTCTCTGTAACAGCAGCAATGAAATAATTCTTCTCCAATTTGGCATACAACAACACCACATTGATATCCACAGAATCAGAATTGTCTTCTTTGAATTTCAGTAGCAAAATTCACCATTAACACGTAATAATTCAAATTGCAAAAAAAGGAATCAGTCCTCAAACCCTAGCAGTATTTCTCCTCTTCCCAAAACATAATTTTTATCAAGTGAACAATAGATGTCTAAAGTGCTTTTTCGAGTTGAATAAATAGCTTTTTGAAAAAGCTTAAACTTTACACTTTTCATTGAAGTAGCTTCTTCATCACAACATCACTTTATAACATTAAAGTTATAAAGTCGTAAAGTTATTAAATTAAAATAACTTAATTCAATAACGATAATTAAAACATGAAGCCACTGAATCCATCTGACTGCAACAAACTAATTTCTGACAATAGAGCCTCGAGCTCAAACTGCCCTGCCAAAAATAGCCATCTGCCAAACATAGACTTACGGATTTCAAAGCAAATTCCTGGCTGACCCAAAAAGATCCGACAGGTACTCAAAAGAGCTGACAAAAAACCCAAAAAGAATTTGAAGTCGGATTTCAAATCCGCTAGCTCAAAAATTGAGGCACGAAAATCGAGGTACCCAAAAAAAGCTAACAAAGACCCAGATAAGATATGGAAAAAACCGCTAAGAATATGTATTCAAAAAAAAAATCTGATCCCGAAAATTAGGGTTTCGCAGTAAAAACGGCTCTAGTTAAAACTGCCCTACGAACAAGAAAAAAGATTGCAGGAAACAGCAGCACCTGGAGATTTGAAGGCAACAGAAAAAAAGGTAAGCCTTAGCCACCAAAAGATGCCAAGAAAACACGAGCGCTGAAAATTTGCTACTGGAGCAAAATCGCGAGCTGAACCAGGAAAACAAAATGTGATCAAAAGAAAATCACGACTAAAGAACAAAAACCCAAACAGAGAAATCGCACTTGAAGGGAGATCATAGCAGAGGTAAATCGCGAGCAGAGACAGGTCGCGAATATGAGCAGAATCACGAACAGAAAGAGTAGAAAAACAAAAACTGTCAATTTACCCCACAAACTTTTGATCAAACCTTGCAATTTCTAATGTGAGAACAGTTCCCACGATCTCTGAATAGTTTGGAAGATATTTGGACAAGATAATTTCAAAAAAGAAATTATAAATTTCTCAAACAAACTATTCAACCTTGCTCTGATACCATAAAATAGTAGATAGATTTTAATGAATTGCTTGAAATTTACAAAGAGCAACGCGCTCATATATACAACAGTAGATATTTACAAAATAGCAAGTATCTAATATTAGACTGCTACAATATAGGAACAGAATAGCAAGTATCTAATATTAGACTACTACAATACGGGAAGCTATCTTGAGCATTAAAGGAAACATTCAAAATATTCTAATAGAATCAAGTTTGGCGAGCCACCTACGGGAATAAATGATGACTTCCCAGACGCACACTTGTTTCATATTGTTGTACTCCCGAAGTGGTACACAAGCATCAGGGAGTATTTGTCCACGACTCAATTCCCCGAGGACATGCCTCCGAGAGAACGAAGGAAGCTAGTCCTAAGAAGCAGGACCTTCTAGCTAATCAACAGATTGCTGTATAAAATGGGTTCAGACCAAGTGTTGAGGCGATGCGTGATGGAAGAGGAGGTATCAAGAGTGCTAAGGAAAGCCCACAAAGGACCTACGGGAGGACACATGGGTCCAGATACCACGGCGAGGAAGGTGTTGTTGGCTAGCTTATGGTGGCCAACATTATACAATGACACCAGAGAATGGGTAATTGGATGCGATACTTGTCAATGCGCGAGGAAACCCCTCAAACGAGACTTTATGCCCCTCAATCCTTCCCACGCGCAAGAGCTATTCGAAAGATGGGAATTGGAATTCGTCGGAGCCCTTAACGCCAGTCGTGCTCGGTGTTGCCGATACATTGTGGTGGCCACGGAATATTTGACAAAATGGGTTGAAGCACGCACATTAACAGACAACTCCGCCCTAAGTACTGCAAAGTTTATTTACGAACAAATAATAACAAGGTATGGCATTCTGATTCAGTTGACTAGCGACAGGGGTGGTCATTTTGTCAATCACATCATTAAACTCCTAACCATAGAATTTAAGATTTTCAATACGCTATCAAGTCCCTACTATCCTCGGGCGAACGGCCAGGCCGAGGCAACGAATAAAATCTTGGTGGGAGTCATCTACAAGTCATGCAGCGTGGAAGGTGAAGATTGGGAAGTGAAGTTGCCCTCTGTGTTATGGGTCTATCGTACTTCGTACAAGGTAACCACCGGGCAGACACCATTCCAGCTAATGTACAGACAAGAGGTAGTGGTACCGGCTGAA
This sequence comes from Chamaecyparis obtusa, assembly GCA_027943335.1. NCBI lineage: Eukaryota > Viridiplantae > Streptophyta > Pinopsida > Cupressales > Cupressaceae > Chamaecyparis > Chamaecyparis obtusa. The sequence goes on along the minus strand of BSBK01006288.1, from coordinate 98,326 downwards.
TTCATGGTTCCTAGTCTGCGGATAGCCCTGGATAACAAGCTCGGCGATGTGGAGAGTTTGCGAGAGAGACTTTATCTCTTGAATAAACTGGACGAGAAAAAAGCACTGGCACAATGGGCCACTGAAGTAGTATAGCAACGAAGGAAACTGTGGCACGACAAGCACCTCCGATGGATGCAACTCACACCAGGACAGTTAGTACTAAAGTTCAATGGGCGAAACGAAATTAAACTTGGGAAATTCAAGGTTAAGTGGCTAGGCCCATACAAAGTTCGGGAGGTTGCAGCAAACAGGTCAATCAAGTTGTGGTCCCTCAATGGACAAGAAATCCCAGATGTTGTCAATGGCTCGAAGGTGAAAATTTACCATCAGAGGCCAGAGAGCCCAAGTCGGCGGCAACTGCGCAATTAACATTCAAAAAAAATTAAAAAAGAGAAAAAAAAGAAAGGGCACCGAACGGTGGCATGTCCACCGAACGATGAAACATGTCACCGAACGGTGGCATGTCCACCGAACAGTGAAACATGTCACCGAACGGTGGCATGTCCACCGGTGGTAACATGACCACCCCACGCACGGAGACATGTCCACCTCGCGAAAATAAAACAACCCACGTCACCGAACGATGGCATGTCCACCGGCGGTAACATGACCACCGCACGCATAGAGACATGTCCACCTCGCGAACATAAAACAACCCACGGCCGCACAAAGAGAAACAAAGACCACCATTCAAAGCCACCACACGGGAGGAAAAAACAAACACGGCAAAGAGCAACAAAGGAAAAAACAGGGGCACGAGAGAAAGACAACCACCGCACGCCAGAGGACAGTCCACACGGTAAAGGAGGGCAGAGAAAAAAAGAAAACAAGAAGGAAACCACTGGCGCGGTAGGATAATAACAAGGAGTTGAGCACACACAGGGATTGCGAATGCAAGATGGAAGATAAAAAGCATGAAGGCATGAGTTCATTGTTTGTTTTGAAAACCAGCTATTGAGGCCATGAAGGGTGTGCCATTTGAAGACAACAACGCCGTACGGTGGAAGAGATTGGGGCAACCACAAGTGTTTTTCCAGCAACCACCGAAGGGACAGATTGTGAAAGAGAAAATTAAAGAAGAGAAGACCTAACTGTTTCTTGGAAACAATTATGCATTCTACAGGTAAAAGAAAGTGGAAGGCTCAGCTGCAAGAAAGTTTGAATAAGGAGAGGAAGGTAAAGGTTTTGCCCTCAAGAGTACAAGTAGCAGGAAAAATGGACAGTTCTTCCAGAAATAGAGACAAAGCAAAGGGAAGAGGCATAGCCGTACAGAAGCCACAGGTCACACCTGAAACCGTGGCATTCGAAGGCCTCAATGGGTTAGAGTGCCGGAAATGGTGGCAAGACACACCAAAGACGGATGTAGTGAAGAAGATATTGCGGCATGCTGGAGTACATTGGGCAATTCAGACGCCCATATTTCCTATGAAAAAATTTGAGACTACACTACAGGTGATGGTAAACACATACGACAGACATACAAGGAAGAGCACATTTGAGTACCGGAAGCATGTGGTTACCATTTCATTCACCCCAGCCGACTTCACACGGGTGCTTGGCATTCCTGAGAGAAATGGCCAAAAGATTGACATCAAGAAGCACAAAATGGCAGTTGAGCGGAAGGAGTTTTGGATAAAACAGATTTCCCGAAATCTCACCCCAAGGGGAGTTGGATTCTGTAATTCGGGCAACAAAGAGCTGAGGCATCAAGAGGGAGTTTGTTGCCGAGGGTCCCTGGCACTGCATACTCGATGTAATAAAAAGTCGACTTACTGGGGCAAGTAGAGCGTCTGACATTGCACTACCACAGATTGTGCACATGAATGGCTTGATGAATGGGGTAGTCTATGACTGGGCTACGATGCTATCAGATAGGATGTACGAGTTCATGACCCTACAACACCGCACTTTCTACATGTCTCACCATGCCATCGCCTTATTCCTCGAGGCCACATTGCGCATACCACTAGAGAAGTTGGAGTTGGTGCCTCAGGGGAAACTTACAGTAGGCGAGCCTCCGGTCTTCTATTGGCGGTACTTGGACAAAGGGGGGACTATGGCCGGACAGAAGAGGCCAAGGCAAGTGGTGGACTCTGATCCTGATGATGCCGATAGTGGCCAGGAGACCACAAATCCTTTGGGTAGCGACTCGGAGGCGGGGGATAGTGATTCAGCTGATGAGACAGAGATTGTGGTGGGGTTTGCTTCGCCTCTCTTACAGCCTTCGGCACATCTCGCACAGACAGCAAAAGTGGCTACATTTCCCATGGCACCTACAGCTACCCAGAGTGAACTTCCAGTGATAGACGTTGGATCCTCAGTCGTGCCCATAGTGGAGATTGAAGAGGATTCTGGCATAACCGACGAGGTGACCAAGAGTGTAGAGCAACAGTAGATTGCACCAAGTTAGGTACGGATGGAGGTAGTTGGCGTTGACGCCATAGTCACTGTGGACAATGGTCTCTTAGAGGATCCATCACCTCAAGTAGGTCACTCAAAGCAAACTATGAGCTCCTGGTTATAGACGAAGTTCACTATGGCAATCACAGAAGCCACAGGACCAGTTATCTTATCTCCTCGACACCAGGAGGCTAAGGTGGTGACTGACTTGGGGATTGCCAACCCACAAGGTGGGGAGGCCACCAGGGAGGACGAGCAGGTACCTATGGAGGAGGTCAATGCAGGTGGGCCCGACATGGCAGTGCATGAGGCCGACGAGATCCCCGTGGGGGATAAGGCACTGCACTTGGGAGCCACGAAGATGCCACTAGACAAGGAGGACGTCGAGGCCTCATTAGCTGACTTGGTGGCACAAGGGCATCAGATGGTAGCCGTAGTAGAGGCTCGAGCCCTTCAGGAGGTGACTTCAGAGTTGCGGCGTCTATTGACTTTTGAACAGTAGGAGTGCCCGACTGCTTTTGCAGAATGTTTTGGGCAGGGGTCGTGACCTGCTGAGGCAACGTCGAATAGGCAGAAGGCATGGTCTCTTCCCGTGCCAGTGATAGAGAGTGAGGTGCAGGCCCTTATTCGCTAGATAGAGTAGGCTTTCCAGGAGAGCTATTATGTTCCGGCTGGACGAGAGACTGCGTTGGTGGCTTCAGAGAGAGCTCGGGAGGAGCTGGCCACCAAGTTGGCAGCAGTAGAGCGAGACTTAGCTTAGAGGACGCAAGCAATGGAAGCCGAGAAGGCATCCCGAGTGGCCTTGGAGGCGAAACTGGCAAGGGCAACTGAGACGCTTACAGGACGGTTATCCGCAGCCACCAAGGAGAGGCATACTGTAGAGGCTCATTTAGTCAGAGCTCAGTAGGAGGTAGCAGCGCAGTAGAAGGACCTTCAAGAGGCTGCAGTGATGTAAAGTCTGCCCTGGACCTACAGTCAATCACCGAGCAAAAATTGGCGGCCTGGACGGCACAGGTGTATGAGTTGCGTTCTCAATTAGTACAGTCGGCCTCTTCTCTGTTACCCCACGAGGGTAAACATCTATGGTAATTGTGTGACTATTGTTTGCCATACGTAGATCCACCATCTTTTGCTTCAAAGGAATCCTACATGTAATGTCCCCTTTTTCGTGAGCATCAAAGTATGAGGGATTGGCCTATTTCTTGACCCTCATAGGCTAATCAGTTGGATAGAGGGTCTCGATTGGTCAAGTTGGCGGCTAGTTTTCCACTCTAGTGGTCTAGGATGTTTAGGATTGCTCTTCGTTTGAGTCAGATTGGCACACTTACTATTTATAGTAAGTTACTATTTTGGGAAAGTCAAGGTTTCTATCCTTAGCAGGGTGCCTGAATAGCTTGGTGGCAGTGTTCAAATTTAGTATTGTTGACTGGAGTAGTTATTTAGAGACTTACTATTTATAGTAAGTTATTGTTGAGGAGTTTCTATATCTGGCAGGGGCACTCAGACTCATGGAATGCACAGTGATTGACTCATTCGTCAATTGGTTCAATTTGAGGGACTTACTATTTATAGTAAGTCAATTTTTGACCAATTGCTATTTGTGGCAGGGCACCGAGGCATCACATTCAGACAGTGGACACCTAGAATTGGTGTTGATCATCGGGAGGATTTAATAAGCTATTATTTGACTATTAATTATTAATTAAGTTATACTTAATTAATAATTAAATTAAAGCTTATAATAAAGCAATGTCTAGCGCATTAAATGTTTTATTATAAAATGACTTTGGCGCCTAAGTATGGAAGGGTTATAATTAAATATTATAATTTGAAATCAACAAATGCAAATAGCACAAAAGCTAAGTACTTTTTCAAGTTATATGAAGAGTGCAATTGAACTCATGGTCGATTTCTCTTGGAGAATTATAAAAGCCAATGCAAGAGAAAATCGAACCATTCTATCGTGGATTGTTGTTTGATGAATTTGTCTATCATTTTGGAACAAGGGTTTCAGAATTCCAGGGGTCTGAAGAATTGATAATTCTCAGATGTTCAAGCACTTTGAATTGGTTGATTGTAGCAAGTGAATTGTGCAAATCGATGGCTTCATGCAGAGGCCATGTTTGGTATTAATTTGGTGACCAAATTGTGTAGAAATTCCAGCATTGGAACTCTTCTGTCGTTGCAAGTGTAGGGGCGTCCATTGTTAGCAGATTGCAGCAATAAAAGTACATGCTGTGTTGAGTTTCAGGTAGCCGCAGTTCATGAAGGGGCAGCGGCAGTCTTTCTAGAGGCAGTGTTTTCTATTAGAGGGCCTGCGTTTATTAGAGGAGGGGCAAGTTTTGATGTATGGGTGCCTACATTGCAAGTAATAAGCATTGATGCCAAGTCATACTTTTCCCCAGAAAGCTGCGATATCAGAATTGATGTCAATTAGATTACACATTGCTACTACAGGTTCTACAGTAGTTATTTCTATTAATTTCTTCATGCATTGCATCTAACTTTGTAAATATGCTCATAGATGAACAATGAAATTTATATTAATTTCTTCCTGCATTGCATCTGACTCTGTAAATATGTTCATAGATGAACAATGAAATTTAAATGGCTAGTGATTAATTGCATTGTAATTAATTTATTTCCAAGCATTGTTGTTTGAATTCCATAAATTGTCAAAAAATCTTTTAAAAGTAAACAATGCAAACCATATACACTAAGAAATCAGAATTCAGGCATTGCATGACAACTGTTTGACGTAATGTCAAAAGGTCAAAGTTGAGTTTTCAGGGGTAGAACCATTGGGGTTCTTACACAGCAATACAATTTTTCATCCCATATTAAAAGTCTACTGTTTTTGTATTGATGATTGATAGAAGCTACATGTCAATCAAATAGAGTTATGTGACAAGCCACAATATAGCTTTGAAGCTAGTTGGAATATTATGTGCATCATTGGAGATCAACTCCAAAATCTCCTGACATGAGTATAATTGATAAGTAGTCCATAACAGACGTCAGATTATTGATCCATTTCTAAATGTAGCAATTCAATAATAAGTTTTCCTTTTAAAAAGTCAACAATAAACTTCAATACAATTTATCCTGATCAAATACAGATATGAACTGCTGTAGAAAACTCCAATTTAAACTTAAAGTTTTCCTCCAAGTGCTGAGGAAATAAGGTGTTAGTTTCATGTGTTTGAAAAATGGTGAAACATAATATCTGCAACAGAAAGATTTGGTTGCCATGTACGTGATGCCTGATGCAGATACAGATATAATTAATTATTTGCATGTGGCAACCAAATCTTTCTGTGGCAGACAGGCCGGAAGAACAGGGCAGGGTTTTTCACAGCCCAAGATTTATTCCCTTTACTGTATAATTTTGAGTAGCTTTACTCAAGGTTTAAAGTTCTTATTCTTTTCCTTCTAATAACAATACTTTAAAGTTTACCTAGCTCCCTGAAGACAATACAATAAATAAAGCTATCTCAGTTATTCTAATAACATATATTGTTTAGGCACTTAACAGACTATACAAGCTTCTTTGGTCAGAAAAGTTGCATCATAGATCAATGAAAAAGGCAGCACATTCAAAATAATAACCAGAAAAAATGTCCAAAAAGACTAACCATACTGTGGGAACCATTATAAATTGATGTATTTTCTTGCTTCTTTCTTGCCAATGCTTGTCGATCCCCAACCCGCTCAAGCAATTTGCCAACATTCTTCCTCGATGCATCCACAAGAGTAGCTATAGGACAAAATTTGTAATGTTCCTTGTAAGCAAATCAATCTAATTATAATTGCTTGAGCTCAGGTCAAAAAACTCACTATTTTCAGGCTGCCCACAATCAGAAGTTCTGCCTCCATTGGGCTCATGTAAATTTTCCAGTAAATTTTGGAAAGCTGCATAGAACAAGAACACTGAAAATTCAAAACCTGTGAATCAAATGGGAGACAAAAGAAATAAATGACAATAATGTTTTCTTACTCAAGAAACTTTAAATGCGTAGCTACAGATCAGATTAAAAATTGAGAGAAATCACATTGATCCAGCTTACTTTTAGTTTTATTAGAATTATTCGGCAATTTTATGTCCTTGTTTATTACTACTTGACGAATTTATCTCCTTTTCAAGTCCCATAAGATGGATAACATTCTAATTGACTGAATTATTGGCGCAGGAGCATCCAGCGCTCACTAAATTCTTTGCACCCAAAAATATTATAATATCAATTTTAGTTTCTGTCTGATTTCGGTGCATGTTTGCAGGTCCTGTTTAGTGTGATTTTCTTTTGTTCTTTTTGGATCTCACCTCTCTGCTGAGCATTGCAGGCTACTGTTTGAATCTTCTTTAAAGATGGAAAACCTGCATGACCTCCTTTCTAAAGGCTTTTCTACCCTTTGCTGGATGTTTTACTTTCATTTCTTCCAACATCTATTCATGGGTTGTGCTGCAAAATGCTGTGACAGTTCTATTTGACCTAACGTGAACATTGAAATGTATATGCCTCATCACCTAATTATTTCAGTTATGTGGGCAGCAGCTGTCACCTTCGTGCTGGGCATGAGCTGTAACGTCTGCAATCCTGGTGTCAAATTTATTTCTGCTGGAGACCTGTTACTATTATTGGGGGTTCTTGATTGTGTCAAGGGTTCTTTATGCTGGCAGTTAATGGACAGTTATCTCCCCTCCTGCAACCCTGACAAAATGGCATTTATTTCAGGCAGCTTCACTGGCTGTCAGGCATTACTCCTCTGACTAGGTGGTTACCTTAACACTTGAAAGAGTCCCTATTTTGGGTAATGGTAATTCATTTTTTACTCTTATTCTTCATGGGCACTGATTCCTGGTGCTGGGTGTGGACCTTTATGGCATGCAGCTTTGATGATAGCTCTAATTGGATGGTGGTTCATGACAGTTACATCTTCCCCTGTCCTGTGATTGTCATAAAGTTTCCTGTTGTTGACAGTTACACTTCTGCTAAGCGACCAGTATGGAACATGGATATCTATACATGTGTATGAACTGTTAGAGAAAAACAAGGGAGTTGGGAGATCAACCAAATGGGGGAACCAGTAACATCAGTACTGGTCTAATGGAATTCTGGTTGTCTGCAAGTTAGATCGTAATTTTAAAATCTAAGATATGACTTTCAGAGTGCTTTGAAGTTATAGCAGCAAAAATGTTTTGGGGAAAATATCAGCAAACTAAGAGTACAAGATTTTTTGAAAAAATAAAGATAAAATCGGATTTTAAAATATATTAAAAATGTTGAAAAGGAGACCAAAGCTACTTGTTTTTTAAATTTAAGGCATTTCCATAGCATAGAGATGTAGAGAGCAAATAAAACAAAGAGTTTAGCCCATGAATTGTCAAAATAAAGAGCTTAAACTGTGAATTGTCAAAATAAAAAGTTTGTCTAAAATAGCAGAAAGCTGTGTAGCATGTAAGCTTTGCTAGTAAATTATTATTTGGTAAGATTTGTATGAAGTTGACAAAGTTATTGCTAAGCTAACAATAAAATAGTTGAACGATATGCAAGTAGACCTCTAGTCTTGTGGTATGATGTGAGTGGATGCTAAAATATTACTAACAACAGTACATTCCAAATTATTATTAACAGTCAAAAGAATGTTTAATCATAGAGATTGCACTATCATGACAAACTCTGAAAACTTAGTAAAACCATAAAACAACTACCATAAACATGTTTGCATTCCAGTAGGATAAAACAAGAAAACATTTGATCACTGCAAGATTTTCGAGTAGGAAACCTGAAAGAATATACCATCCAAATAGAAATCTAATCAATTGATAAAAGAGAAACCATTTCTCATAACATGTAAAGTTAAATGAGCATGAATTGTGCATTTTCAAAGATTCAAGGTGTTCACAATATGTATTGTCATTGATGTCAACCTAATGTCTAACAACATGTGTTGTCTGTAAGATAAAAGAATGGGGTATGTGCTGTGGTCATTGGTTGAGATATATTCGAGAGCAGCTGTTCCATGTCAGCTTGGTTGCAAACATAGAAGAGAATTTGGAGGCTCGTCAGAAAGCAGTATATCAGTCCAGAGTGGTATGTATTGGTAAACTTAATTTTTGGTTTGGTTACATGTTGTGGTCACCTTGGTAGCTAAGTAGCCAAATCAGCCTATTTTTCCCATCGACTCCGGCTACGAATCGTACTTGAATCGGAATTTGGCTTGAATCTTTGTGGATATGCACAGGGTTCAATTTTTTTGCCATTGAATCATTTCAGAAAAAATAATATCGATTCCAGTCGATTCTGGGAGTGATGCAGCGAATCAAAATCAATTCCTGACTAATTTCGATGGGTTTTGACTTCTAAAACCAAAACAAATGACAACTTCAGTGCTTTATACTTCACGCAGGCTTTACATTGTACACGAGTTTTATATTTCATGTGGCTTCTTTATAGTTCAAGTTGCTCATATTGGCGACGACATGACCAAAGTCGAAGGTGTGAGTAGAGTCTTCTACGCTACGAAGGTGTGAACAGAACAAACAAATGCCCGTCGACGCAAGCTGCAAGCCTGTAACAAATAAGGTAGGCACACATTGTGCTGCGAGGTCTAAGTTCAACTTAAAATGTTAAAAAATTAAAACAAATCCCTAATTTATTATTATAATAATATAATTTGTTTTGTTTATATAATTTTCTTTCAAATGTTTCTATGAAACCGTAATAGTATTACTAGTAATAATAACTAATTAATTATATATTTTTTATTTTATTACAATTTTTAAATATTAATATAACTTAAAATTTAAATTTAAATGGTAAACCTAAGGTTAAAACTAATTTGTTTCTGTGAAATTAAGGAGATATTTTGTTATTTGATATTTTCAAATTTGCAATGGTTTTAACTTTTGTTTACCATATGTATTGTTATGTGACATTCTAAACTTAATTAGTTTTTTAGCTCTCTCTCTCTCTCTCTGTCTCTCTCTCTCTATATATATATATATGGACATACCCAACCCTCAAAAAAAAATTTGTCATACCGGGGATTCGTACCCACGTACCCGTACCCGAATCAGCTACTTAGCTTGGTAGTTGTCTACATGGTCTGGATGCTGTGTGGATGGTGTTTCTGCTCAAACTCATATTTGAATGATTGAAGGAATCGTCTAAGTGTTGAATCAATGCATCTCCTTACAACTGTGAGATAATATTTTGTTCTGCATTTCACCGCATTGCATCCTATGGTTGTGAGGTTTAGGATTCTAAAATTTTATTGGTGTCTGCTGCCTACTGTCACGTTTTCAAGTCATAGCATTTTCTGCAGAAATTGTTATAAGAGTTTGAACTCCGAATCACAGTCTGTCAGCTGAAGGGTTTCCAGTTGGCTCACTAGAATGCTCTGCATTCTACCGCAGTGATCGGTTTGGCTATGCAATTTTGGGAAGATATTGAGGATAACATATTGAACCGGTGACATAAGTTTCAGGGTTTTGGGTGCTCCAATGTATTATATTCATCATGTTGAAAGAATACATTGTCTGTCCAGTCTGCACAGTGATTGTCTGTTTGCTGAATTACTTTCTCTGCACCAACATTTGATGATTAATCAGTTCAAGAGAAGATTGAAGAAACCTTGCAAATGCTCTACATATCTTGTATGGTGGTCTGCATAATGTTTTTGGTTTCTCTCCGGTGATAAGAAGGCAAACAATTGGCAGTTTTGACTGTGGTATAGATATCTGAGCCGACTAGGCATGTTCCTTCAATTGTGGTTGATCCTAACCTATTTCATTTTCTTTGGAGGATGTGGTATGACATGTTTGGAGTTTAGATTGACTATTGCTTAATTTGCAACCTATTTTTGATATCGTGGAAGGCAAATAGGGCCGATCTATGATGTGTTTATATTATAAAATGTCCCCTTTTTGTTATATCTTATGAAATTGGGACAATTAACTTGCAAAGATCAAAATGCAAGAGACTTCTTTTCCCAAGTCTTAAATAACACTAAGGATAATAATCTATAATACCACTTCTAAGTGTTTATGCTATACAATTGATAGGATATATGAGACAATATCACTGCTATCTATGATTCAATCAATTACGTATATGCAAGATGAATTGGTCTATATATCAGCAATTAGTGCAATTCGATAATGATAAGATTATCTCTACTGTCCCTGATATGAATGGTTTACAAATATACAAGGATGATCTTTAATGCTTCACTGTAATTACTATCGCTTATAACGAAGTAATACTCTTCCTGATATATCGATATAAACTTGCAAGTGTTCTTGATGATGATATTGTTGTGTCTGATCTTGATCCTTAAACCTATGCAATTACTTTCCAAATATCACTTATAGTGAAATGATGATCTGCTGTTCCTTATATGTCTTTATGAATATGCAGAGGTGTAAGATGATATTGCTTATACCGATGTGTTGATGTTTCTGATTTAACGATATGGATATGCAAATATAAGGGTATTGCTTATAGCGATAAGATGCTATTTCTGATCTGACTTGATATGATTGCAATAATGGTAGATGATGCTGTTTCTGATTTATCTTGATCTGCTTACAACGATGGTGGTGCTCTCTCTGATATAGAATTTGTTGTATATGCAACTGAACGCTAGGCCAAATGCTCAGATTGAGCAATCCAGATAGGATATCTATATATATAAGATTCAATTATGATGGATTGCATGAGTTCAACCTCCATCTTATATCTTGCTTGATGGGAATGGATGCATTTTGAGATATGTCTCTTCTCTCCATCACATCTCCTCATTACATAAACATATTAATTTAATATGCAAATTGTGTCTCTTCATTATTAAGGACTTTATATTAAGTCTTAACTAATAGTTGCCATTAATTATTCCAATCGTATATGTTATCTTTGTCTAAGTTGATCTGCTTTGGTAGTTACCTCTTAATCACTGTTATCTTTAATTCACTTGTTGTTAAGTAATCTTCTTAGTATAATCAACCTTGATTGATCTTAATGGATCTTCGTTACGTGGTTAGAGGGAGGATATGTTTCTCCTTGCTCAGTATGATAATCTTTGATGATCGATCCACTCAATAGTAAGTGATAATAATGATCATGCACTATGCTTGCTGATTGTTACTAGATCGACCTGTTGATCTAATCCTTCTTTCAATACGATGGTAAATGATGTTGGACCATGCTCTTCTATTATCTCCTCTTGATTACAATAATAATGGAAGGGCTGGTGATATTTGTCCCTGTATTATGCTGATAGTGTTAGTTCAGTTGACTCAATTAACCAAGCCAAGCTTGTGATAATCAAAGTAGCATAACTATTATGCGCCCAACATAAGAACCTCCACAAAAATGATATTCATCGAGCTGGCATTACAGCAAAGCTTCCATTATGAAATCTTTGATAATATACATCAATGCGTGCCTCTCAATGCTTTTTATTCCCGTCAATAGATATTTCTATTGCTTCAGATTTAGGGAAGCCGAAACAAAAATCTCTTTAAACTTAATAATATTGAAATCGGCATAGATACTATTTGCGCCAATTGGAATGCTCTTTACCAATATTTATCATTTAATTCTTAGCCCTACTGTTTTGAATCTCTTGTTGTTGCCCTTCTGAATTATTTATGAAGCCATGAAGTTCACTATTATCTTCAGCAAACATTCATTTGTTAATCAGATAAATTTGTCCATTATATGAGAGTTGCTAGTGTATTACAATAAGTCTTTATTGATTTTCAATGTCTTTATTGATTTTCATAGGGACATCACAGCCTCCCCTCCTTGAAAATGCTTGCCCACAAGCATTCTTAAATTGTCATGATGATTCGTAGATCCCAAGTATGTAGAATGATCCAACTCCTATTCCTTGCCTCATGTGAGTGTCACTAAACCTATCAAACTTCATTATTCTATGAAACAATTCATGCAATTTACTCATCTTGTAAATCCCCGAGTCCCAATGGTTATAGCACCAACTGAACATGATCTAATTACGTTAATTATCCGTAGTAATGATCTAGTGATGTCTATCCATAGGATGAGTCATCCAATGTTGTATGAACTCCTTAGAAGTATGTCCTTTGATGATCTCAAACCCTTTATTGTACCCATCATAAATTGCTTTGTCAACCTTTGAGCTCCAACTGATACCTAGATTCCAAATCATCATTATATGTGTACCATCATGTTGACGTTGCGCCACTCTAATTTCAACAATGTGCTCCTCATACTCTTCTTGTATTTGCCTCCCACGGAATCTTAAGGAATATTTGTCATTCACATCCATACAAAAAATGTCACTTCCCAATTCTGTCCTAATCTATACAAGAGATTTGTTTAACCATAGCACCTCAAACTTAACATATTTCCCTGAGAAGTTAACAGGAAAAACCCAATTGCTCCGACTTGTTATAATGAATGGCATAGCATGTTGATAAAGACCACTGTTCACCATGATGGAGAAATTTTGGTTGCTGTTGGTAGAATCTCTCATACTTAGCTTCTTTAAAGATAACAATGGTTCAACAACCACTTGGCTATCGACTAATGTCAATATGGCAGGAAAATGATGGCAACAATAACTCTTTTGTCTAAGGGTCATGGGCATTGATATGGTCGAAAGTGTCACTTCTCTCAACCAAACTTAAGCATCCAATATTTGATTGTTGAGTGGAAGAGTGAATGGTATTGTTGTAAATTGTAATCTTATGTAAGTTGTTTGACGAGTGGCCAATTGCAACATTGTTAGTAATTATTTTGAAGCTTTGATCCCATCTCAACTCTTTATTAATGGAGAGTACATTGGGATCGCAAGCTTTGTCTTTAATCTCATCACAGGGTTCTAGAGTAGATTTGTTATCTAGTTCGAAAAGAGGGTTATCATATATCCTGGGAGCTTCAACCTCAAACAAAGGATTATTCACATGTTGAATTATATCCTTAGTCAATGAATTTGACTCAAAAAACTACACAGTTGAATCTTGATAGCATATCACAATTATATCCTCAATTCCAAACTTAGACTTGGCTATTTCTAAATTGTTTACTGCTATAGCTGGTAAATTATACAAGAAATAACAATAAATATGGTAGTGTGTACCAGATACAAAAGTAAAATATATCTATATTCGCTCATAAATTCATTACAGAGAAGACTAGAGATGGTTAGCCAAGTGTTACAATTCATCTGACTACACCACATTCCCTTATTTGGTAGTACACAACATATTTAAAGGACCCGACAATTGCCAAGAGGAAAACAACCATTAACCAACCAACACTTACAACTACCTGAGAATGACAACCAATTTAACTGATAATTAATATATTGACGGATAACCAATATTATCAAACAAAACAATATGCATTGTATACTGACTACGTCATCCCCCAAAAAGAAAAAGTCATCTTCAAGACAACAAGTATACATCAAGTAATATTCAGGAAGACAAATGGCAAGAGTGTAGACAATGACTTGTATTTTGCAAACACAACATTGTAGTGTACTTCAAAAATCAAATAGGGTTCAAGGGGCAACGCCCCTTGCAATGGTCTAGGGGCAGTACCAGAACCACACAGAACTCCATGGTGTGCATCATTTTCTTTATCTTTTGAGATGCCAAATACAATATTGATAAAGCCCAAAAATGCAGTTGTCAACCCTACCAAATGTCTTACTTGCCAAACTAAGTACTACAACTCATGGAATTATTGTTCCCATACGGAATGGTGGCATCCAATTAGTCATATGATGTACGGCATGATGAGATGGAGAATTACGTACAGGTTGAAGTATATCCCCTACTGCGTACGACAATGACATTGATGCACACATACGGTGTATGACTTGAAGGATAAGGTCATACGGTGATTGTAGACATGGCGACGCAAGTGTTGTATAGGATGTTGGTGCTATACGAAGGTGCCATACAAGCGTCATACTTGAGACTACAAGTATCGTAAGGAGGTGTTGTACAAGAGCAATGAATGTTGAGCTGAAAAATGAAGGGACTATATGTCCTACGAAGTTAGCAAAGACTATACGGGAGACTATGGGATCCGTATATTGGCTTGAGGAGGCCACATGTCATACGGTTGTCTTGAAACTTGCTAAAAATGTCCTACTACAAGGGTCCCTACATTGGGAGTCTATATGCCACACTTTGTCCATGACTGTTTGTTCAAGTCTATACGTCCTATGGTAAGTCTGCTAGTGATTCTAAGTATTGTAGTATGGACCAGGCCATACACCATATGGGAGTTGTAACGACCATATAGTGACAATAGCCCTACATGTTGTATGGGAGTTTGCAAAGACTGTATAGAAGCATTTGAATTTTGAGTGAAAGAACAAAGCGGTCATACATTCCATACAATGCAATGATGGTGCCACTTCTTGACTCGTGCAAAGAGGATTATGCTTCATATGGAGGTCAATGGGTAAACTTGTCTAGCCATTTTTGCCAAAAAGTGCCTTCCACTACTTCTGAAAAGAAAAAACATTCCCTTCCCAAGAGTGTGAATTAAGCAATGGCCTCTTCCTAGTCTTCATTATTTTTTGCTTTCCATTTTCCATCCCTCCTAATTCCCTACTTTTCCTCTAAATTCCTAATGAAGTGGATTTCCCTTGACAAACTCTTATTATACGCTCCATCATACTAAAAGATATATTGCCCATAACTTTACAGACTTTCATTGGTTTCTCTTCACAAAGAGTTGTGGTTTCAAGGAAATTGCATGTTACCAGGAATACCTTGTAGTACTCCATTTGCCAGTGAGATAGTCCATTCGAGGAACTTGTCTCATCTTCAAAATAATCTTCCAGTTCAAGCACCCCTTCATCGTTTGGTTCCTTGTCTTTCCTTCCTTAATCCATGATGGTGTCACTTCTCGACTCCTGCAAAGAGGATTATGCTTCATATGAAAGTCAATGGGTAAACTTCTCTAGCTATTTTTGCCAAAAGTGTCTTCCATTGCTTCTGAAAAGAAAAAACATTCCCTTCCCGAGAGTGTGAATTAGGCAATGGCCTCTTCCTAGTCTTCATTAATTTTTACTTTCCATTTTCCATCCCTCCTAATTCCCTTCTTTTCCTCTAAATTCCTAATAAAGTGGATTTCCCTTGACATTCTCTTATACACTCCATTGTAATATCAGATATATCGTCCATAACTTTACACGCTTTCATTGGTTGCTCTTTACAGAGAATTGTGGTTTCAAGGAAATTGCATGTTGTCGGGAATACCTCATAGTACTCCATTCGCCAGTGAGATAGTCCATTCAAGGAACTTGTCTCATCTTTAAAACAATCTTCTAGTTCAAGCACCCCTTCATCGTTCGGTTCCATGCCTTTCCTTCCTTCATTCTCCAAATTCAGACTCTAACTTAGAGGATGCCAACTCCTTGCTCACAGCCTGATTCCTCAGGTTGATGGTGTACTTCCTCCCTTCATTCTCGATCAAGAGTGTATTCCTCTTCCAATTGTGGGTTGCCTTGGCAGTGATCAACCAGCCTCTCCCAAGAAGCACGTCATACGCCTTCTATTACAACGAGATAAATACAAAATCAAAGAAAAAGCACTGTGTGTCAATTGTTACCTTTTGTGCCATCATTGTCCCTAACGGCTTAATTCCATGTTTGTCCGCACCTACCAAGTGGAAGGTTGGTGGCCAAAGTGTTGGCTTCCCCTGGCACTTCCAAGTTTCCTCAAGAAGCTCAATGACTCATCTTGCGCCAAAGCATCCTTATGGGAAGAAGACTCATTTACTTTCTTCAATGATTCATCTCTAGAAAAAGATCGTTAAGAAAGGTATTAATTATTTCCTCATGGATAAGGTAAACTCTAGGAGAGGAACAAGCATGATTCATCTCAACATCATTTGTAGGAATGTTACCAAAGGTGCAACATGAAGCATGCACTAAAAACTATATGAAAGCAAAACATGCCATGAACATTTTTGAAAATATCACTATATAGCAAAAAATGTGATGTTTATGAAAGCTTTTAGAACTGAAGTAAATGTGATGAACATCCTTGAAATCCTCATTATGCAATACATTAAGATGCAATGAATCAATGTAGCTAACATGAAATAAAATATGCCTCCTTTCAACAATTGATTTTCATAAATGTAGCTAATTAGAAATGTAATCAAAATGTGAAAGTTCAAACCAAGCAGATTTTGTAGGATCCATGAATTAAAATCAGAAATCAGATTTGAAAACTCGAAATCAGAATTATGCGAGAAGTAGCATTGGGCTTACCAAAATGAAATGTAAGAAAATGGATCTTCAGCCTGAAAATACAAACTAGAAACTAATTCATTCACCATTTCCAATGGATATCATTTCATTGAGGAAACAATCAATTAGGTCCAACTTCAGTCCTTAAAGAGAGGTGGACAATGTTATTAATTGTACCCTTTTCTGATTTGATATGATTATGATGTGCTAATGCAAACTCTAGGTAGAATGATAGAAATTTGAGAAGACTCAACATAAACAGACAAATACAGAATTGAGAAAAAACACCAGACTTTTGAGAAAGTTAGGGCTAGGGTTAGGAAGGGGAGGGGGGCAGGTCACTTCACCAGTCATATGAGCCAGACCCCGCTCCATTCTAGATCTGTGACTAGGAAACTAAAAACAACCTGCGACAGAAATTTAGGGCAGAAAGTGTCAAACCAAGGAGGTGGACGAATTAGTCCTAAAGATTCTTTCACCAACTGAAGGTTCCACATTCTAGATGAAGAAAGCTCTATAAATCTGTCTCCCCGAAATTCAAACGATAAGTGTTGAGCTATGGATCTGGGCAAATTAGTCCAAGAGTTTTCACCTATTCCAAATCTAGAACTGTTTGGTCTCAATCTGCTCTACATAATTCTGCAAATTCTGATTGTCAAATCTGTAACCTATACACAAGAGAGAGAAAAATGTTGTGTTCAGGGGCTTGCCTAATTCAAATACCATGTTGATGTTTCCACCTCCACAACAGAAATGATGTTGAAAAAGAGAGCTTACCCTTGGTAGGGAAGAGACTAAATCAGAATTGAAATGCTAAATTGAATTGATATTACCTTAGGATTGATAATGGTGGTGATGCAATGCCCTTTAGATAAGTCCTTCAAGTGTTGATGCAATAACATAACACGACAAGAAATAACAAGATCAATCATTAAAAAGTACTTGCATGTAGATTGTTGTAGCTCACTGCCCCATAATGCTCAACTCTGAATATTCTTGTTCAATAGCAATAACTTGTAACTTGTGAATTTTTAGCCAGGTCATGATAGAAATTGTGAATGATAAATGATTGCCTTGTATAGGGTTACAAGGTATTCTTAATTTAGGTCGGCTTCTAACAGTCATATCAAAATATCGAGATCAAATCACAGATGACGGGAACTAAAAATAGCACAAGTTTGATTTTGCGCCCCTTTTGGTGGGACTACGTGTAATGTCCCCAATTAAGGACCAAAAAGATATACGATTAAAGATGTTTAAATTAAAGATTTAAAATTACAAGAGTTGATTATAAGTTGAAACCCAATATATGACTCGCCATCAAAGACAAATATGATGTCAAAATATATAATATTGGCAAATATATTTACCATCACTTCTTTGTACACCGACAAAGTCTTTGTATATATCAATACAAGCTATGGAATAACATAGAGGCTATCACAGTAATAATATCATCACACAAAACTCTCCTTGAACATATCAGAGGAAACAGGTTTAAGATCGATGTGGACTAGTCAAAGGTACTAAGCATGGGATTATCAATATCATCGATGAACGATTAAAGAGGTCTTGGTCAGAAATTATATAAGCATCAATGACATTGATACAATGTAATCGATATTACAAGAAGCCACTATGATAATAGTCGATTGTGCCTCGAGGACAACTACTATATCAAAGGTGAACAGAGACCATTATTTACAAAAGGGAGTCGATGGGAAGGATTACCCAATCAGCGATTATTCAGGGTATGATCTGCAAATAGATGAGAAGTCAAAGATATTGAATATCACAAATTCGATAATCACAATACAATTGATCAATATCCAATCAAAAGAATGATATGAAAAATCGCAATGTCGGCAAACAACATACAAAGGAGCTATGCAATATATCACTCACTGAATTATTATCAAATATGGAGATTATTGCAAGCGGATGTAATCCGATACCAATCATAACAGAAAATCAATATTATTGGATTGAATGGAGGAATGCAACATAGGGAAAGTACCAATTGAGAACAGCGATAATACACAACGTTTATAATCGAAGATTAATACAAAGGTGATCGCTATTATTATGTTGACAGCAAAAGAAACAGGGAAAGATAATTATATGAACATAATCCGCAATTACACTTATGAAGACTCTCATGGAAGAGTGCAATGTCTATCAAGGATAACTGGTCGATATAGCTAAAGCGATCAACACAAGGATAAGTATGCAGCGTTTAGTATTGAAGTAATATGATTCACTTAACAAATTGTAAGTATTTAAGACATTGCAAGTATTTAAATTCAATATCTAAGACAGCAATAGTGTTGCTACAAGCAACATATTAGTCATCATTGCATGTATTATAAAAATCAGATCAGAAATAGCAATTGGATCGCCACAGACGATATTGTTTTACCAGTCATTGCATATAATTAAGGAACATATTTGATACAGCAATCTGACACTATTAAGCAATTATAGAATAAGTTGACAAGCACATTCTCTATTGTAATATCAGATAAGGCTAATATTCTTGGATAAGGATCAATTTGCACAATCCTCCGTATTATATCAGATATAACAGTGATCTCTATTTACATATTGTTATTGAAATAATAATGATATCAATTACATACTATCAATTACACCATTTTCATATTCATAATTCACAATTGATAGTAGCAAATAAGAATTTCAAGGAAAGAAGTTCCTTGTGATTTGGAATTCTAGATAATTGTCCCTATTTCCTGACTTGGCCAAAAAGGGGAAATTACAATTGGTAGCAGAGCTAATAAACCTGCCAGCCAGTGGAGTAACATATTTCAGATTCATAAAAATGGAAACAATTGAGGAACTAGCATAACAAGAAGCTTCAAGTATGAGAGAAAATGGCCACATAGATCAATTCATGGAAGGTCAAAGAAGCCCTCATGAAAAGTTGAATCAATTGTTGATTAAATTAACACCAATTTACAATAATAGCAGCAAAGGATGTATTAGAAATCAAATCATTCAAACTCCAACTTGACATATGACTACACCAAGTTCAAGATCAAATTTCCTATCTAAAGTTGAATGCCGAGAAAATAATGAGCTCGTGTCAGTGAATCTACATGAGCAAATTACACAAGATTGGGTAAAAAGTGGATTACATCATGACATGACCCTAGAAGACTACATAGAGCTAAGGATTAAGTATTCGCCTAAGGAGCGAAGAAGTCATCACTTGGACCTAAAAAGGGAAGATGGAAAGCATGAACACTTTAAAGAACTAAAGACGAATGATTGCAAAACAACAATTGCATCAAGAATCTCACACAACCACTCCTAGCAACAAATGTAATCAGAGGCATTGGAAGTGATTATGCCAAAGGAAGAAAGTGCCATTGCAGGACACAAAACCCAAGGAAAGGTCAATGCAAGAGGTGATCATCAAGCACCACAAGGATATTTCAAGAAGCCACAAGTGCAAGGAAAGGAAAAAGAAGCTATTGATTCATCAAGTATCACAAATGAGTTAAGTAAATGGATCCATAAGAATGATGAGGATGGCCTCACATCATTGCAAGGATCATGCACAAAGGATGACATAATAAAGGTCGAAGCAAGGGATCATAATTCAGATTATCTGAAATTGTTCAAGGATATCAACCACAACTCTCTTTCATCCATAGTTGTGAATGATATGAAAAATGCTTCTAGTACAAGTAAACCAAAAGTCACTTCGTGTATCCCACTTCATCATCTTGAAGTTGATATACAAGGAAAGTTAACAATAAAGGTATGGAAAGATGAACAGAAAAATGCCTGCAAGTCATTACTAAGAAAAGAAGAAGATAAGAAATATAGTAAAGCATCACCACCAAGAAGACAAGGCATGATAGTCAAGCACTTCATGGAACCTATCAACAACAAAGGAGATAATGATAACTTGAATTGCGGTCCGAAGAAATCAGACAGAGAAGAGTTGGGAGAGGTTAAGCTTGGTCTTAAAATCAAGGATAAATTTCAACTTATCCATAATCCCTTGTTGGAAGTTGGATTGGACAAAGCTTATGACAACTTGTGTTTTGAATTCAATGGAGAAGCTATTCTTGGAAGAAATGAACACAAGGCTTGGGATCCTGGTACATCTTTAACCAATAAGGTACGGAGACAAGCTTGTGATAATAGGACAAGCCCCAGCAAGGCTATCATTATATGTTTTTCAATTCAGATTTGGATTCCTTATTTCAATCAAAGATCAAATCATGAATGTCTGAACTTGAGATGCCACATTCCCACCAGATATCCTATGCAGAATAAATATCATGGTGTTCCAGCTAAGATGATGTTAATGGGGGATCTATTGGACATTGTAAAATGGAGATTAATCACTCAGATTTCTACCTCTGTCACAATAGGCAATGATTCCTACCAAAATCCTAGATCATTCATGATCATGATAAATTGGAACCTAGTAGTGTATACGATGAGTGAATTGCATAAGGTGAAGCAATGGATATATGTCAAGTCATTCTACATATTTACTTGGGATCCAAGAATCATCTTGACATTATAAGAATGCTTGTGGGCAAGCATTTTCCAAGAGGGGGAGGCCGTTATGTCCTCAATTCAAGACCTAAAAGATATACAATTAAATATGTTTAAATTGAGGATCTAAACATGCAAGAGTCGATTATGAGTTGAAACCCAATATATGGCTCACCATCAAAGACAAATATGATGTCAAAGATTTAATAATGGCAAATATATTTACCATCCCTTTCATACACCGACATATAGTCTTTGTATATATCAATACAAGCTATGGAATAACATAGAGGCTATCACAGTAATCATATCATCACACAAAACTCTCCTTGAACATATCGGACAAAACAGGTTTAAGATCGATGTGGATTAGTCAAAGGTACTACAAAACCATTGGTGAACAATTAAAGAGGTCTCGGTCAAAAATTATATAAGCATCATTGACATTAATAAGATGTCAATTGTGGCTCAAGGACAACTATTATATCAAGATGAACAGAGACTCATTATTTACAAAAGGGAGTCGACGGGAAGGATTACCCAACCAGCGATTATACAGGGTATGATCTACGAATAGATGAGAAGTCAAAGATATCTAATATCACAGAATTGATAATCACAATACAATTGATCAATATCCAATCAAAAGAATGATATGAACCATTGCAGTGTCGGCAAACAATATACAAAGGAGCTATGTGGTATATCAGTTATCACTAACCAACTTATCATCAAAAATGGAGATTATAACAAGCGGATGTAATCCAATATCAATCATAACAGAAAACGATATCATTAAAAGGGATGATTGAATATAGGAATACAACCTAGGGAAAGTATCAATTAAGAACAACAATCCAGAAAGAGCATGGTAACACTTTTATGTTGACTAATCCAATCGTTAGTCATCGTGAAGTACACAGCAATACTAGGGATCAATAATACACAGCATTTATAGTCAAAGACTAAGTTACCAGTTCCAGTTCAGTTCCAAGTTTGGGTTCGAAGAACCGGTTCGCAAGTTCGACAAAATTTTGAAAAGGGGTTTGAGTTCGGGTTCGAAAAAACATGTAAGATTTTTAATATATATATATATATATATATATATATATATATATATATATATATATATATATATATATATATATATATATATATATATATATATATATATATATATATATATATATATACATATTTATGAAGCCTAGAAGCATGAGTTAAAATTAGAATGTCACATAGCATCATAAAAACAACATTTAAACAACAAAAACACCATAAACTTATAATCATAGCATCATGAATCGTGATCATACCATCATATACTTCAAGTTCAACATCAAAGATTCAAATTTCAAAACATTAAATGATTAAAACTAAATCATAACATCAAATTCAAGTATCATTGTTTCAAGTTCAACTAATGAATTAAAAATGTACTAATCTTCATCTTCTTCTTCAACATTAGTTGACTCAGCAATAGAGCTAAGGCCAATGGGATCAACAGCAGCAACAATAGTATTGGCGTCAAAATCTGCAAAATCATCAAGTGCAAGCCGAGAAGTGGAAGCATCCAAGTCCGCAAGCTCTGTATTTACATCCCACCTCTTCATGTCCCCTTCTTTGTATTGTTTACTCTTGTGTGAGAGAAGACACAAGTTGTAATGCACAAATACCAAGTTCTCTGCTCTTTTTGATTGCAATCTATTGCGATTCACTGAGTGGATGAAAGAATATGTGCTCCAATTTCTTTCTAATGCAGATGAACTAGCAACCTATGAAGACAAGACAAGATAAGCAATTAAAATAAAATTATAAAAATTACTTGCTAGTCATGAAGATAAAGTAAATTAAAAATAAAACTTACTTGTGATATATTTTTTATTGCAAGGGGCTGCAATGTTTGGAATCTTTGGCCATGGAGGTACCACCAACTATGAGCATCCTCCCTAAACCGATGACGAAGAGCATCATTACTTAGACCTCTTGCATTCACAAACTCTATGAACTCATCCGTAATCAAATCTCTCATACCATCATCAGGAAAGAGTCTTTCAAATGCTGCCTTGTATCCATCAGACACTTCTAAATCTCTATAGGGTGGTAGCCTTCCTGGTAGATCAAGATATTGGTTGCTATAATATTTGGGCGTCAATGCATAGGCAAGCAAATGTAGAGGAGTGGTCATTTTGTTCCATCGTTCTACAATAATTGCTTGCAATTGTTTGAAGAGGGTTTCTTCGGGATCTTGCTCTTTTTCATTTACAATTTGCTTGATCCTCTCAAGCGTTGAGTCTCTGTCATCATAGATCTCTCCAAGGCAAGGCCTATCCATGTCAGCGTACCTAAGCATGCTCATAATGGGCTCGGTGAACTTAATGATATATTCCACACGTTCCCACCATATGTCATCCAATATCCTTCTCTTTATTTTGGCTGACCTCTCACTATTGCTTTGCTTCCATATAGCCCAATTGTTGCTGATTACCATATTGCAAAGTGCCTCTTTCACTTGCACAAGTTGTCTCAAGACGATTAAATTTGATGCAAAACGAGTTTCAGCAACCTGTAACATAAATTAGAGCAAAAAAATACAACTATTAGATACATGCTTTATAAAAGAATACACATTACACAATAAAAAAAATGAAAATCAGAAATTGTAAGAGACTGGTTTTTTTTTTTATATTAAATTACTAACTTTAGTTCAAGTTCACTTACCTTCAGTAACTCTAAACGTAAGAACATTCTGAATATTCCTTGAGTCATGTGATGGTTTGTGATGAACATCTGGATGTCCTCAACCTCTGCATACACCTCCTTGATCCACTCAATTGTGTTCCCAATCTTGTGTAGCATAAGATTGAGTGAATGGACTGCACAAGGTGTCCAAAAGATATGCTGATATCGCTCTTCAACCAACAAACCAGCAGCTCTACAATTCTTTGCATTGTCTGTTATGACTTGGACAACCTTACTAGCACCCACTTGTTCAATGGCAGAGATGAGAATATTAGCAATAAATTGCCCATCTTTTACTTGTCCCTCACAATCCACTGCTTTCAAAAACATTGCCCCTTTAGGGGACACCGCTAGGACATTGATCAAGGGACGGTTTCTAGCATCTTTCCACCCATCTGAAACAATTGTTACCGCTGTCTCAATCCATGAATCCTTTATAGGCTTCAATTGATCATCAATCCACTTGACCTCTTGACAACAAGGTGGTTCGTATTCTCTCAAAACTAGGGCCCTGATACCCTCTTGGAGCTTCATTGGCACTTTTCAACATCTGTCTCCAATATGGAGAGTGAACAACATTAAAAGACAGCCCATTTGCAAACAAGCATCTTCCCACATCAATGTCGGCAATTTCCCAACTTTGATTTTGAAATGCAATTTCTAGTGGTCCCTTTCTTTTGTGTGCAAGGCCAAGGGGTTCTTTTTCAGGCTCACGGGTAGTTGTGGTAGTAAAAAAGGGGTGGTCTTCTATCACAACATTTGTGGGCGATTGTGTTACCCTTGCTTTTTTTTACTTTTACTTCTATTGCCAATGCCATCAATTGAATTTTGCCTACATTCTTCTCTCTCTTCTGCTGCCTCATGCTCTTCAATATACTTTAGTACAGTTTCATTGGGTACAGGTACACCTCTTTTTCCAGGGCATTTCTTGACTCCTCTACCAGGGTATCCACACAAATGGCCTACCACACGAAAATATGAGCTATTTTTTTCAACATCACAACCCCTACATTTCCAACGGAATGCATCACCTCCAGAAGGGCTCTTATAATATCAGTATGTTTCCACAAAGGAGAATCAAAGTGGGGTTCTATTTTTTGTTCGATATTGCATACCGAGGAAGAGGTAGATGCCACTGTAGTTCTTTTTTCCTATGGGAAGAAATTTCAAATTGTATACATATTCATTATTCAATATAAAACTTAAAACTTTAAAGTTTAAAAGCAAGAGAATGAAAAATTATCGAAAAAATGGCTAAGATCTTATGGAGAAAGAAAGAGAAATGAAAAAAATAAAAAACTTAAACAAAAACAAAAAAAAATGAAACAAGAACTTACCTCTACTCATTGTAAGCTTGCAAAGGTGTACATATGAGGCACAAACACTTGAAGAAAGCTCACAAACCAATCTTCCAACTCCTCCTTGCACAACCAAGAACTTGCTTTTTTGCTCTTGCTCAAGTCAAATAACCTACTTGCACACCACAAATAAGAATGAGAAGCACAAATTAGCCTTTCATAACCAACTTGTAGGGTTCCGGATGCCAAAAAAAAAAAAAAATTGCAAATTATGTCACTTAAGTGACGTCCAAGGCGCGAAGTTCGCCGAAGTTTGCCCGGGGTCCACGATTTTTGGACCTGGTCCGCCCAAGTTCGACCGTCCGGGCCACCAATTCGAACTGGGTCCGAAAAATCAAACCTTGCCCGGGCCCACGGGCGAACCGGACCCGGACCACGGACCAGTTCACACCCGGGCCGGTCCAGAGGGGTCTAGGGCCGAACCCAGTAACTTAGGTCAAAGATTAATACAAAGGTGATCATTATTATTATGTTGACAGCAATTAAGAAACAAGGAACGATAATTATATCAACATAATCCGCAATTACAATTATGAAGACTCTCATGGAAGACTGCAGTGTCTATCAAGGATAACCGGTCAATATAGCAAAAGAGATTAACATAAGGTTAAGTATGCAGTGGTTAGTATTGAAGTAATATGATTCACTTAACAAATTTCTATCATGAAGTGATGCGTTTATGAAAAGGCATAAGTCATATCCTTACAACCAATCCCTTCAATACTACAAGATATATGTATGGAGATGGAATTCAACCTAGGACATCAAGTTGATTACCTCTTTATTCAATCCTTTTGGATTTTCTCTTATCGAGCTTGTGCCTTCTCAGACCCAAACAGGTTGCAAGCACATAGTTCTACATCTGATACAGCACCATTGATTGCAAGCAATAATCGCATATATATCAGATACAGCATCAGACCATTGCTGCAAGGTTATACATCCACATTTGAGACAGTAACTATATCACTGTTAAGCGATATTGATATTAGACATCCCAAGTATCTAAACTCCATTTATGAGACAGCAATATTGTTGCTATAAGCAACATATCAGTCATCATTGCATATATAATAAAGATCAGATCTTAAATAGCAATTGGATTGTCATAGACAATATTGTCTTACCAGTCATTGCATATAATTAAGGAACATATTTGATACAGCAAACTGATCACTATTAAGCAATTATAGAATAAGTTGAAAAGAACATTCTCTATTTTAATATTAGATAAGGCTAATATTCTTGGATAAAGATCAATTTGCACAATCCTCCATATTATATCAGATATAGCAGTGATCTCTATTTACATATTGTTATTGTAATAATAATAATATCAATTACATACTATCAATTACACCATTTTCATAATCATAAGTCATAATTGATAGCAGCCAATACGGATTTCAAGGAAAGAAGTTCTGATGGAGCCTTATTTTTTGGCAAAAATATGGGCATCCATTTATGATGTTAGAGACTTGAAAAGGGATAATCATCAATGTTAGAGATCAATAGAAAATTAGTAAAAATATATAGGACAATGTGAATTGGTAGTTGCAGCTCTTTATCATGCAGTGCAGATAGACTTTTTCCAAAGAATTTGGCTCAGGAACCCGTTGTCATGAAGGATTCAAGTTTGGCTTTATTGTTAGTGGATGAACCATCACAAGCTTCTTAGCGTACAAAATTAGTATTGCTCAATAGTCATCAGTGCTACAAATGGTTACAGATTTGAAGTCTGTCATGAAATCAGAGACAGGTGAGAAAAAGCATCATTATGTGAACACATTGACACAACACTTATGACCAAATACTAAATCAGAGACAAAAACCCTTCATGATGCCTATGAAGGACTTGTAATGGAGATTAAAAAAAAAAAAAAAAACTAATCAAATGTGCTGAGGCACTTCATAGTGAACTTGACTGTTCTGATGAATTGAAGACAATTGCCACACAATTCTATTTATCGAATGAGTGTTGGAGGTGGTCATTTTCTTCCTCTGCTGAAGCAGCTTGATAAATGTATTTCATTTGTTGCAAACAACACACAATATACAGAGTCTGGAATCTACCTTGTAAAGCCCCGACAACTTCAATATGGAGCATTAGGAATGGTTGCACTCATTACCTTTTCCTCAAAAGTTTGTCAGACTGCGTTGCTAGTGACCAAGATAACGCTAAAATAATGAATTTCTGGAGTTATGCTGAGAAAGTTTCATCGGCATAATTGAAGACCCGGTCCAGTCAGTCATCCTGTGAGTTCATGACGCAAAGAGTTTTGCATACTGGTTTGCTTACGATGATGAAACGCAACAAATGGTAAGACCTATTGAAGGTGGGCTGTTGGGGACTTTGGAAAACAAAGAAATGACTCAGCGATAAAAAATAATATATAGTTAATAAGAATCTTCAGCCGTAATTCGAAAGCACTATACTCAGAAATTGAGACTTGGCACGATGAAAGACAATGAACAGCGTATGAATTTTTGACGGTAATGGGCAAATATATCACTTTGACAAAAATGCCATGTAATATTAGAAGCTGACGCTCACCATTTGTTGCTCGTTCAGTCAAAACGCATCAATAGCACACGTGAGAGATGCTTGAGCAACGAAACCCAGACTAAACACGTGAAGAGGAACCATCGGGTATCATATATTATAACAGTGATCATTGGGCAGTAATATTAAGGACAAGTGATGGAATCGAATTCAAAATATATGTGCGTCAAAAGAATCCGGAGAGGTTACTCTTTGTGCAAACAATTAAAATTATTATCAAGTGGCTCAAAGATCAGAAATAGAATACACCAAGAGTAAACAACAGGTGTGAAAGCCAAACATATACAGATAGATAAAAATAAAAGTATTAATAATACTTATGTGTCGGCAGTCAAGAAGGTTAATTAAAGTTAAATCTAAAAGGCTGCGACTAAATGAAGAGTATGGATATAATTAAAAGTGAAGAGATATAACTTTTCAATTTGAAAAGTCACATCCTCAAGTAAATGAGATATAAATATATATTGTATTACTGACTAAAAAGAAGACAGATTTTTTTAGAAGCATTTTATATATTTAATTGTATGGAGGGATTAGGAGTATAATATGATTTTGTAATTATAAATTTATTTTATTTTAATAATAAAATAAAACATCCTTTGTTTATTATTAAAAGCATGGAGAATTAAACTGCAGATGAACCGTCCTTTGTAATTATTATTTTTGAATATTGTATACAATTTAAATATCGGATAAGTGGATACGGTTAAATAGCATCCTAAATTCAATCTGGACTAATTTAGGATTGCATAAATATTTGATTTGTCGCGTCTTGATTATTTAATTGATTAGCAATATAAATGTGTTGAACATTATAAAGTTGTACGTAAACCTTCATTGAAGTTGACTCTATTGCCCGAATAAGCAAAGGCACTGGTCTTATTATTATTGAAATAGTGGGTTTATATATGAAGTCAGAAAATTTATCAATTCCTTCCTACAAATCTTATTAATCATTACATAACACTTCAATTCATATATTCAGCATTCACTTTATTTTGATCGAGTTCAAGGATTTTGCCAACCAAGGAACTTGCCACCTTAAATTCGCTATAGAAGAGCTTCGAACCAGGTGATCAAGTTTGAAGTAAAGGTTTACCTGCCTAGGTGTAGCGAAGCCTGAAGTGCAGGGGAGTTTGAAGTATTCCCGTTCGTTGGCCAGAATTGATTTGAAATTCTATTGGAGAATTGGCAGGCTCTAGGATTTTCAATTTGCGGTTTTGGGAACCAACAAGTTCCTTGTGATTTGGAATTCTAGATAATTGTCCCTATTTCCTGTCTTAGACAAAAGGGGGACATTATACTACAGCGCTGGGTGCCCTAGTCCACCCAAAAAGTGACCAGAGAAACATGGTTGCAGAGTGTAAGGTCCCAGGACATATGATCTGATTACAAAATTAGCATATGACAACACTGTGGATGTGATAGGGCCAAAAATAGGCCTGAAATGAGCTATGAGAGAACAAACTAAAGCAGGGGCCTAAAATAGAGCGTGAAATTGTATGGGGATACAATATACAACACTACATGGTCAAATGGAGAAAATAAGACAGCAGGAGAAGCAAGCTGCTTGCATACAGCTGAGGTTACCAAACATGGCATTTCAGTTTCACAATTCCTCAAATGCTAATGAGTTACAAGATTGATGGAACATTTTCATCTACATGAAATGTCTTGACGCGGGAGCATTCAGGGCTCATGCAATCCTACACACCCAAAAACATTATGCTATTGATTTTTGTGTATGTTTGCAGGTCCTGTTTAGCGTAGTTTTATTTTCTTCTGTTTTGGGCCTGGCCTCTGCTGGGCATTGCAGGTCACTCTCTAAATCTTCTTCAAAGCTGGAATTACCTTTATGACCTCTTTCCAGAGGACCTGTCCACCTGTTGCTGAGCTTTTTCATTTCAGTCCTCCAAAAACCTTTTCATAGGTTGTGCTCCAAAAAAGTGTGATACTTCTATTTGACTGATGTCAAAATTGAAATATATGTGCCTTGTCACCTATTCTTTTCAGTTATGCGAGAAGCAGCTGTCACCTTTGTATCGAGCATGGGCTGTATGGTCTGCAATTCTGGCATCAGTTTTATTTCTGCTGGAGGCCTGTTACTATTATTGACAATTCTGGATTATGTCAAGGATCTCTTATGCTGGCAAATCATGGATGGTTATCTTGCCCTCCTGCAACCCTGACAAAGTGACATTTATTTCAGTTGGCAAGCATCACTGGCTGTCAGGCTTTACTCCTCTGACTGGGTGGTTACCTTAATGCCTGACAGAGTCTCAATTTTGGGGGTTGGCACTTCATTTTTTAGCTTATTCTTCATTGGGCACTGATTACTGACGTTGGCAGCTCTAACAACATATCTAGTTTGAGGGTGGTCACTCATGACAGTTACATCATCCCCTCACCTGTGAGTACTATAATGTTTCCTAATGTTACACTTCTTCTGGGCACACAGTATGGGATGTGTACATATAAACATGTGCATAAACTGATAGGGAAAGAGAAGCGGGTTGGAAGATCAAAAAGGAGGAGCCAGTAACAGTAGTGCTGGTCTCATGGAATTCTGGGTGACTGCAAGTTAGCTTGTAAATTGATACTCTGAGTTATGAAAGACAAAGATAAAACAGCATAATATAGACATCTGCCTCAACAGGGTAGACAAATCAGCCTTGGCAAGTTGTAAGCTTTTAATTTTACTCTTAATTACTCTTTCCTCCTTGGAAAAGAACCTTCACTCAATTTGTGGATAGTGGATATCCGAGTGTAGCTAAAAATGAACTGCGTGTTCATGCTTGGCTTGTGTGAATGCTTGGCATTCATTGAAAGTAACTAATAAGATTGATAAATTTTAAAAAATCAATCAATTCCAATAATCACAAAACAATCTCGAGAAGGTTATTCAATATGGATCGCTTATAGCCTAACTTAAGAAGTGGGGTTTAATGCACTCAATGCTCATGTGGCAGACCTTACGTTGTTGAGACTTGCAAGTCCATACAAACAAGGATAAATGAACACAGTTTAGACATCTGTCTCAACAAGGTAGAGAAGTCAGTCTTGGCAGAGTGCTTAAGACTCTTAAAAACACCGCATCTTGTATCAAAAGGCTGAGGTCATCACAAATGAAGCTCATTACTTCAAATTATGTAGCGGGGAGGAATGGAGATTGGCACACACCTGCACAATCTGAGAAGGGACGAGAGCTTAAGTTTGAGCCAATCAAGGAACCTTGTCAGCCACAAATTCAAGAACAACTCCTAACCAAGGAAGGAGTAGCAGCTAATAGGTAACTTGGTGATTCACGACTACGTATCAGCTAGTTTTTAGCATCAAATTGACAACAACTAGTCTGCACCAGCTAATTTAATATTCAGAACTCGTATATAATGGCTACTTTTAACAAATAGCTTTAATTCGCTATTTCAAGTGGCCATTGGCTCGTATAGAATAGCTAATGTCTAACGGCTGATTTAAAATCAGTAGTTTTTAGCGACTAGTTTAAAATCACTACATATTAGCAGCTATTAAAATCATTAATTTTTGGAAGCTAATCTATAAAGGCCTTTGGGTGGAGCCAATATGTCATCTAGACATGTGGTGGAGATATCTAGAAAAGGAGCTCTGTGATGCGATTCCAACAAAGCATCTTCCATCTTTCATAGTGATAGTGTATCAACTCCGTAATTCAAAATATCTTATAATATGTATACAATTTCACTGGAAAATTTCTTCTTCAAACGTATATAAAGGCTAACCAGCAATAGAATTTCCATAATAACAATCGCTAAGTTTGAATACACACAAAAGTTCAATTCTCCCAATATATAGTTCATAACTAGAAGTGAATAATATGATCCTAAAACCCTAGTAAAGTAACCCCATTTTATGCTACAGCGCCCAAATTCTGAATAGTAGGACTGTATAAAAGCTAGAGGCAATATAATTCTGGAATTTTACTTGCCTCCGGGCGATTCCGCTAACTTGGCTTTTTTCCTGGTCTGCATTTGATCCTTATGTTTTGCGATAGAAAATCCCTTTTGTCTTGGAGAAGTGGAAGGAGAATCCCTTGTTTTCCACAGGGGTTTGACAAGAGGCGGTGAATTTGTCGATGTAAACAGTTTTACCGTTTACGGCGGGATTTTGGCGAAAGGAATGTTGTGGGGTTTTAGAGGCACGTGTGAATTTGTACATTTGAAAACATAACTAGCTAATTATATGCTAATGGTTCATTCTATTAGGAGAATGTTATTGTGAGGGAAGAACAAATTTTAAATTCGAAGGACAGGTTTCATGCAGCTAGTAGTTACTAGTGGTTACTGTTCGTAATTTATAGCTGGTGGTTCCATGGAAGCAAAATTTGTTGCTTATTTTTAAGCACTACTTTTAAATAAAAAATTTAAATGAAAGTTTGAATAAAATTTGGAAGAGAAAATATAGGTAAATAAAAAAAAGAAAAAAATGGTGAAGACTGTTATTGTTGTTGTAATAAGAATTAGTTTAAGTTGCAATGTTTTTGAATTTGATTATGTATGAAATTGAATTGCAACTAAAGTTTCATACACAACCAAATCGAGAAGCATTGCAACTTAAATTTCATTGATTGTGGAAATCTGCTAGCATTAAATACTTTGCTTAAATTTAAGCAAAAATTGTCTCCTAGTCACATGGGAACATAGAGTAAGAGGCTAAGGGGAGTTAATTATGTTGATGCTTAGTTTATTTTTGTTAGGAGGAGTTGCTCAACTTTTTGTAGAACAATTTGTGGAGCTAATGGCCCTATGGATGGTAACTTTGCTGCCTATTTATAAGCAACTTTCTTAAATATTATTTAAAAATTAAATTTTGAGTCATATTTCTAAATTTGAAAGCAAAATTGTAGACAAATAAAAAGGAGATGGAAAAACTGAAGACTTAGTTCTACCCCCCCTTTTTTTAAACTTATTTTTAATTTTTAAGCAATAGTTACTCCACTAAAGTAGCGAAAAATTCTAATTTATCATCTTCGCCTAACTAAATATTTACATAGGAACATTGTGGGTGCTTAAATTTAAGTAGAAATTACACTTGAGCAACGAAATGAGACATGGGGTAAATGTAGTATAAAAAATGAGAGAGTATATAGAACTAACAGCCTCAATAAATTGATTTGTACATTTTAATTGTTTCTTAACTATCACCTTGTTGAATAAATCAACTAGTTGTCATGATATTAATATAAATGTCTCTTATTCTTAAAGACATCACACTCTAAAATGAAATATTTTTTTTGTTTCCACCATTTGAAATGTTTTAATGCATAATATAAATATTTTTCTATTTCCACTTTTTCAAATGGTCTTAGTAGCTATGAATTAACAAACCTGATCCATGAGGCTCTTACAAAATGCAATAGAGTTAAAAAAAAAATATAAACCAAACTGAGCATGGTTGGATGAGGAATGCAAAATGGTTATGAGGATTCTATGAGAATCAAATAAAAAAATACTAACACTAAAGCAAACAACCATTTAAAGAAGAAAAAAGATGATTTTATTATCAAAGGCGAGAAGAGCTAATGTCTCTTGGTAAAAAACACAGAAGTTATTTTGGAAAGAACTTCAACCAAAAAAGAAACAAACTGCACAGCTACTCAATGGTTTAATTATGCAAGACAGTTTATGAGCAAGATTGAGAGGTGGACCCCCTGGACCCTTGGTCAACACTACTACAAATCTTTTTACCTTACAAGGGATCAAAATGGTTATTAAGAAGTTGGGTGTTGGTAAAGCAAAAGACTTGGTTGAGCTTCAAGTAGAGTATATCAAGTGGAACATGAAAACCCTTGCACCACACATCACGAAAAACTTTAAACAATATCAACCAATAAGGGTTCCCTAAAGAATCGACAACTAGTCTAGAAAATACCTCTTTTCAAGAGCAGTGATGCCAATAACCCCTCCAATTATAGGTAAATAATAATTAAATTTTGGCTTGCAAGATTATTTGGCAACACAATAGAAAATAGTATTAGCAAATGGGTAGAAGAAAAATATAAATCTGCAAAAGGGCAAGTTGGTTCTAGACCTAAGCATTCAACAATTGATCATGGTATTACTTTAAGACACATTGATGGAGTCTTTTGTTGCTTCCTTGATTTCAAAAAGGCTTCTGACATGATCCCTAAGGATAAGCTTTGGCACAATATGGGAGAACTTGGGACTCATACGCATCTTAGAGAAGATGTCCATATGATGTATGAGGAGGTTAAAGTCAAACTTAGAACTTTAGTTGGCATTTCAAAAAGTTTTAAGAGTGATATTGGTGTCAAACAAGTGTCTCCTATCATGTACCTTATTTGGATTTTGTATTGCAAGCTTGAAGAGTGGTTATAAATATAAAAAGGTGGGGGTGGGGGTATTCAATTGGTCAAGCTTTTTATAAGGTTGTTTCTTTATGCAGATGATCTTGTTTTGATTGTTAGATTTTTCCTTGGTCTACAAGAACATTTATTTTTTGTTGAGCTTTTTAGTGGTAAAGTGGGGATGCAAGTTAATGTCAACAAGATAAAAGTTGTGGTTTTCTCTAATTGAAGAAAACAAAATCAACATAATTTTTATTTTGAAGGTAGTGATCTTAAAGAAGTTACATATTACAAATATCTCATTATTGATTTCAACAAAAATCTAAGTTGGGTAGGTTGTAGAAAGAAAAGACTTTTAGGAGGTTGGAAGGCATTTTATGCTCTTCAAGATAGATGTAGAAAGGCAGAGCTATGGAATTTTAATACTATGCAAACTCTTTTTGGTCTTATAGTTTTGTTGGTTCTTCTATATGGGTGTGAATTATGGGCCAACAACATTTCAATCTCATAATGGAAACGAATCAAGAGAATTAAAAAATGTTTGATCAGGAGGAAGTTCAAAATTAAAAGGACAGTTCCATGTGATATTATGTTAAGTGAAATGGATGGTGTTCCTATTGAATCAATTGTTATGGTGTATCTCATTAGCTATCTAAAAAGAACTGACAATATGGAAGAAGGTAGATTGCCTAAGGTTGTCCTCAATTATATATTATGGAAAAGAAAGAAGATTTGGATGCAAGAAAACATCAAATGGATGAGTACATGAAATATTCATTTGAATATGTACAACACAAATAACAAAGAGATAAAGGCTTTTGTTATGGATAAGTTCTACAAGAGTAATTGAGATATTGGGGTAGGACGAAAGAAAAATATTATATCAATGAGTTCAATCCCACTTATGGTCAACTTCAAAAATCTTGCATAGTGTAACAAAAGAAATATAGATAGGTGTGTGATGGGTGTTGATCCTATTTATTTTATCTCATTAAAAAGGAAGATGACCTAGTAGGCTCGTGAAGGATCAAGTGATTAATGGGTACACTGATCATTCACTTAGTGGAAATGAAAATGGGATAATTGATGGGGAAGTGCAAGATTTAGGACCAAATGGAGGAAAAGGTTGACTTTTTATACGCATAGATTGACAAAGATATGATAGACCAATGTTGATGTTGAAAACATAACTCTAAGATACTAACTAACCTATACTTCCAATATAAAGCTATTTTGGAGGGACTAGGTTGGTCTATTCCCTACATGTTTCACTATTATTAGTTGCAAACTGTAGTCAGGTTCATCTATTTCCCAAATCTAGTTGAGAAACTAGTGTCACCTATTCCTACACACAAAAAAGAGAGAAATAATTGTGTAGGGAGGGGTTTGCCTCAGTCAAACCCCAGTTTAGAATCAACCTTGAAATTGAATTGAAATATACTTGGAAAGAAAGTGTGTTGATATACAACATAGCTTACATCTAAAACATGAAGTCTCTTATACCTTGATGGTGCAATGCTTCTTTGAATGTGATCACAAATGTTGATGCAATAACTTGACTTCACACAAAAACCTAAAAGGAAATCATGAAAGCCATGTCTTGCACAATGATTGTTATAGTTTTTTACAATACTTGATATGGAGAAGGTGAATGACTTGAATGCTTGAAGACTTGGATGCTTGAATACTTGTGAATAAATGATTGTGCTATAATATTTGTCCTTAGTTGTGATCTCCTATAGTTGGCCTTGAATAAGGGAGAGAAGCTTTCTATAATAGAGAAGATCGCCTTAGAAATGCCTTGGATGCCAAAATCGCGATTGTGTGCTTAAATTTAACAACTTGTTGTTATCTTGTGATCTCCAAATAAGGAGAGGTGGGTTGGTCATAAAACCTTCATAAACCTTTCAAAGAAAGTTTAAGGGAGTTTGAATTTCCATCTCAACCATTAATACCACCTCTTAATCAAAATTAGGGGCAAACATTGGGGAATAGGTTGACCAAGTTGGCCTATTCCCCCTAATATGGATCAAAATTTGGACCATGAATCATAATTGAAGAGGGAATACTAGAATGAAAAGAAAAATGGTGGTTGGAGTACCAAAATTTGATGTAGGAGCCCATACATGCTAAAATGGGGCCAAGCTAAATCAGTAATTTCATAGTGATGCAATTCTATAATGATAAACATAAGGACCAATATCTCATGGACAACTAAAATTATTGTTTCTTAGAACTAGCTCTCATTAACTCCATCATAAAATTGGGCATTGGAAAAGGCCAAAAGAGGTTTGGGAAGAGAGAGTATGCACTTTTCGCAATTCTAGGAAAGTAGAAACTCAAAAGCATTCTATTGTAGAATGTGATACCTACAAGGACAATAGGGACAAATTTTTTAATATTGTAATTGTTACTAGCTCATGGTATAATTATTTGGTAAGGAGTACATTGAGAAGTTGGGGGCACTCATTATCAACTTGCATTGGAGAACAATTGATTTACTGAAGTTGGCTTGATTGGGCAAGCTATCCCATAGCCTATGTTTAGCCTCATGGGCATTAAAACTATTTTCCTCTTCTTCTATTAAAAATCTTACATGTTTCAATTAGATTTGGTGTAAATATTATATTTAATTATGTTTACATATTATTTTTAATTTTTAAAATTTATTTTGATTCGTGAGAATATTAAGGAGTGTTTGTATGATCTTCAAATTTTAAGAAATTAAATTAAATTTTCTAACTCTAATTTTAGTAGTCATTATAAGTTGACACATAATTTATGCTACATGGTATATCATGATGTTTAAAAACTTTATGTAACACTCACTAACTCATTTAACATCAAAATCTGACGAAAGTTTCCGACGAAATATGGATTTTTTTTTTGTTTTGTTGGATGTTATGAGGTAAAATGGGTCAATTTTTTTAAAAATGTCTGACGTTCATCAGAATTCTAACAATGGTTGCTTTTTTCAGTAGTTTGACGAAAGGAATCGTCATAATTTCAAAAAATCACAAAGTTAAAAAAAAAAAAAAAAAAGCCCTTGGAGTTAGCTGACAATGTTTTCCATATATATATATACTTATGTGGACAGTGTTTTTTGTACTTGTGACAATGTTTTGCTAGGTTTATCAAGGTTATAGACTGAATTTTTTTCCGTCTAATTTTGTTGGTTGTGAAGAAAAATCATGTCAAATAATATTAGTTGAGAACAAACCAAAGAGACAATTGCTAGATTGTGGTTGTGTGTGTGAATTTAACACCTTCATGAAATAACAAGATTTAAAGAGAATTTACACTATTCAAAGCAAACTAATCTAAATAATGCACAAATTAATCTAAATATCTCATGTTTCTCTATATTTAAGTGGTAAATGAGGCTCTCAACTACAAATCCTCACTAGTGACACTCTAATAATGAGAAATTGAACTAATATGATAAGCAAACTGGATCTAATTATCAAAGTCTAGCTCTATTTGATAAGAAATCTACAAATGATCAACAATTTAAGCTAATTATCAATAAAAATAGCTAAGTGAGTGGTGTGGATGCAAATTGCAAGAGCTTGGCTGCAATTCTCAGATATGTGGTGGATGAATAATG
Organism: Chamaecyparis obtusa; assembly: GCA_027943335.1. Taxonomy (NCBI): domain Eukaryota; kingdom Viridiplantae; phylum Streptophyta; class Pinopsida; order Cupressales; family Cupressaceae; genus Chamaecyparis; species Chamaecyparis obtusa. Next base: position 60,467 of record BSBK01006288.1, on the reverse strand, counting down.
CCTCAAAATGCCTTCTATTTATAGGATTTTCCCAAGGGTAAGGGGTAGAGTGAGTTGATCATGGTTATGCTTGGGTAAGGTCAATTGGCTTTGCTTTGTCCATAAATGGGGGGACAAGGAGGGGACAATCATTTAAATGGTTTCAAAAGGCTGGACCATTTCAACAACAGTGAGTGATTTGTGTCCATTTTGTCTCCAATTTGCTTTGTTGAGGGAAATTATGATTTATTAATTAATTAAAGTAATTAAATTTAGCCATGAAGGGTAAGAGATTCATTTTGATTTTTGCTTTCAACAACTATGTCATTAATTGAATTTAATCAATTTCATAGTGTTTTTCCCCTTTTCAAGATTTATTTAATCATTTAATCATTTAATTGAATTTTCCTTTGATTTGAATTACCTTTGTTCCATTTATTGATTTTTCGTGCTATTTTGATGATTTGATGCACCTTTTGATTGATTTAAGCCTTTGGCCAATTTTCCATGTCTACAGTGGTCTACATTGAAAAGAAAAGGTGATGGAAAATGTTATTGTCCCTGCAATAATTGGAAGGGCTTAAAGATGAGAAGACTTTTAATCACAACAACTGAGAAACATTCTAGGCAATGTGGTCACATTGAAGGGGGGCATAATTATCATCTATTGGTTAGTTGTTTATTATATGTGTTTATATTGATTGTATTTCTAATGTTTATGTTTAGATCATGATCATGGTTTATTTTTGTTGATCATTATTATATAGGTGGGGCATCCTAGGGCACATGATATGGACTGTCACGGTTTGGAGAATGTGGTTTTCCATGAAGTAGAGGAACATGGAGGTGTGAATATCAAAGACAAAGTTAATGATACTATAGAAGAAGATGATCACGCACTAGAGAACACAGTTGAAGATGATGGCACAAATACATTGATCTATGATCAAGATAACTTTGATGTTGTTCATAATTTCCCTATACTTCCAAGGGAGCCATGAGAGAAAGGGGTCATTAGAGGGGGATTGAAGGTGATAGCCATTAGAGACCTGGTAATGGAGGAAGCACAAATCAATGGACATGGGGCGATCAAGAAGATTTGGCTTCCCATTCACATCAAGCTCATGCTCCATGGAGATTGCCATGAAACTCTCGAGGTTTTGAACTATCTTACAATAACAGGTGGATAGGGTTTGGCATGCGTCATAAGGGTAGATTTGTCCCCTACACTTCAGATAGACACAAATGTTAGTGTTGGAATAGACCTAGTAATGGAAAACCACTGGTGGATGAAACATCAACCTGGAATAAAATTACTAAGAAGATGTGGAAGCTGAAGGATTCACCAAATGCTGCAAATATGGCCAGGAAAGAGGATAACATTGCAAAGAAGGTATGTGACTTTTCTGATAAGCTAGGGTCTGATTCTATGAACATAAATAGTGATTGGTAGAATTCATCTATTTCATGGTTAAAAGAAAGGGGTTTCTTCATGAAGTGGGCTGGGAAATGGCCAGCTATGATGAATGTGAAAAAATGATGTGATACAACATGGTCGTTTAAGGTTGAGCTTAAAACCCTACCTAATGCTTTTTCTTAATGGTATGTGAAACTAATCAAGCCAAATAATGGGTTTTGAATGGTGACCCTCATATGATGAGTGGCCAAAGCTTCTATATCAAAGATTGGGAACTAAATTTTAATCTTCTAATGGATAAGGTGTAGGAGGTTCTTGTCTGGATTGGGTTGTATAACCTACCCTTTGAGTATTGGGTGGAAGAGACTATGTGAAAGATTGAGAGTTCTTTAGGATAATTCCTGAAGGTATGGGAAGGGGTTGATAAGAAGGATTACAGTATGTATGCAAGGTTATGCATTAGTTGGAGACTGGTGGATCAGGTTCCCTCTCATATCACGCTAGTGTTTAATGTTGGGATCTGGGAGCAACAAGTTGAGGTGGAAGAGGAAGTTGAAATATGTAAAAACTGCAAAAGTCTAGGACATTCTGATTGAGACTGTATGAAAGGGATGCATAGGAAAGAAAAAGTGGAGGATGTCTCACTTTGAAAGATTATGATCTTAGAGGAATTTGTTGAGGGTGCATAGTCAGGAGAAGGTATGTGTAATACCCCTCATATAATTTGATTTTCACATTCTTATTGCCAAACTCTTTTAGGCCACTTGTATGTGTGTGTTGGTTATTTTAGTGATTTTAGTTTATTAATGTAGGACTTTATATTTGATTTGATATATGAGTCATTAAATGGCGTGTGATATCATGTGTTTACAATTATATTTAATGTTATTTTCATGATGGTTTTCTACATGTTATGATGTTATTTATATTTATGATTTTACTAACCTCATACTTGCATGTGTATGGTTAGCATGTATGTTTTATATATTTGTTTGATGTGCCGATGTGGTTGAGGGACAGAGTCATAGTTACTTGCTTGCGAAATCCACATGATCAGTTGATCCCCGCCATTGTTTGTTATATATTTATACATACATGTACATACTTGTCACTTATGCAAGATTTCAAGTACCGGGCATCGACTTCCATGAGTTGTGAGGATGAGTGTACCTTATCACAATATCTCAATGGTAAGAGAGGGGAGATAACAGACAGGTCCAAATCCCAATCCTAAGCTAATAATTGTCCTGAAATAGTGGACAAGTATCTATTTTACTACCCTTCAAATTTGTCAAGGTGACGTGAATTCGTGAACCCTCCTTTATGTTTGATTATAATATTTTTTTATGTAGTCAGTTCTTTAGGTTTGCATGTTTTTGGTTTGATGTGATTTTGTGTTGAAATAGATAAATGATTTAATTAAAGTTAATTAAATGATTAAATAATTAAATCCTATTAAATATAGTAATATTAATATGAAGTTATTTAATTAATGAGAAATAATTAAATACATTTGTTTAATTTAAAAGGCTTAGTTAAAAGTCCAATGTTGTGAATAAAAGATTTAATTAATTATTAAATCTAAAATAGAAATTAAAAGCATAATTGATGAATTGATATTTAATTATCAATTTCATAATTATTGATATGCAAAAATATTATTTGTTAATAAATTATTAATATACAATTTAAGTTGCACATTCAGGTTAATAAAATAAAATTAGAAATTTAAGTTGAAAGTTGAGTTGAGGCTTATTAAGTGGAAAGTGCATATAATTATTATTATAATTAATTAAACATGCAAAAAGGAAATTGATAAAAACAAGGTTAGGAAGTGGAGTTCTAATTCCTGATTGGGTGTTGTATGTTGAGTTCTAATTTTTTATTGGGTGTTGCATGTTGAGTTCTAATTTCTGATTGGGTGTTGTATGTTGAGTTCTGTTTGTTGGGGTTTCTATATGGGAGATCCCTTTATCCATTTTGGGGGACATAGGTTTTGGACATCACAGGTTTTGCTTGCAACTTGGAATTGAAGAATTTTCTTGAAAGCTTGGATTTTTGGGAGCTTGAATTTTGGATTGGTATCGTCATAGATCTTTTGAATTTGAGGTAGGGTTTGTATTTTCCTTTGTAAATCTTCTTTTTGAAATGATTATTTCCTTCGTATTTTCTAGACTGTTGTAGCATAGATTCGATCCATCATAGTTGAAAATTTAATTCATATCTTCTTTGTGTCTATATAGTTGCATTTTGGATATGATGAGTTTGGGGTTATCTTTATCATTTTTCATTTAAAAATCACAAATTTAGATATTCAGAAATTATAGAAAATAAATTTAAAATTTCATGCATTCTCTATTAAACAAGAAAAATAAATTATTAGGAAAGTAAATTAAAAAAAACTCACGTAATTATTTCCTTACTTGTGTTTGCTCTCGTTTATTTATTTTTCTAGATCATGTTGATTTTCCTATGAAATTAAATTAAATCTAAATTCTTATTAGTACTTGTTGGAATACTATTGCAATGAGGTTTGGATTTCCTAGTTTAACTAGTGATTACAACAATGTCTCCCAACCAATCAAAAACTACTATATTTTTTTATTGTATTATATATTTTATATTTTGTATAGTAAAAATGTTAAATTTTTAACTTTATCATATATAAAAATTATTTATTAAAAAATTGATTGGCTAAATCATTTGAAGTGTTTTACACAAAATTTGCGGAATTCAATTATGTCGCTTTATTGTTTTCCACATATTTTTTTATTATAGATTATAAATTTTGAAAAAAACTATGATTTAAAACTATTTTGAATTGTTTAATTTATATTTAATAATTATATTTTTAACTTTTACAAGTATGACTTGAAATAAATTTTTAAATAAACTATGATTTTTTTTATTAATTTAAAAATTAAATTAAATTAAATTTCTATAAGATATATTTAAATAATTTAAAGTATATAATAAAAATTTTAAAACTATTTTTAAAATAAGATTTTAAATATATAATATTATACTTATTTTTTGTATTATATATAAGGGGGTCAAAAAGAGATACAACAGTATCAATCGATAGTACAAAAAAGGAGGCCCTGCCTCACCACAATCTCAGAGTACAACAGAGTTTATCATAGTTCAAAGAAGAAAGAAACTAATGTAAAACATCATAATGGGTGTCAACCTAGGCGGTCCATCCCAAAGGTCCCTCCATCCACACAATGCTCTTTCGCTCCTAGATTTGCGTTAGGATGAAGATCTCATCCTTCTTGGACTTGATGTTCTTTCTGATTTCCTAATTGAGTCTCTTGCAGGTTCTTTCAAACATCTAGAGGTCGTCAAAGTTCCTCCTCCATTCATACCCATGTTTCAGCTCGTAGACAAAGAAGGTGGCATACCCGTCTTTCAGGAATCTTCTCAGCTTTTCCTTCTCAGTATCAAAGCAACCCTAGAGCTCTTACTGAGTTTTTATATTAATCTTATTTCAAGAGTTTTCTTGTTCTCTTTCTGCTCTTAATCGTATAGGGTCGGATCACTTTCTATATCCTTTATAGCTAACTCCTTCAAAGGTAAAGGTAATTCTCCTTTTAGACTGGAGAAAATGTGGCTGAACCACCCTGATTTCAATAATAAAATTAAGGAATGGTGGATTATTAAAGTGGAAGGAAAGGCTATGTTCCGGTGGCAAAAAAAAATGGCTAACATCAAATCTAAAGTTCGTCTTTGGAATAAGGATGTCTTTGGGGATATATTCCAAACCAAAAGCAAAATTCAAATGGATCTTAAAGAGATTTAAGATAAGATACAATGCACAAGATTGACAGCAGATACTAGAAAAGAAGAAAATATTATCCTTGCGGATTACCATAATATCATATCTAAAGAAGAAACATTTTGGAGACAGAGATCTAGGTCTCTTTGGCTGAAAGCGGGTGACAGAAATATGAGATTCTTCCATTTAACAACAATGAACACAAGGCAATGAATAGAATCAATTCTTTGATTACCCAAAGGGGTACTCTTAATAAAGAAGAATGTTAGGAATAAGGTGTCTCAACCTTGGATAATTCCTATTCTTATTATTTGTTTTGTAAAATGTATTTCTTGAAAATAATGTAATTAAGTGTGAGTGTACATGTCTAGTTGGCAAGTTGATGTGTCACTCCACTTTATGTGTCGACATCTTAAATTGTGTGTAAGGAGATCATGGCTGAAACGGTTATGACGGATTCCTATGACACGTAAGAGCTATGTCTGGAAGATTCAATGACGGGTGAAGACATGTGGCAACTAATAAAGTTGAGTACTATACACTCTTCCCCAATCGTGGGGTTCAGGGAAGAATCAAGATGTCCTATTTTCAAGTTCCTATTTTCTCAGAAGTTGCTATAAAAAGGGAAGTGCATGATATAAGCATTTTTTAGGGTTGCGAAGATTGGTGAAGTTTGTGTATTGTTGGAACATTTTTATGTTGCCGCGATTTGTCTTCAAGAGTTGGAAATCTTCTGAAAGAACTTGCATTGCAAGTGTATTGTAAACTGTAATAGTTTTGAGTAATACATTGTGCAGGTTTTGGAGTGCTGGGGTTTTTACCGAAAGGTTTCCCCAGGGTAAATCATTGTGTCATTCTCTATTTTCTATATGCATGGTATATGGCTGCAATATCATTGTTAAAGTAGTTAACGAATATGAAATTATAAGGATTTAAAAGAATTTGCACGATACTTTCCTTTAGAGATTAGTGTAGGAAGTTGTTTCCGCACCTGAGTTTCCTTACAAAGAAGAGATTAGGAAAGATATGATGGGCCATTTTGCTTCAATCCTCTCTAAAGAACAAGGTCTCAATCCTGATGATCAGAACTATTTTTTGAATTCCATTCCTACGCTGTTGGTGGCTGAGGATAATCTCTTTCTCAAATCTATTCCCTCGAAGGAGGAAATTATCAAGGCTATCCAGTCCTTTGAAGGTGAAAAATCCCCTGGGCTGGATGGTTTTCAAATGTTTTTCTTTCAACATTTATGGGATATTATTGGGGATGATATTTGTGATGCTATGAAAGAATTCTATGGCTCAAAGTCTTTGCTTAAAGAGCTCAACTCTACCTTCATAGCTCTGATACCAAAAAAAACTGGGAGCTAACACAACTGATAGTTTTAGACCTATTAGTCTTTGTAACTCATTGTATAAGATCATATCTAAGGTTTTGACTTCTAGGATTCTCAAGATTCTCCCCCATCTCATTTCTCCCCAACAAAATGGTTTTGTGCCGAGAAGACAAATTTTGGACTCGATCATGGTTGTTCATGAGAATATCCATTCGCTGGAGAAATTGAAGAAGCAGGGGTTCCTTATGAAACTTGACCTATCAAAAGCCTATGATAGGGTCGATTGGGAGTTTCTTATGAAAATTCTTCATGCTTTTGGTTTTGATGAGGGAGTGATAAAAATTATTATGCAACTTGTTACTACTGTCTCTTCTTTGGTGATTGTGAATGGGGGATCCTCTCCTTTCTTCAGACCATCCAGAGGGTTACGTCAAGGCGATCCTATATCACCAATTCTTTTTTCTATAATGGTGGAATGTCTAGGGAGATTCCTCTCTCTTCAGGTTTCTCAAGGGTTCATTACGAATTTACATCCGACATTTGGAAGGATTGTCTATTCGCATGAACAATTTATTGATGATATGATTCCGATGGGAGAATCTACAATGAAGAAGGCAAGGAATATGAAAAAGGCGCTAAATGTGTATGCTAATGCTACTGGTCAAATCATAAATTGGGAGAAGAGTGCCATGTTTTTATTTAATACCCCTAAAGCCAGAAAGAATAGAATCTCTACTATCCTTGGGTGCAAGATAGGAAGCCTCCCGACCTCTTATCTTGGCCTGCCTCTGTGCTTGAAATCGGAGGCTAATTTATGGAACAAAATTCTTGATAGATTTCAAATGAAATTGGTGGGGTGGAAAGGGGCGATCCTCAGTCAAGCTGGGAAAGTCCAATTGTTGAAATCTACTTTGCAAAATCTTCCAGTCTATGCTCTTAGCTTATTCAAAATTCCTCAAAAGTTTGCTGACTTAATAGAGAAAATTCAGAAAAGGTTCCTATGGTCTGGAGTGGAAGAGAAAAAGAGACTTAGTCTTGTGGCCTGGGAGAAGATTTGTAAGCCCAAAAAGATGGGGGGTCTGGGAATTAGGAGCATCAATTTTACTAATAAAGCCCTCCTAGCTAAGCAATGCTGAAGAATATTTGAAGATGAGAAAGAATGGAACATGATAATGAAAAGGAAATACCATCTTAGTAATCTTGAAGGAATCCTCCAATCTCAAAATGATATCCAGGGATCTTTTGTTTGGAACAGTATAAGTAAAGGCAAGAATCTTATTTGCAAAGGTGCAATTTGGAAGCTGGGAAATGGTAGGAAAATTCATTTTTGGAATGATAAATGGATATCAAAGAAGCCCCTGATAGAGAATGAAGAGTGGGGGAATGCTATTCAAGACTGTAAAGATACTATAGGAGAACTGGTCAGTGATTACTGGAAAAATGGTGACTAGATAGACCTTGGGCAGAAGGATATCAGATTTAAAGAACTAAATAAACAACTTAATAATTGGTTTATAAGAGAGAATGAGGACGATAAAATTATTTGGGGTTTGGTGACTTCTAGAAAGTTCTCGGTTGCTTCTGCTTCTTTTCTTCTTCTCCCTAATGAGGCTCAGCCTTTGTGGGCGCAAGTATGGAATAAGGACCTTACTCCTAAAATTAACATGTTCTTCTGGTTGCTTATTCAGAATAAGATTCTCACACAGGATAATCTCTTGAGAAGAGGGTTCCAAATGCCTAATAGGTGTGCCCTGTGCTATCAAGATGCTAAAAATTGCAATCACCTTATGATACATTATTCTTTTACTAGAGAGGTGTGGAACTCTACTATGTCTTCCCTTGATTTCATCTGGGTGAAACCTAACTCTATCCAGGAGTTCTTTCAGCAGTGGCAGAGTCCTTTTAATGACCATAATGCTAGGATTATCTAGAAATTTGTCCTTCCCCACTTTACCTGGCTTATCTGGAAGGAGAGGAATAATAGAATCTTTAGAGAGAAAAAGGCCCCTCCCTCTATGGTTGCTAATTCTGTGTCTAGAAGTATTATGGATAACTAAAGATGTATGGGAAGGAAAGATAGTATCCTTTGGGACCCTCAACCTAAGAAGGACTATAAGATCTCGTGGGAGAGATTAAAGAAGTGTCAGAATCAGAACCCTAGAGATAATGTTATGTGGACAGCGCCTCCCAATGGTTGGGTTAAAGGGAACTTTGATGGCTCGGTGAAGGGAAATCCTGGAAGGGCTGGAGGTGGAGGGTTAATAAGAGATAATGTTGGAAATTGCTTAGGAGCAATTGTTGTCCCACTAGGAATTCAAACTAGCCACATGGTAGAGGCAGAAGCTGCTCTTTATTTGGTCATGATGGTGAAAGAGTTGGGTTGCACAAAATTATGGCTGGAAGGGGACTCTCTAAATATAATCAATGCCATAAAAGGGAACTCTATCAGTTCTTGGACGATAGAACACATCATCAACAAAATAAAACTTTTAATGAACTCCTTTGAAGATTGCCATGTCACGCACGTCTATCATGAAGGCAATAAACCGGCAGACAAGTTGGCTAATCATGGTACTCTATCTGACATCATCCAAAAGTGGAGAGGGGAAGCGAATCTCAAGAGTGAGATTTCCAGTCTAATCAAATATGATAGAATAAATAACTATGAAGAAAACATCACTTAAAATAATGATGACAAGGACTAATCATTTATCGAGGAGGCTTGCATGTAAGTTGAAGCATGGGAACTTTACTCCATAGATAATAAGGCATGAACAAAGGGTTATTTTGAATAACCAAAAAAGAATTGTGAAATAGAGAAGTAAGGCAGAGAAGTCTGGTAAGTAGCCAAACCAGTACATGAAAAACCAAAAAACTATGGGAGGTGGTCTAAAGAGGGAGGAACCCTTTGACTGTGACAAATGGAGACAGGATAGAGATGTGTGGAAGAAGCTGAAAAAAGGGGGGGTTACCTAGTTTATGAAGAAGCTTCATGGTCATGACAAAAAGATTACGGCTTTGTTTATGGAGGGCTGGAATAATGGTAAGGTGTTTCTTTGGGGCAAGTCTTTCAACCTTACCATTTCTAGCTTAGCTGAAATTACTTGTTTACCTGTTGATGGTACCCATTTTCATAGAGGTAATCATAAGCTAGGAACTGAAGCCTTTGTTATTTTTCCCAAAACAGTTGATGAGAAAGCCCTTATGACTAAGGGGAAGGGGGACTATGTGGAAATTTCTAATATAGATGAATTATGGGCTAAAATTTTGAAGGCCATGATAGAATATTTTACTCTGGATGGGCGGTATTCGAAAATCTATAATTTCTATTTTGTGTTTGCTAACCACTTCAGGCACAAAAGAAGAATCTCTTTCCCTTATTATCTGTTAAGTTCTCTGAATAGCAGCATTACTGGTCACAAAAAAAAGGCTTTTAACCCTATGCTGCATGAAGGATTGATTATCCTTACATCTGAGCACATAAGGGATAACATTCCGGACCCTATCCCTAAAAAAATCATGGAGAAAAGAAAGGTGAAGATTGAGGAGGAGAAGGAACCTAAGACAAGTAAGAAGAGAAAGATAAAAAAAGGAAAACATCCTACTGCTTCTGATGACAAAGATACCAGAGAGAAGGAGTCTAAGCACAAACATCAAACGAGAGGAAAGGGTTTTCTTGTGGAAGGCAGCAAGAAGGAGACTAAAGAGGAAGAGATGAGCAATGAGAAAGAGGAAGAATACAGAAAAGATCAAGAAAGAGGAAATGAACGAGTGGCTGGAGGAGGGGAATGATGACAAAGAGGAGAATAGCCATGAAGAAGGAGAAGATAAGGAGGAAGCGGATGAGGAAGAGGAAGGTACCCATGGTTACTCTTCTGAAGAAATAACAAAAGATACTCCTGTTATTATTGAGGATGCTGAGAATGAGGAGGTTGGCACTCATTCTTTGGAGGAGGTTATTTCTTCTCAGATTGATCCTGTGGAGGAAAAAATGAATAATGCCATGCTAGAGATGGGGGAAGGTAAAACCAAAGAGGATGACTATAAAGTTGATGTTTTTTCAGAGGGTTTTATGGGTGGCCAAGAGAATGATGGAAAGGAGGCTGGAATTATTCCTTCTACTAGTGACACCAGTGAGGAGACCTCCATAAGAGGGGAGGAAGGGAAGGATGAGATGGCCATGTTGGAGAAAATTAATAATAAAGAGGAACCTGGAACCCTTCAGAGGGAAGATTATCTACTCAAGGAGAAGAACAAAGTGGAGAAACAGGATGAGAACAGGGACTGGAAGAAGGAAATGCAGGAAATGGATTTCCATATCCAGGATATGGAAAAAACTATGAATAACATGAATACTAAGATGGGAAAAATGGAAAATAAGCTTTTTGAAAAGGTTAAAAATAAAAATACTAAAGAGGATGGTACAGCTGAGATGAATACGAAGGTTAAAGAAAAGATGAAAGAGTTAGAGACTAAAATCAACAACCATGACAACATGATAAGAGGTGTCCTGAATCATAGCAATGTGGGTCTGAAGGTGACAATAATGAACTTGAAAATGTTGCATAACCACCTGGAAAGGAACATGCTGGAAAGAACCACTATCACTATTGATGAGGACGCTGGAAACATAGGGCCGGGGATGAGAACTAGAGGACGCACACAAAGAAAGGTCCCAGAAAAACCTAAAGAGCTGAAGGAACTGCAAGAAACTATCCAGAAGATGGAAGATCTCCAGAAGAAGGCTGAGGAGATGATAAAAGATATATAGCTTATTCTGGTTGGTAGATGTCTTGCTGTTGGTTTTTTCTGTAGTTTTTTAATTTTGAACTATTCGACTGTTGTTCACTGCTGTGGTTTTCTAGCAGGTGTTTCATTTTGTTTTCTTTAATGCTCTATCTTTTGTTGTATTAAAATCTAGTTTCCGGTCTATGTAAAACTTGATTTTACCTTAATCAAAAACTTTAACATTGATAATTATAATCTCATATAATTCTCATACCTTATAATTAGAAAACCATAAATTCTTTCTCTAACCTTATTAATTCATTTGTCCTTCAAATTGATTATATAGTATACTTAATGTTAAAATGATATTTTTTATTGATTATAACTTTAACGTTGATAATTATAATCACATATAATTCTCATACATTATAATTAAAAAACCATAAATTCTTTCTCTAACCTTATTAATTCATTTGTCCTTCAAAATTCTGTAAATCTTTCATATTAACTACAATTGTCTACATTGTACAACTATGATCCATTTTAAATATTTAGATTTAAAAATGGAAATACCATCCGCATCATTTGAATGTTTCTGTATTTCTACTGAAACATACTTACAAGTTACATCATACATGTCAAATACACAAATAAAGCAACTAATTAAAATATTGCAATCATAGTGACAAAGAAGTCTAAAAACCATTTTTTGTACCCATAAAACACAAATTGAAATGAGCTAAAGCTTGCAAAATTTTCATTGTACTTTTTCATATAATTATAATTGCATTGTCCACTTCCAATACAATACTACAAAGAGAAACCTACTATTATACTATAAACAAAAAAAAACCCAAAAAATGAGGTATGTTTTTATAAAAAAAAACCACTAGTAGTCCACTAGTGATTTTTCCCTTCAGCTCCATCTAAGTAGAATTCTACAGAGAGGATTAATTGTGAGAATTCATCGAGCTACCCGTATTGCCCCACCTGAGCCTCCTCTTCATCCAACATAAATCACTTATGAAGAAAATCCTTGGCAATCAACTTCCATTTCCTATGGCACTTCAACTACCCAGCAGTCAAGCCCAACAAAAAAGGTTGCATGGCCACATTCTAGCCTGGGAGGAGAAGTTTGGGTATTTCACTTGCTCAAGGGATCCCCACCCCTATTTTTGTGAACACAAAAATATTAACGTTATCCCCCAGGTATTCTTCTTTAAAAACCCTCCTCAACAACATTAACATGTCAACCTTGTCTCCTCCGAGGTCGAGAAGAGATGCCAAAAAATGAGACGTAATGTCCGTGTTGACCCGGTGCCTATCTTCATTGTTCAAAAACTCTAGGCCCAACACCATTTTCACAGCCTCTATTACGAGAGGCCCACCCTCCTTACAAATAAATACTAAAATTTCATCAGGAAAGGAACCCAGAAAGGCCTTCTGGGCCTCCTCAGATGTGCATCTTAGCCTAATTGGAGTGTCCATCTAAAACAGTAAAACTTTAGAAAACTTAAAAATAAATTATTTGCAGTGTAGAGTGTAGACCCTAAACAAATAAATTATCTAGCAAAGACGAATCGATGAATAATGAAGCTAGATCGTCTATAAATAGCCCTTGAATCTTTGATTGTTACTTAGCAATAAATTATTCTTTCTTTAATGGTATTAAATTTATTGTCCTTAATATGCCTCTAAATATTTCATGTAAATCTTTCCCCTAAATGCATGCCTGTGAGAAATTAAAATTTTGTACTTAATCTTTCATATCTGGCCTTAAATCTTTCCCATTTATGCAGAACTGTTAGAAATCGGTTAGCTCGTCTGTACAAATTTGGAAGTGTTGCGTGACAGCTAAAGAATGTCACTTGTCACTGACAAGGCATTTATTTCTTACCGAATTAAGAGGTTACAAGTTGCACTATAGTACTAGGACTATGATTATCGATACCAACACATGTACATTGTAGTCTGCAGACAAGTTACCCTTATTTGATACATGTCAACATTCTGGTGACTTCCTCAACAACTCTGTTTCCTTCAAGAAATTGGGGCCAAAATTAAACTTTAGCCATTGATCTTGGAAATCGGCAATAAAATATATTTTTTGCCATAATTAATGAACGATTAGCCAATAAAATAAATAAATTTTCAAACGGTACATAAAATTCGCCAATACAATATTTTTTTTACCCTTCAAAAGAATATCATTTGCCTCATATATTATAATTTTTTACTTCATAAGAAAATTATTTGCCTCAAATATTATACTTTTTTACTTCAAAAGAAAATTATTCACCTCATATATTATAATTTTTTACTTCAAAAATATATTTTCGCCAACAATTTATGAAATTTTCATTCGGCGGGGAAAAAATCGCCGATACAAACTATGAAAAATTATGGATTTGAAAAAAAGATTCGCCTAAATTAAAACAAATTCCCTCGTAAAATAATGTATGATTCACCATTATTTTACACATTTTCCAAAAAGGGGGTTTCTTAAAGTTATCCCTGGTCTAACATTCACTTGATCCTAGATGGAAGTGGTATGTGTTGCACCATCATCCAAAAGGTTGACGTCTTTGAGGCATTTACTAATTACCATTGTTGTAGTAGCTCGACCTCAACCAAAATATCCTCATCAAGGATAGGGGGTCTTATAGTCCCTGAAGCTAAGCTTCTAGAAACATTAGGCATGATATCATAACAATTCTCAAGGAAGTCACCGATAGGGGAAGCCAGTCTTGCTAGAGAATGAAGGACATCCATTTGGATTGTATGCTTCATCGACACTCCTTGATTGACATGTTCCTCCAATGCAAAAAAATTGATAAAACTCCCTTTGGGTTCCTTTTTTTGTCCCAAAATTGTGCCATGTTGGGAGTTACCACCAGGTTTGTCTCCAGTACTTGGCTAAGGAAAGATTGGGATCCATTGAGATTATCCATAACTACCTTATTATTTATTACTCCTCTGGAACACAATGACTATCTTTTGTACAATCCTGGTTGGTATGTCCTAGAAACTCCTCACAATTCTAGTCTCTCCCATTTTTAGGTGTAAGTACATTTTATTGATCACACTCATATTGATCATTCAAATTATGAGTACACTCTTATCTCATAGTGGTATCTATTGACAACTTCCCTTTACTTCCATTCTGACCCATGTTGTGATCTAATAGTAAGGCATCGTCTGACTCCTGAGAACCACTCATATTGTAATGCCCTGTCAAGGAACCCAAGAGAAATTAACCTAAATTATACTATCAAGTTTATAGAATAATTTTTTTCTTAAGATTTTACAATCAAAAGTACATTAATGCAAAAAAAAATAGTGTAATATAAAACATACTCATAAAAGTAACTCAACACGTAGATTACAATTCCCAAGGGTTCCTTAATGTACAATTATGTAAACATAAATTAATCTATTAAGTACAATAACAATATACATTCTCCACCTAATATAAATTAATAACAAGTACAACATCATATAAATGAAACATAAATACAATTGATACCATAAGGTATACACATCAAACCAACATCCACTACACAAGTCGTAGGGTATGTAATAACCAATCATATACAAGGTACATGTATAATAACTTGAAAGATAAGAGCAAGTCTCCAATAATGATGAACAAGGAAGAATGTAACAACAACAAGGATAATCTAGTATCAGTTCAAGAACATCAGAATATCAATGGTAAAAGAAACACTACCACCCGACCACGTGGAACCAAGAAGTCCACTCCCACCATGCTAAGGAGATAACATCATACCCCACTCAGATAACAATACCACAACCAATCATAAGGTAGAACTAAGCAAGAGATCCTAAAATATTTCTATCTCAAAGGGTACAACTCAACTACATGGGTAAACAAACTAATCCAGAGGCAACCAACAAATGTAGGAAACCTAAGATGTATATAGGGAAGTGTCATCACATATACATCTAACCCTTGATTTTTGTTATGGTAGTCTCTCTATACCCCAACACTCAAGTGACCATATGCAACATTAGTAAACCTCTCGTACAGACAAGGATACTAATCATGCAAGAACTCAATCAAGCATCTTTTCCCACTCCCATCCTAGTCAAGACCTCAATCAAGTACTCAGGTATGGGCGAGGAACATATCTTATTAATTCATTTTAAAACTCCCATTTAATGTAACATATTATCACTTTATTAAGTTACTTACAATAAATGATCCTAACAGCCACTTGTGGGCCCTAACGCTTATTGCAAGTCACC
The DNA here is from genome assembly GCA_027943335.1 of Chamaecyparis obtusa. Lineage (NCBI taxonomy): Eukaryota > Viridiplantae > Streptophyta > Pinopsida > Cupressales > Cupressaceae > Chamaecyparis > Chamaecyparis obtusa. The sequence goes on along the minus strand of BSBK01006288.1, from coordinate 44,962 downwards.
CCATTTATACACCTAGATAACCCACCCTAAGCTCATAAGTCATGAAAACATCTCATAAATCCAAAAGACACGATAAATGAATTTGGTTCCATAAAAAGTACTTGGAATACAAATTGGTCCTCGAACCATAAACTCATACATATTGGTCCTCAAACCATCACATCACAAATCCAAACTAGTCCTCAAACCATAAACTCATAAACACCCTCTCAAGGAGTTCACTAAAATAAAGAGTTTAGACAACAAGGTTGGGTAAATGAAATCGACTTAATACAACTTCACAATGCATACCAGATAAGCACAAAACCATCAACATAAAGAACACACCCCCCAAGCCTCTGGTAACATCTCCTATTAGCCCACATAGTTTTCCCAATTGAACACCATCAATCAATGCAATAAAATACACTGAGTAGTCAAATCATAACACAAGTCTCAATTGTTTAAGAACAATCAATTTTGTTTACTAAAGTCTAGTTTGACTACAATATGTTCATAAAATGTTTCTTGCTCAAATACCTATTTTGATAAATAAGTATTAAAATAAAATCCACATGCATGTCGAGACACTAAAAATTTAATGATAAAATAGAAATATTCACCTTAATATAAATAACGTCTCTGGTATATCCAACCCTTAGCTAGACTTAGAACTAACCATACTGACAACCAAACACACAAACAAAAGTCCAATACAAAAAAAACATCCCCAATTTAATTCTATCCATAATATTTTAATTATAATTCATCTAAATTATAATGAAATCATAAATTAATTAAATTAACCAAAAACTATACTAATATAAAAAATATACAAATTAAATAAATAAATTATATTCTAAAACTAAATTAAAATATAAATTAATAAAATCTTAACATAACTCATATATATTAATATAAATTAATTTATATCTTAAATATATAAAAAAAACAATTTATATATAATAAATTTAAAAGGACCATTTATATGTAATAAAGTAAAAAGTCATTTATATATGATGAATTTAAAAAAAAAACATTCACATATATGATAAATAAACAAGTGCCACGTAGTGGCTAGTACTTGCCTGATTTAATTATAAGTTTCTACGTATATATAATTGAATTAATAGTTATTTTATAAGGTGTGTTATGTTATATAATTAATTAAAATATATTTAATAATTATAATACATTTATTAATATTAGAATTATATTTAGATATAAATTAAAATTAATTATAAAACTAAAGGCTAATAGTATATTATTTTTAAAAAATTAATTATTATCATTCATATAAAGATTCTTATCAATTACACATAAAACTATAATTAATTTCATTACTCTTCTAACTAAACTAAACTCCATTTATTTATTTATTTATTGCATGTTGATATATCTAATATTTAATTCTTATTTTGTAAAAGTATGATATATTACCAACAAATTCAATAATATTTATTAATTTATATAATATATTACAGTAACAAATTTACACCCACAAAGTAAAAAGAAAAATTCTTACACATGGAAGAGAGAGTGGTTCAAATTCCTCCCTAAGATTTTTAGCCGTTTATTTTGTATTTGTGGAAGGTACATAGAGAATTTAACAAAAAAATAATTTCTAGATATTATAAAGTTAAAAAATTTGCATTATATATTAGAAATGAAAAACTTATAATCAAATATAAAATATAATTTATTTTGATTGGTGTAGAAGAGTTCATTTAATCATTAGTTAAGTACTAATAAAACTGGGAAGGACAATCAATTCTCCATTCCGAATAAAGATGAGGAAAGTTTTTTAAAAAGAACATAGATAAATAAAAAGGTAATAGGTGGGGATGGCCCGCACCATAATATACATAGAATTAGTGATTTGATACTTCCTTAATAATATAAATAACAAAAGTTAAACCTAGACAAAGAAGAGTTCAAAGTAGGACCCACTACAACCTAAGCATATAAAGTGAAAGCCTATTATTGGTTTATGTATTTTTTATATAAAGAATAGGCTTTCACTTTATGTAATGGCCAATGATTTACAAATAAAGAAAACAAATCATGGCCCACAAAATCGAGTGCATGGTGATAGGTAGATTTTTTTATTTTTATATTACAAAAGTAAATTTAAAAGTGTCATGCCCTATGGGTAATAATGAAACTACAATTAAAGAAAAGTTTTAAATCATTCCTACAAGCATAAAAAGGTTGGATAAACCCATGTCCAAATCAGATATGATCGTAAATAATGTCAACAAAACAAGTGCCAAGTAATTACCTTTAATTTTGTAATTAATTATAATTATAATTATAATTTATATTTAAAATAAATTTTTAAAATTAAATAATAATCATAATTTTTTTTTAATATTAAATAATTAATAACATAATATATATGATGTGCAATATTAAAATTTTATAATAGTTATATTTATATACTAATATTATTAATAAGTATAATATTGAATGAATTATGAAAATATTGATGAGTGAAAATTGTGAATTTTGAATTAGCGAAAATTTGCAGTAGCTTATTGTGCGATCGCGGTGGCGACTTCCAGCAGAAAGACCCAGGACGAGGAGCGACAGTTGGGCGTCTCTGGCTGCAATGACGGAATAGGTGTGAACATTTCAAACCTTACCTTTAATGCTTCTAAGATGAATGGTTCTCCTTCTCCTAGCCTCTATCGTTCGGCAGAGGCCGTACCACCCAGTCCCTCTACCAACACGTCGAAGGATGCAAGTCTTAATGGCGGGCCTAATAATAACCCTAATCTCACTGTTAAACCCAAGTCTTTCTCTGAAGCAGTCGCCAACACTGGTGGTGTCGTGGATGCAAAGGCAAAATTTAGCATTTTTGGTGCCCATGATGTCGCCATACCCGGTAAGAGCTCTATGGCTTCTTCGGCCCCTTTCTCTGTTGCTCCTAACCTTGAGATGCTTGCTGAAATTGTTAAGGAAAAGAATAGATTAAAGAACACAACGATTTTCTTCTTGGCTGTGGAAATGGATAAATGCCCTCCTAGGAAGTTTTTGGATGATTGGTTCCACAATTTTTGGAATCTTAAGATGGGTTTTCATATTTCATTCTGTAGGCAAATATAGAAAGGTTTATTTGTTATTTTCTTTACTAATGGTGAATCTCAAGCTGAAGTCCTGAAAAAACAATATTGGACTGTTGGATCCACATCCTTTCGTGCTTTGGCTTGGTCTCCCGAGGCTGTGCATGAGGAAGTCATTGCCCTCTCTGCTCCTCGATGGATTTTGGTTAAAAATGTTCCCCCCTTCCTATGGAGGTTTCTGCCTCAATTACTCAAACCCTTGGGTAAAACTATATGAATGGATGATACCGTCAGATTGGTTCTACATATGGATGCTAGGGTTCTTATTTCCCTACAACCAGGTAAAGATATCCCCCCTGATATCTCCATCAATATCACGAAGGAAGTTTTTGTGTGTCCAATTGAAATTCTGGGAGGATTGAATGCATGTTTCTTATGTCAAAAAGAAGGGCATCTTAGAAAAGATTGCCCCATTATTAAGAAGAATCTAAAACCTGCTAAAAATTCTCCTCCCGCCAACCTGACCAATCCTTCTGTAGCTCCTTCTGCTAGCAAGAAAAATCAGGTGGAGGTGCCCTCTAAACCCTTATCTAATTTGGATTCCACCTCTCCTTCCTTCCCTGCCTTTCAATCACCTATCACCTTTTCGGCCATGTCTATAGATACCGAGAATTCGAATGACAACTTCCAAACTGTTACTAAAAAATGAAGAAGAAAGGCCACTAATAATGAAAATGTGAAATTTACTATTCCTCAACCGGCTAAACTCTTGAACCTCTCTTGCTCAAACAACCCTCCTTCCCAGAATACTCATGTTGGCTCTCTTGTGTTAGAGATTGTTTGTGCTAACCCTAATAGTTCCCCTGTCCTTGATATTGTTTGCTCTAACACCTCCAGCAGGAATACCACCTCAGGTCCATCTCAAAATCCCCCATTCAAAGTTTTTAGAGAATTAGGGGATGATTTCTCCCTTGAGATTATCCTTGCAGCTAATGTTTTCCCTGGTATGCCCTCTATGGAGGTGGACTCTCAATTAGAGAATGATAATGATTCCAAAATTGACAACCCTGCTTCGAAACAGAGGGGGAGGCCCTTAGGATCCAAAAATAAGTCCTCTAGTAAGAAAAATGGGGATAGCTCTAGTTGACTTATGACCTCAACTGATGAGGCTGTTGCGGCGTGCTCTACCCCATCTATTGTTTCCTCATGAATTACATCTCTTGGAATGTGAGGGGTCTCGAGTCCCCATATAGGAAGTTTTTTATTAAGCGTTTCCTTGATACCTATATTTCTATAGATTTTCTCATGCTGCAAGAAATCAAAGTTGTCAGTTTCATGCTTGAAACCAATCTTAATTATATTTGGAATAATATGATCAAATTTTGTACTAAGCATTCTAGAGGTAGGGGTGGAATTGCATTGCTTATCAATCCCAAATGGGGAAGTTATGTCACAAGTAATGGCACCTCCCCCTGCCAAAGAGCTGTTTGGATTACTATCAATTATAAAAATTGTGTTTTTGGCATCTGTTCTATCTATGCCCCTAATGACTCTAAGGAGAGGGCTAACCTTTGAGATTGGCTGGCGGCTCTCCTTGATATCCTGTGGCTTATTGGAGGGGACTTCAACATGGTGGAATCCCAACAAGACAAATCTAGAGGTATCCCGTTCACTTGGAAAGATAATGAAAAACTTCACTGGAATAAGATGATAGATTCTAAGCTTCTCTTTGATCCCTTAGCTGGCAATAAGTTTAATAATCTGGGGATATGGTATACCCAGTGTAACTTCCAACAAGGCCCCTCCCAGATCTACTCTAGACTTGACATATTTTATGCTAATAAGAATTTCTTCTCCTTCCTCCCTGACAACCAGAATAACTTTGTCCTTACTACTTCCACTACCCTCTCAGACCACCACCCTATCTCTGCTTGCATCAGTCTTAACGATTCCCCTGTGCACAATAGAGCTCTCAATTCCAAATTTATTCTAAATACTAGCCTTCTTAAAGATGGGGATATCATTGCTCCCATTCAAATTATTCATCATATCAACAAGTTCAACTCCCCCAATCGCTCTTAGATTGCCAGATGGAAGACGAATCTCCTTGCTTGGAAATGCTTGCTTAAAATTATTGGTCAAAAGAAAGCCAAAGACTACAGATTTATTGAGAAACGTCTCTCCTCTTATCTCCAAGAGTTTGAGAGCAATATCCAAAATGACCCCTCCAATATTGATCACGTCTCCAAGGTGATCTCTGCTAAGGATGCCCTGAGGAAACATCAACAAATTAAGATCTGTGGAGCTAAGATTAGATCCTGTGCCCATTGGATCTAGGTCAGGGATCATGGCTCTAAGTTCTTTTTTAACCTCATTAAACATAAGCTTTCCAATGAATCCATTGATAGACTTTTAGTTGATAACCAGGACCCTTCAAACCCTGATATAATTAAAAAAGCTTTTGCAGATTATTATATGAATCTCTTCACCTCTAAGGACTCTAAAGAGGCTGATGACCTTAGAAACAAGTGTAAATCTCTTATCCCTAAAAGATTATCTAGAGCTGATATTGATATTTTATCTAAGGACATATCTCTGGATGAAATTGAAAAAGCTATTAAGTCCCTTAATAATGACAAGGCCCCTAGCCCGGATGGTTTCCCTGTGGAATTCTATAAAGCTAACATTGGTTGGATTTACAAGGATCTTCAAGACATATATTTTGAAGCTCTGGCTAATGGTTCTCTTGGACCCACCATTAATAGTGGTATCATTAAGCTTATACCCAAGGATGGGGATAAAGCTCTTATCAAGAATTGGAGGCCTATTACACTCCTTAACGTCTCTTATAAAATTTTGGCCAAGATCCTGGCTCTTTAGGCTTGTGGATATCATGCCTAAATTTATATGTGCTACCTAGATTGGCTTCATCAAAGGTAGATATATTCTTGAAAACTTAATCACCAGCTGGGAAGCCATGGATTGGGCTAACTGTTCTCACTAGAACTCTGCAATGCTGCTCCTAGACTTTGAAAAAGCCTATGATAGAGTTGAATGGAATTTTATCCTCATGATACTTGAGGCATTTGGTTTCCATGCTACCTTCTGTAACTTGGTTCATGTGTTGCTTTGTGATGCCATTGCCCAAGTGGATGTCAATGGTTCCCTCTCTGATCCCTTCCCCCTTGGTTGATCCATCAGACAAGGCTGTCATCTAGCTCCTGCTCTCTTTGTCATAGCTTTAGAAGCCCTTTACTACATTCTTAGAGATAACTCATTGTCCCCTAAAGTTAGAGGCATATATCTTCCCAATAACGATGAGCTTATCAATTGCCAATTCGATGATGATACTGCCATTTTCTTTGAAGCTATTCCTAATAATTTTGAAGCCTTACAATCCAAACTTAATATGTTTTGCACTATTTTTGGTGCTCAGTTATCCCAATCCAAATCCATTTGTCTTGGATGGGAGGAGCAACCCCCTGAGTGGTTTAAACAGTACAACTTCCAATGGGGTGGACCTCATAAAATTGTTAAATACTTAGGCATCCCCTTTTCTATTGAGCCCTCCCTCAAAGACATGTGGTTTTGGATCAAAGAAAAAATTGATAAGAAGTTGAATAAGTGGCATAACAAATCTTTATCTTTAGCTGGCAAGGTTCAAGTTTTCCAAAAAAAAATGTCCTCCTATAGTATCTACTACTCCTCTCCCTAGATGTTTAGCAGTTACCAAATTTTGGAAATCCAAAAAACCATCAGGAACTTTCATTGGTCTGATGGTGAAGGAAATAAAAAGATGCATGTGGTCAAATGGGATTGGTGCCACACTAATAAACTCCTTGGGGGACTTGGGCTGAAGGATCTTAAAATTCAAGGTACTGCTCTACCCGCCAAATGGATCTTTCACTCTATGGATGGTAACGATCCATGGAAAGTTCTTGTTAGGCATAATATTGAAAGAGGTATTCCAAAAAAAGCCAGGTCTTGGAGGAATCTCCCCTTCTGTGATTTGATTGTTGGTAAATTCCCAATTAGCATTCAAGGTTTTGCTATTTTTAGATCCATATGGAAAGCCTGGGACCATGTCAGGAAATATATCACCAACAAGGATTTCCATGATGCTAAGCATCTTTATGGTGAAAGATCCATTTGGTGGAACTTATGCCTATTTGGAAAAACCCTCGCCCTCTCCCAAGGATGCTCTGCTAGGATGTGGTCCAAGATGGGTATCTCCCAGTTAGCTGACTTATTTGAACATGATAAGCTTATCAGTTGGAATGAGCTTAAAAACAAATTTAATATTCTGGACTCTCAAAAGAAAACTTACAATATGATTGTCAAGGCCTCTAAGGATTTTCCCATTGACCGTCATGTGGATTCTCATAGATACTTAAAATGCAAATGGCTTGATGGGGTCATTATGTCCAAAATCAAAGCCAAAAATATTTATAATATTATTGGGCGTAATGAAAATATCATTGATCATGTTTTAACACTGTGTGGTATTCCTCCCTTGATGCTGGGTCGTGGAAGAAGTATTTCGATATTCTTTGGAAAGGTACTGTTGAACCTAAAATTAAGTGTTTTAAATGGTTGGCCTTGCTTGACAAACTTCCAATTAGAAAAGATGGTTCTATGAGTGATTTTTGTAGCTTATGCAGGCTTCCTGAAACTAGTAGACATATCATGTTTAACTGTATTTTTGCTAAGGAAATATGGAATATGTTTGGTATTACTTATCCTATAAATGTGAACATTCTAGAAATTATTACTGGTAATATTGATGGGCTTAAAAAGGATTCAAATTTATTTTGGAATATTCTATCCTCTAACATTCTTTGGTAGATTTGGAAGTGCAGGAACGAGGAAAGGTATCAAAGCAACCCTAGATACTGCTAATTTTAACTGCTAGGAAGTTCTTATCTTCTTTCAATAGGACACAAGAGAAGCTAATTGTGTTCCAAAAAATGGCCAAACCTCCAGAAGCCCCATCAGCATCACTACTAAACTTGTCCCCATTCTTTAGCAAATTTATTTTTACAATCTTATCTTTAACCATTTTAGTTTCTTGAATAATTAGAATATCAGGCTTAGAATCTCTAACTAGATTCCTAATAACATCATGTTTATGAGGAATATTAAGACCTCTAATGTTCCAAGATAGAATTTTCATTAAAAATTAGGAGGACAGACCTAGTCGATGGTACGTTGCCTACGATCTGCTATGTTCTATTTGGCTTCTAATTCTCTTTGATCTTTCTCAGAAGCTCTACCCCTTTCTCTTTTAGGTGTACCTATGTCCACCTTTTTTTGTTGACCTCTCATCATAACTCCTCCTGGTTTGAACTGACCCCCTTTTTTATTTGATTTAGAAGCCGAGCCTCCATGTGTTACCTTAGCATTAATTATTCTTGATGCAGGGGTCAGATCCTTCAGGATTTTAGATTGAGATCCAAAACCCGCTCCAATTGGAGACCTATTATTCTTATTTTTAACACTAATCCAAGGACTTTTGTTCTCTGTTTCCATAATATCAGAATCCTCATACTGTTCCTTTGATCTTTCATTCTTTGAGTCAGGTTCTAACAAATTGCCATTCGATGCTTCACTACTGATTTGTTCTAAAACAAACTGAGTTTCAGAAACCTTTTGTGGGATTTGGTAACTCATCCTTTCTTCTGATGTAAATAAGCTATCCTCAACCCTTGAAACCATTAGAGGTTCAGTCTGGACAGTGGTTTCATGATTTTCCATAGATGAGGTAACCAAAGTATTCTTTTCCTGCATTATATTTTCTTCAGCGGGGTATTCTACTTCCTTAGGCCCTTCTATCTCCTTTGACTCGTTTGGTTTGTCCCCCTGCTTCTCATCAAAGCTTAGGTTTTCTCTCTTATTCTCTGGGGGATTTTGTAGTTCTCCTTTTTCCTTCCTCCATTCCCACTTCTTTGGCATTTTAGACTCTTGATCTTTCTTCTCTGATTCTTTCTTCAAGGGACAAAGTTTTGCCCAGTGACCTGCTTTTCTACAAGACACACAAAAGGGGTAGATTCATATTCTATTTCTTGGGTCCATTTACCCACTTTCAAATTCAGATTAATGACTTGGGGTAGGTTAGTATCATGTTGGATGTTGACACATATCCTAGCATACACTTGTCTAGAATGAGCTACAGTCATCGGATCTATAGTCAACAGTTCACCAAAAGGCTTAGCCATCGCCACTAATATATCCTCATGCCAATACTCCAGAGGGAGACCCAAAAATCTAACCCAAACAAGAGTAGAGACAAATAAATTCTTGTTGTAATCCAGATTAGTTGTCCACTTCTGCAAGGATAAAGAAGATTTTCCCCACATCCAAGGTCCTTTCGTGAACACTTTTGAAAGATCCTCCCCATTAGAGAATAAAAAGGAGAAGAAGCCTTTCGGCATAGCTACTACATCCACTTGACCTTTGAGCTTCCATTTTTGAAGCATAAAAGCTCTCACCAGATCTATATTCGGCCTAGGACCTGTAAACTTTCCTATCAGGGTTGAGGCCATTCTAGATACAGTATGATCTATAATTTGGTCAAGAATATTCAAACCAATCACACCTTTATCAAGATCTGAAGCTATATCAATTTTTGGGAAGGAAGATTTTCTTATCGGTTTAACCCCAAAAAGACAACTCCATTTTCCCTTACCTCAAAATGAGTTCCCCCCATGTGATTGTGCTTCTAGCTATTTCGTTGACCCAATAGTTTTCTCAAAAGGACCAGCTTTTTCCCCCTTTTCTTCCTCTGGTCCCAAGACAGGACCACTATCCTTATTCTGATGGGCCAGGCTAGACCCACCAGCTTTTTCCCCATCATCTGGCATGGGGAAAATAGTCTTATCAACGTTAAAGTTATAATCAATAAAAAATATCATTTTAACATTAAGTATACTATATAATCAATTTGAAGGATAAATGAATTAATAAGGTTAGAGAAAGAATTTATGGTTTTCTAATTATAAGGTATGAGAATTATATGAGATTATAATTATCAATGTTAAAGTTATAATCAATAAAAAAATATCATTTTAATTTTAAGTATACTATATAATCAATAAAAAATATTACTTTAACTGATAACTCATGTTTGGGAGACCTAGTGAGTCAGCGACCAGAGAAATGAGAAATCTTGTAATCTCTAAACACTAACTTAAGTAATATTATTAAAAAAATAGTGCATTTAGAATTGTTACTATTCAATTAAATAACTAAATTTTTTAAATGTTATTAACTTATTATCCATTATTAATTAATATCTATAAAGGAAACAATAATAATATAACATTTAACAATTTCCGTTGCAAATAACTACCGTTGGATGAGCACAGATCGATGATGTACAATGGACTTCAATATGAAAGGGAAAAGCAACCCCATCTTTTCAAACCCATTCTGGAATCATGACACGTGTCACTAAACACGTTCCACTCACAGTCTCGCATGGTGAGTTAATGGGACCCACAGGGCCACCACACCAGTTAACAATGACATAATGACCATTGGATGATTGTAGATCAATGACCAAAGTTGTATTTCAGGATGAAAGGGAAAAGCAACCCCATCTTTTCAAACCCATTCCAGAATCATGACACATGTCACTAAACATGTTCCACTCACAGTCTCACACGGTGAGTTAATCGGACCCACAGGGCCACCACACCAGCTAATAATGACATAATGATCGTTGGATGATTGTAGATCAACGACCGAAGTTATATTTCGAGCTGAAAGGAAAAAGAAACTCCATCTTTTCAAACCCATTCCAGAATCATGATACGTGTCACTAAACACGTTCCACTCGCAGTCTTGCACAACTTACCAACAATGTCATTTGATGATGATGTGACATGTCTAACTCGTGAGGTGACTCAGTCGTCAGGTGACAAGGTGAGTTAATGGGACCCACGGTGCCACCACACCAGATAGTGACTAACATTGCATTGACATTATGACCATTGGATGATTGTAGATCAATGACTGAAGCTGTATTTAGGGCCGAAAGGGAAAATAAATACAACTTCTTTGCAAACCCATTCTGGATTCATGACGCGTGTCCACTCACATGGTCAGTGACAAGTGTGACGACTGTAGATTGTACACTTTTTATGCTTTAAGTTTCCAATCTAATTTTTCATTTATAAGTATAAGTTATTAAGTAGTCTGCAATTATACATTTCTAGGTTGAGGATTGAGGTAGGAGGAAAGAAACAAAGTCTCTCAACTCTGGAGTCTCTTCCCAGTCATAGTCTACAAAAATCAAAACTAAGGGTAACGGGTAACTACTAAAATCCTAAACACCTAGGTCCCACATTTTAAATTTTTCAAATCTCTTGATTTGCAACTTTACTGTTTATATTATAGAAAAAAAATTATCCTGTTACTTGTTAGGGTTTAATTTTGAATCACCCCTATAAATTGTAGGCTTGTAGCTGTGTATAAATATTTGAATTTTCCTACGAGTAAATAGTGATACCGTTTTAGGTTACCACTTACCAGCTTACCACGATGGGCAAAAAAAATATCAAGAATAAGACTATGAGTAAAAAGCCAAGTAAGATAATAGAATTCCACAATCTTCTTAAAACACCAAGTTTCACTAATTTATTCCATGATATTTATGATCATGTTATTCATGGAAATAAGGGAATAATGGAAATTAGATTTGCAATTGAAAACAAGTGGAACGATCCAAATAAGGGTTCAAAATTTTCTTCATTTAACCCCAAGGTAAATGCAACGACAAATAAAATTGCATCGTGGAATGTTGGGTCGGCACGCATGGCGTTACCTCAAGTATTCCCTTGACCAAAAATTGTCATGGTTTGCGCCAAAAATTATGATGAAAATAGAAAAGTAATTGTGAATAAAAATACTCAGGAGGAAATATTGTCCATAACCGAGAGTGAATTTGCTAGTCTGTTGAACCTAAGGTTTGAACAACAAAACTCAAACGTGCAAATTGACCTGAGAAAGTTGGCATAGGATTATGAAAAAATAGATGCAACACAAAGAGATTCTTATATTAGAGGAATAGCAAACGGTTCTAGCCCAAGTCTAGATCATATGCCTCCTTATGATTATGAAATTTTTGTGTCATGGGTTCAGGACAGTATTTCCTTGCTAGCATTTTGTTTGGGATTGGATAGTAACAAAGAAGTGGGTGCCAACATTCTTGAAATTCTTTTTCATATTCATTTTGAAAAAGAACTAGTAAAATATTGTTTTATTGAGCACATTGTTCGTTGCATGCAAGAACAATTGCTAATGATTAAAATAGGTTCACATAAGACATTTAGATTCACAACCTACTTGTGCTATCTTCTCTTAGCAAAGCATCATGCAATATTTCAGACAAACAAGCTTTGCAGTCAAGGCCAAAATCCAATATATGAGTGGACACCTCAGATAAGGATGATTGATAATAGAAGGAACTACAACAATTTTGTAGACTTCTTTTTGGCACCAATGTACGATAAAATTACAGGCACTCCAATGCCTAGATTGCCTGCTACTTGTAGAGATTTAATTCAACTTGGAAGTAAAATACAATTGGCTGATTGGTACTTCATGGAAGAGTACACAGTGTTAAGGTTTTATGGTTCAATAATAGAACCCTACAAACTTCCAATACATGTCACAAAGAGGGTATTTGCATGGAGAGCACAGATGTACTCTTTAATGGTCAGCAAAAGAAAATGATATTTCCTTCCTTGCCTTTCTCATTTGGAGGGCTCACATTTGAGAGAAGAGGATTCAAAGTGGCACAAGCCTTTTTTACAATTTTTCGCTTTGATGTTGATAGTCACTGGCAATATGATCCACTCAACATAATTGGAACAAAGCTTAGAGATAACAAGAACTCTGCAAGAAAATGTCAACATGAAAGTATGCCATTGATTGAAAAATTTAAAAACATGGATTCCTGGGATGAGGTAAAAAAAGAGATGGAGAAATATGCTGCTAAAAATAATATGTCAATACAGGAATTTTCATCACAAATTATGGCATTACACAAACAAAAAGGAAAAGTGCAGGCCATGACATCGTATAATTTCTACCAAAAAGTTGCTCAAACATCTACAAAATCTATTCCAACTAACCTAATGGATGATAATTGGACTCGAACCAAAATTTAAGATTTTTGGGAAATGAGGAAGAATCTCGGTGAGCCAAAGACCTCTAAAGATCTTTATGAGGTGGAAGAGGATAAAATGTTTAACGACCTATGGAATAAGGAGCATCCAGCTGAAGCAAATGTCACCAATGATGATGACTATGACCAGGACTCTGTGGATCCCACATCCAGTGTGAATCCCATAATTAGTAAAGGACTTGATAAGTCCACAAAAGATAAATATACCAAAGGGGCAGATATTATACAAAAAATGGGCTACCAAGGTATTGGTGGTCTGGGTCCCAGTGGACAAGGGGTTTGGTCTACACCTGACCCACTAGCTCCACCAAAACACGGTGAGAAACTAGGCCTTGGGCTTGGAGTTCAATCATCACATTCATCAACTCAGTCAATTACATTAGTTCCAGCTTCAAATACAGTTCCACTTGCTGCAAGCACTCATATTCAATCTCAATCAATTTCCACTCCCACAACTGTGGATATCATGGGTACAACTACAACTAGTGGTCCAAAAAGGACATTACAGATAGATATGAAAACAATTGTTCCTAGAGATCAAGGTAGTGTAAAGAAGCAAAAGGTTATGACAAGTATTAGTACAACAATGCCAATGGTGACTATGAGTCCAACAATTGCCCAACCCTAGGAAAAAACTCTGATAACAGTCCAAAAACTCCACTTGTAATGGGTCAGGGTGTTGCTAATCCTCATGGTGGAATTAGTAGAACCACAGGCAACATAGGTGGAAGCTTGCACATCAGTGCAAGTGCTATTTCACCATTCAAACATTTAGTTGTGTCACAAAACCCTGATTTTTGTTACAATGATTTTGTAACTAAGTATGAACAATAAAAAAATAGGAATAGAGAAAATAGTAAGAAAATGAAGATGGAAGCAGTTGCTGCAGCTCATGATGCAGAACTTGTATCCAATAGGTTATTTCCCACATGTGACCCAAATAAAGATATGATGGAATTCATGGTTGTTATGCCCCCAACTAGAGATAACAATCCACCAGAGAGTCAGTTAGATCCATCTCAATTTCAAGTTAGCACCCTCCAAATGGATTTATCCAAAATTAAAAATATGGACAAGATAAATGTGTCGAAAATGACCAACCAAGTGGTCTATAGTTCACTGATGAAGTTGGAGAGAGAGAAAGGAAAGCTTCAAGGCACAATAGATAAGTTAAAGGCAGACCTGGCAAATGTAAAGGCAACTGAGAAAACAACAGAAAACAGGTGCAAAGAATTAGAGAGAAGGATAAAAAATTCATCCTCTAAAGAAGCAATTGGACAACAAGAACATATGGATGCAAAACTAAAAACTTTGAGGGAAAAATTGGAACAGAGCGAAAAAAAACTTGAGGATGAAAAAGCCTCTTCATTAAGTTTATACAAAAAATTGGAGAATGCGGGACATGCAACCAATAACTTAAAGAAAGAATTGGAGAATGAGAGGGTAAAAACAAAACAATGGGAAGAGAAAGCAGAGCAAATAAGACAACATGGTGAACACTAGTTCTCAAAAATGAGAGAAGACCTAAAGAAGGCAAATAATACAATTAAAAATTATGAAAACATCTTGAATGACAATGTAAATAATACAGTCAAGAAAATAAAAAAATTCTTCTAGGGGCAAATAAAGATGTCTGATGATAGGTTGTGTGATTGGTTTGAACTGAATGAAACTGTTACAAATGTTTATGGGAAGCTAAAAGAGCACATTGCGAAGAACAAAAGTGTTTGTCAGAGATAGAAAACTGCAAAGAAGATTATATAAGAAATCAACAGAATGAGTGACAGGCATTTGGCAAGCAAGGGAATTCAGGACCGCATTGGTACAACAATAAAGGCGACCTCTGTCTTTCAAATATGTCAGACACTAACAAAAGCAGATGAAAATCTTGCCTTATTCGGGCCAAAGCTCACTTAGATGAATAATAAAACAACCAAATTGATATCTCTTGGTTTGCCAAGTCCTGGATCTGATTACTCATCAACAGATTTTGCTGGAAGAGAAGCTTACAAAAAAAAGTTGGAGGACACAATGACGTCTGATTTAGGCAACCTTCCTCAGGAAAGAACTCATGAAGGCATTGCAAAGTGCATCAAAACATTCACAATTTTGAATGTAGTAATGGAAGGAACATTGCTTTCAACTCACTCTTCCAAGTATGGATGGCTGACGAAGTTGCAGGTCATTTACTATAACATCACAAATTTTGCCCTTCTAATCGATGAAGAATGGAGCATACTAAAGAAACTGACAGAATCATCTTGATCTCATTAATCATAGTATGTGAAAGTACTTTCAGTTTCAATCATCTCTATATCTTTAGTATATATCTTTGATATTATCCTAAATACTAAAGTCTAGAATTGAGTTTAAAGTAACAAGTTTGAACTTTGTTTTTTGAACAAGATCAATGTTGTAGTCTTGCAGTTGCAGATGCTATTGCCAATGCTAATTTACTAAACTGACCTGTAAAATATAGAAATGTACAACTAAAGTTGTAGACTTTTAGTTGTCTAAATGATTTAGATTTTGAGACTTCTCACTTCACATTAGGCAAATCAACCTGAAGCTATTGTTGCTCCCTTGTTTCTATAAAAGGGAATTCAGGGTCATTGGCTTAGAGTTAGGGTAATGAAATTGAAATTGGGCAATGTGCCAAATTGCCAATGGGTATTGAGTCATTGACTTTTGTAAACAAAATCACAGAGTTGTGTTCTTACTAGTATTAATTAATGAATGAATTGTTACATTGTATCATATTTGTAATTAAATTAATGAGAATCAGTATTTCTAACTCTAAGAATTGTAACATATGAATTGCTATGTTGTCAAAAATAATAATTAAAAAAATCTACAAGAATTGTACCATATGAGTTGAATAATGCAAATGAAAACCATTATTAATTGTGGAATTGAATCTTGATGACATTATCAACCACATTCATGTTTTGACATTAGAATATGCTATTATGCATGATTGATGATGAGATATAGAAATTGACAGTAGACTTTAGGAAAAAGCTTAATAAATACCTAGGACCTGCTACTTCTACAATGGTTCAACTTCAAGCTGCCACATCATATCATCATTGAGATCATCAGATTCAGCACCATCAACTTCATAGCTTCCTTAGTTCTTCGATATGTTTTCTTCACTCTGCATACCATCGCCTAACTAATGTTCACCGCTAGTAGTACCAGTACCAGTACATGAGTCAATGACATCATTATCTCTGGCATTCCCATTCCCAGTCCCACTTTGGTTTGAAATGTTTCCCAACCCTCTTCTTTGACATTTCTTCCTCCATAATTTTAGTGCCCTTTCGTAAGGAAAAGTATTGACTTCATACTTGGATGTATAGAGCCTCAAGCAATTTTCTAGATTCTTGTCTAGTTTGTTTCTTAGCTTTGACTTTAGGAATCTGAAAGCACTGAAAAATCTCTCATCCTCCATAGACCTTGATATCATGGTCAGACATAAATCAACAAACTTGAAATATTCTGATATTGTATCAGTCAACAATTCGCTCTCAACTAGACTTTTCCAAAGCCTTGATACCGATCCATCTTCACGAGGGTTCTGCATAATATTATATTGTTCCCTCATTGTCATTAAAAATGACCTAATTTCTCTCTCAAATGATTTCCATCTAAAATTCCATTTAGAGTTACTCCATTTAACTCTTTGGTTTTACAGAAATGATCTATCAAAGTTAGTAGCCTAGATTTAAAATCTTTTGGATTGTTCATACTCCAATATCGAGGAAACACAATAGCCATGGATTCAAGTAGTTTGACTAGAGGGAATCTTGCTCTAATCTGTGAGGAAAGATCATAGGCAATGTGCTTCACAGAAGCTGTTACAGACTCAACGATCTTGGTAAATTTTTCCCTTTTAATACTTGATACTCGCCTCTTGGGGTTCTTTCCTGGTTCCTCGGACTCAATCCTGGCAAAGTAGTGCATTGGTATCTCAACTCTGTGAACTTTTGCACATAACTCCCCGTTTGAACCAATTTTTAAAAAGTTATCAGGATTGTCCAAATCTGTGATTTTCAGCCAGATGGCCAATTTTACATCATCGACACATAATTGATAGAGATTATTGAGCGTCACACATGTCAATTTATGCAACGAAGCATGTTCTGCAATATACATAGCTCTTTGCTAGGCCTTTTTCATTAAATTTCTCATTTCCTCAAGCATGGGGAGAATACCTGCTAATGTTAACAATGTCTCTACATTACTTAACATTGCCAGTAATGCAGGGAATTTTGGTTGCCCTGCTTCGTCATGACTTGAGTTCATTAGACCAAGCAACGATTGATATTCTGAAAAAACTCAATGTGTTGGTCCATCCAAAGAGATCCATCTGGTATCATTATCCTTAAGAAGCTTGTTCCCGTCGATTAGTCCTTCGGCAAAGTGTTGAAATTCCCTCAATCACTTCAGACTTTGACATAAGTATTGGTAGAGCTCTTTGATTAAAGCTTCAATTTTTTATACTGGAGCATGCTTGCTGACAACTCCAAAAGCTAGATTCATGTTGTGGGCCATGCAGTGAATGAGAGTAATGTAGGGTGCACAAGAAGATTGTATCTTTGTGCAAAGACCACCCCTTTGGCCTTGCATTACTAAAGCTCCATCCGCTCCAACACACACTAGCTTTTTGGCAATGGTCATGTCATTTATACCTCCATATTAAATTAGAGAACTCTTTACTAGTTCAAATAAATTTTCCATTGTCGCATTATCCCTCATTTTAGCAATAGTTAGTAGATGAGGTTGGCGAACAAAATTTTGTACAGTATAAACATGCATTCATACCCATGAAGTATTTTCTACTGCTGTAACCTCATCTAAAGACAATGTAATAAAATTTGACTCTTTAATTTTAACCTTCAGATCCTCTTTTTCAACCTTGGCAAGACAACTTGCCCATTCCCATCCACTGTTTACTGACCAGTGACTGTTAGGATAGTTACGTACTTTCAGAAAGTGTAAAAAGCACTCAATGATGGGTAGTCTATCATAGGATGCCCTCTGCTCAAAATATTAAACACAACACTTAAGTGAATAGCTTTTCTCATTAGTTCTACTTCCAATGCTTTTCAAAAACAAGCTTCAATAGAGCCTTTAAGTTCACTAGGCTTCGTCTTTATATTATACTAAAATTCATATAATTCTACATTCCTAACATGCTGAGATTCCTCCTTTGTTTTCCATCTTATCACTAATTTTTGAACTCCATCTATGGTTTTCTTTTCGTAAACTTTACCTATATGCTTCTCTATGGTGTCAATTTTTAGCTACAACCTCTTTTCCTTCTTATTTATCTGGCTGCAAATCTTACATCTGCATTCTACCAGAGGCTCCCCTTCAATTGGATTATCCATTGGTTCAATGAATGGATACTTTGACACCCATTCTACTTGAAAATTCCTTGACGGATCCCACATTCTATAATTCTTTGATTTGTATTTTCTTTTCTTCCCTACACCATCATCTTCTCTAACATTCTCAGTCTCATCCAAGTCGATTATATCATTATGGATACTCTGGGTATTTAACTGAAATATTCTTCAAGTTCATCATGATATGAGATATCTAGTTCGTTGACTTCTTCAATATGTCGTGTAGGTTCAGCCTCAAGTTGTAAATCTTGAAAATCTTCTTGTGATGAAGTAGCTTCCCGATTTTGGCTAGAAACATTTCCAACACCATGACCAAAGTACGATGATAAGGTTCTACATTTTGTTGGCCTCTCTTGGCTTTCCCCATATGTTGGAGCCTTACCCTTATTCTTGTTCGACATCTCGATTCTTCAACGAAATAAAGGCTACCAGCCTACCAGTGAAAAAAAAATGTATACTTGTTGAAGAAGTGACAAATGAAAATAGAACTATAATATACAATGTTTACAAAGTCGCAGAATAATAATCACTTACCTTTGCCTCAAATTAAATTACAGTCGTGACTTGCCAAAGCAGTCAAGACTCAACAGTCTGAACTTCACCATCGATCAAATTGAATTGATCCAAATTGTGTATAATAACACTAATGTATGAATGTATTTATACTAATCTTTTTTGGTGAATTGGGTGGGAAGTATTAGGTTGGTGTCCAAAAATTTGGCGAAGCCCGCGTAATTATAACACATCTTGTGTTATTTCCTAGGTGATGATGGGTCATCCAATACCTTAGTATGATTAATAAAGGTGGTGAAAACCCATCGATTTGAGACACGCGCCCATAAAATGGCTGGTGAAGTTGGGGCCACCTAAATATATATATATATATATATATATATATATATATATATATATATATTGGTGAATATAGGCCATCCATTTGGGGCCACGTTGAAATTATAGGTGAATGTTAAAAATATATCGTGCCCAAAATGTATATGCCATTGGCGATAATGTGAAATAAATGGACAAAATTTAATAAACTGCTGGGCGATGGACCCAGGCATTGGACCCAATTTTAATAAATGCGAGGTGATAGGGTCAATCTCATATGGGCAAAATATTCGCCAATTCCTTGGTTGCAGACAGGCGATATTCGCCAAATGGTGAATAATCACCACTAAAGTTTTCATTGTGTTAGACTCTCTTGGTCAAAAGGTGATCTAAGTTCTAAAGAGGAGGATATTTCAAAGAAGAGGGCAATCAATCAAACCCAAAATAAGAGAAAGAAGGTGAAAAATGGGGAGGAGAAAAAATGGAGAAGAAAGTCCAGCCATTTCAAACTAGAGCAAGCTGGTAGCCCCAAAGGACAAATGAAGATACATTCTGGGAAGGGTAGATGCCTTCTTGAGGAGCCATGAAGTCCTTATTGTGGAATTTTAGGGGTTGCAATGCCCCTGAAAAGAGGAAACTAATCAAATATGGCTTTAATCAAGAAAAGCCAGACATAATTTTACTTCAGGAAACTAAGATGAAAAGCACACAATTTTTATTTTTACTCAGAACTTGGAAAAAGTGGGAAGCTATTTGTGTGGATGTAGTTGGAGCCTTGGGTGGTTTAGTGGTGGTTTGAAACCCACAAAAGTTAGTATCAGAAAGGAGGAAATAAGCAAACTGGATGATGGTGCATGCATAGTCTAGTGAGATTAACAAAAGTCTTTTTTTTATTAATATATATGGTCCCATGGGGGTATGTGAGAAGAGATGTGTTTGGAATCAGATATCAAATTTCTTGGATATGGTTGGGAATGATCTTGTCATTATTGGGGGGGACTTTAATGTAACTAGGTGGAATAATGAGAAGATTGGAGGCTAACAATTTTTAGGTCTAGTGCAATCTAATTTCCAACAATTCATCTTTGCCAACAAGATGGAAGAAGTTAAATCCAAAGGGGGTATTTTTACTTGGACTAATAGGTACAAGGGGTTCTCAAATATTGTGGATAAATTGGATTGTTTCTTTGTGGTTGGAAAGTGGGAAGAGTGCGAGCTCACCTTTGAATCACTGGTTAGACCACTTTCTAGTTTCCCTATTCTATCAGAGTGATGCTAAACACATTCAAGATCCTTTCAAGTTAGAGTTTATGTGGTTTAGAGACCCTAATTTGATCAATCACATCAAAGCCTAGTGGAAGATGACTCCTCGGGTTGAAGGATCTAAGGCCCATTATTTTACCAAAAAAATATAGTATATCAAAAGGAAACTAAAGGAATGGAACATGATGAATTTTAAGAATATATTCAAGGAGAAGGAAAAGGTTGAGAAGAGTTTATAGACTCTCAATGAGAAGGTCATGAGGAAGGGGATGACTGAATCAAAATTTGACTAGGAAAAGCTACTGATGCAAGATTTAAAGGAGATCCTGGCTAATGGTTGTTGATAGGAATGCCAATTTTTTTTCACTCTTCAGTCAAACTGAGAAGAAGTTTCAACAAGATCAATGTGATTAAAGACATGAGGGTTAGCACACTTGATGGTCGCGATAACATCAATGCAGAGGCAGTGCGATATTTTTCTTCTTTTCTCAATCTAGACCAAGTGGACGATAATTTTTCTGAGGACCTAGATAACGTTATACCCAACATTATTACTAATGAGAAAAAATAAATCATGACTAGGCTAGTTGCCCTAGAGGATGTTAAATTATCTTTTTTTTGTTATGGGTCAAGAAAAAGTGTCTGGGCCAAATGGATTCCTGACTATTTTTTTCCAAAAAAAAAAGAGTTTTTCTAGTAGGAGTTATGGTAAGTGGTGGAGGAGTCTCAGGCTAACCAATACATATGATGAGATTTCAATAATACTTGTATTGCTCTCATCCCAAAGAAGGAAGTAGTAGGCACCTTCAAGGATTTTCAACTGATTTTTTTTACGCAATGTGTTTACAAATTCATTTCAAAGGTAATTGCCAATAAACTTAAGCCTTTTTTTAAATTTTAATTTTGGAAGAACAAAGTGGGTTTGTTTTGGGTCAATCAATAGTGGAGGGAATAATCATTACACATGAGGCTATCCATTTAGTAAGGTAAGCTAAGATGGATAGGATATTGGTTAAAATGGATATTCGTAAGGCTTATGACCATGTCAACATATCTTTTTTACTTCAAGTACTATGAAGCTTTAGTTTCTCTAAGCAGTGGGTTCAATGGGTTAGGAGTTGCATTATTACAACCAGATTTTTAGTATTGGTCAATGGAAGCCCGCAAGGTTTATTTGACTCTTCAAGGGGCTTAAGACAAGGTGATCCCCTTTCACCAACTTTTTTCATTATCATGGTGGAGGTTTTGGGTAGAATGATCTCCAAGAAAAGATAGGAAGGGCAATGGAAGGGCATCTAGATTGTGCAAGGAATGGAATCTACATCACACCAATAGTTTGTAGATGATAATCTATTGATGGGAAAGGCTTCTCTTAGGGAATCTCAGTGCATGAAAGACATACTAGATAAATATTGTAGGATGTTGGGTCAAATAGTTAAATGGAATAAATATGATATTATTTTCTTTAATACAAGTTTGAGGAAACAACACAAGATCTATAGTATTCTACAAATCAAGCCAGGAAAATTGCAAGGTAAGTTTCTTGGTCTACCTTTATTTGGGGGTCTGGTAGAGTGAACTTGTGGGATAAATTGGTAGATATTTGTGTTGAGAGAATGAAAGGTTGGAAAACTAGATGACTGTTCTTAGTCGGGCGTATCCTAGTTCTTAAATCCGTTATCTCAGCTATTCCATTATATTATATGATGTGTATGCAAATCCTAATGAGAATCATTTCAAAGGTAATCACCAATAAACTTAAGCCTTTTTTTTATTTTAATTTTGGAAGAACAAAGTGGGTTTGTTTTTGGTCGATCAATAGTGGAGGGAATAATCATTACACATGAGGCTATCCGTTTAGTAAGGTAAGCTAAGATGGATAGAATATTGGTTAAAATGGATATTTGTAAGGCTTATGACCATGTCAACATATCTTTTTTACTTCAAGTACTATGAAGCTTTAGTTTCTCTAAGTAGTGGGTTCAATGGGTTAGGAGTTGCATTATTACAACCATATTTTTAGTATTGGTCAATGGAAGCCCGCAAGGTTTATTTGACTCTTCAAGGGGCTTCAGACAAGGTGATCCCCTTTCACCAACTTTTTTCATTATCATGGTGGAGGTTTTGGGTAGAATGATCTCCAAGAAAAGATAGGAAGGGCAATGGAAGGGCATCTAGATTGTGCAAGGAATGGAATCTACATCACACCAATAGTTTGCATATGATAATCTATTGATGGGAAAGGCTTCTCTTAGGGAATCTCAATGCATGAAAGACATACTAGATAAATATTGTAGGATGTTGGGTCAAATAGGTAAATGGAATAAATATGATATTATTTTCTTTAATACAAGTTTGAGGAAACAACACAAGATCTATAGTATTCTACAAATCAAGCCAAGAAAATTGCAAGGTAAGTTTCTTGGTCTACCTTTATTTGGGGGTCTGGTAGAGTGAACTTGTGGGATAAATTGGTAGATATTTGTGTTGAGAGAATGAAAGGTTGGAAAACTAGATGACTATTCTTAGTTGGGCATATCCTAGTTCTTAAATCCGTTATCTCAGCTATTCCATTATATTATATGATGTGTATGCAAATCCTAATGAGAATCATTTCAAAGGTAATCACCAATAAACTTAAGCCTTTTTTTTAATTTTAATTTTGGAAGAACAAAGTGGGTTTGTTTTGGGTCGATCAATAGTGGAGGGAATAATCATTACATATGAGGCTATCCATTTAGTAAGGTAAGCTAAGATGGATAGGATATTGGTTAAAATGGATATTCGTAAGGCTTATGACCATGTCAACATATCTTTTTTACTTCAAGTACTATGAAGCTTTAGTTTCTCTGAGTAGTGGGTTCAATGGGTTAGGAGTTGCATTATTACAACCAGATTTTTAGTATTGGTCAATGGAAGCTCGCAAGGTTTATTTGACTCTTCAAGGGGCTTCAGACAAGGTGATCCCCTTTCACCAACTTTGTTCATTATCATGGTGGAGGTTTTTGGTAGAATGATCTCCAAGAAAAGATAGGAAGGGCAATGGAAGGGCACCTAGATTGTGCAAGGAATGGAATCTACATCACACCAATAGTTTGCAGATGATAATCTATTGATGGGAAAGGCTTCTCTTAGGGAATCTCAGTGCATGAAAGACATACTAGATAAATATTGTAGGATGTTGGGTCAAATAATTAAATGCAATAAATATGATATTATTTTCTTTAATACAAGTTTGAGGAAACAACACAAGATCTATAGTATTCTACAAATCAAGCCAGGAAAATTGCAAGGTAAGTTTCTTGATCTACCTTTATTTGGGGGTCTGGTAGAGTGAACTTGTGGGATAAATTGGTAGATATTTGTGTTGAGAGAATGAAAGGTTGGAAGACTAGATGACTGTTCTTAGTTGGGCGTATCCTAGTTCTTAAATCTGCTATCTCAGCTATTCCATTATATTATATGATGTGTATGCAAATCCTAATGAGAGTCATCAAAACAATGGAGAAGAAAATGAGGAAATTCTTCTAGAATGGAAGCTAGGACAAGGATGAGCTTCCTCTTTTAGTGTGAGAGAAAATCTGTAAGCCAAAGAATGCTAGTGGGGTAGGTCTGAGAAGGTAGAATTTGATTAATGAGGTGATGGGAGAACAGCTCATATGGATGATGTATAAAAAATCATAGTAGAAGTCGGTTATGATTATTGCTAAGAAGTATGTGAATAATTAGGACAAGGAGCATATTCTCATAATTGTCATTCCTATAAGAGGGTTAACTATCTAAAATTTCATGCTAAATTGTAGACATGTAATCATGGATCATGCTACATGGAAACTTGGTGATGGGGAGAAAGCCAAATTTTGGGAAGATTCCATCGAAGGCTAGTCAACTACTATTTCTAGAGGTTACAACTGAACTTTGAAAGACAAAGTATAAACAATGTGGGGAGATCGGTTCGTAGATCTTATTGACAAGACACTCGAAGAAGAGTCAATCAAATGGAAATGGAAATAGGAGAATGTTTTGGGGTTGAATGATGATGAACTTAAAGAGTTTCAACAACTCAAAGAAAATTGGAGTTATATGTTTATAGGAGAACCAGAAGAGATAATTTGGTGTGGGTGCAAAAAATGTGAATACTCAGTTTGAGTAGGATATAAACTTGTGGATGTAGTAGAAATAGTCGAACAAAAACCTAGGACACTATTTTGGAATAAGTATTATCTTTCAAAGGTGGGTACCTTCACTTGGCTGGCATGTAAAGGTAGATTTTTGACAGGAGAGAGACTCATGCGGTATGGATACCATGGCCCCTTTCTATGCCCATTGTGTCAAAGAGAAGTGGAGAGTGAGGATCACCTTTTGTTGCATTGTAGTGTTGCGACTGAATCTTGGCAATATTTTTTGAGGAAACTAAATATCTAAGGTGAATTCCATTTCTCTTTTAAAAAATGTTATAAGATTGGCAAGGTCCATAGAATAAATCTACATTCTCATCTATTTGGATGATATGCCCATCTTTGGTTGCCTAGGAGATTTGGAAAGAGTGAAACCAGAGAATATTTCAAGGAAAGGAGGAGTCAGTGGAATGACTATGTGCTAGAATCAAATTTAGCATATCAAATTGGTTAATGAAACTGTATCATGAACAAAAAATCTGAGTAAATACCTATTCAGATCCTTTGATAGTTGTCTTCATAGATCATGGAATATCTTGAAATATAGACCTTTTAATGGGTGTATGAAGGTTAATCTTCAAAAGGTTTATAGGAAAATGACTAAATGGAGTGCTCTAGAGAAGGGGTGGATAAAGGTGAATTTTGATGAGGCTGCTGAAGAAAACCCAAGCTTGATAGGTGTGGGGGCTATGTGTCTAGGGATGTCAATGGTGATATTATTACTATAGAGAAGAAAGCTTTAGATGTAGAAACTAACAATGATGTAGAAGTTCATGCAACCCTCGTGGAGGTTGAGATGGCACTAATGTTGCATATCAAAAATTTACACTTGGAGGGGGATTCTCAAATTATCATCAACGCCATTATGACTGGGAGAATGTAGGCTTGGCGTTTGCAAAAAATAGTTGATAATGTTGGGCCATTTCCAAAATTTCAAAATCTCACATGTTTATCAGGAGGGAAATTCTCTTGCCAACTCATTGTCTAAGTTGGTAGTTGATGGGGTAGTGACATAAATGATGACTTGATTTAATTAGTGAATGAGCTATCTTAGTGAGGTGGATACAAAATAACTAGGTAGGGGTGGTGACATCACACATCCAATTTTATGGGCTTGATGTGATGTTTGGAGTGAAGGATATATCACATTTTGATTTTGGAGGTAGCGGGGTATTCACTTTGGGCAAGGTGGTAGATGTCTGTGTCATTTGTGGTTGTCTAGTCACATGTCAAATTAAATTTACAATCAATTCACATGAATTTTGGTACTATACATTCCTTGATCACATACCCAATGACACATTTTTCAGACATTGAACAAAGCAGAGAGGTTGTGAGATGGGAAGAAAATGAGGCACCATGGAAGAAAATTTTACATTTAGTTCCATGAAGTAATAGATGGCCTTCAAATGTCCTGTGTCTAAGAATGCACGAGTCATGTTTTCATCTCTCAACATCCACTCTTTATGGAGGTGATCAAGGTTCTCCTAGGTGTGGAGTATCTTCTCTCAACCTTTTGGTGGCGCACAAATGAAAACATTGTTTCTTTGTTTTGTGCATGGGGGTTGCACTTTTCTTTGAGGGATGATTTTAAACATATCATGAATAGATGTTTATATCTTGAATTTTGGGTAGGCTTGGATGAAATTCTATGATGCACAGACTTGGGATAAGGTTTTATTACCACGCATGGGGATTGGCTTGGCTTCCCTAGAGGCTCGCATGTTGTGAAACCTTTACTATGGAATAGATGATTAGGGAATAACATCAAAAGGAAAATAGATGATCACAGAGTTTGGTATTTGATAGTCTACTTTGTGCATGATTGGGACTTGGATTTGGCAGCAGGGTTACTGTTGCCCAAATTTCCCTCTCGTTCATTTTCGACCACAGTCCTATTTTCCAATGAAATGCTCAAGTGTCAAAAACCCAATGTGTTTTTGACCTCCTATATGCAGGCTCAGGATGTTTCTGCCTTTTGGTCCAAAAACCCAGTGTGTTTTCAACCCCCGCTCTAAGAAGCTTTGTGTGTTTTCGGCCTTCGCTCGAAAACCCTCTATGTTTTTGACATCGTCTGTGTTTTCGACCCTAAGTGCCCAACTTCGATAGGCGGGTCCCAGTTCCTCAAGGCCGTGCCAGTGTGGAAGATTTGACGACTGTCGCATGATCGCATGGGATCTTCCGATCCCATGAGATCATGCGACAACCATTGATATAGTATCGGCAATCGGTGATCAATCTTCGGTGGCTATCAGGGGCTAACCTCCTACGATTGGTCGCATGATCGCATGGGCTCTTTCGAGCCAATGTGACCATGCGACAAGCCGTTAGCGGTTTCGATGGGTCTGGTTTTCTTAGCAAGGTGGCGGTCAGCAGGGGTTTGGTGGATGGTGATGTGTGCGGTCTTTGGGTAGCATCATGCGGTTGGTCGCATGATCGCATGCGGCCTCTTGACCGCATGTGACCATGCGACAAGCGGTCAGCAGGGGCTTTGACTCCGGCAGTGGGCTTGCAGTTTGGTGACGTGTCCAGTCTGTAGTGGGCCGGAGGGATAACGTGGGCCCCGTAGATTCAAGATCTATGGTGGTCGCATGTTCACATGGGATCTTCTGATCCCATGCAATCATGCGACCGCTGTAGGATCCTTCTGACACTTTCAGTTGGTGTGGTCGTGGGTCTAGCCATGTGGTCGGCTCTTATTGGGCCACATGGCAAGTTTGGCTGGTGGCAGATTTTGCGGGCCCGAGGTGTCATTTGTGGCGAAGAGCGACATATTCTCAAGGTTGTCACATGATCGCATGAAGCCTTTCGGGCTCATGCGATCATGCGACCATTGACTTTTTTAAAAGCGGTGCAACTACTCAGTGTGGGCCCAGGGTTGGTAGGCTTTGTGCGGTTGCGCAGTTGGAACATGTTTCGCGTAGTCGCTGAATAGGCCTGGGGTTAAGGAAAGGTTCACATGACTTGGCGACTGAAGGAGAATTGAACTCAAGGTAAGCCAGGGTTAAGTTTGCAGGTGGTCTTGCAGGCCCGAGGTGTCTTGCGTGGCAGAGGCAAGTTTTCAGCGAAGCTTGTCGCATGATCGCATGAGGCTTTTTTAGTTCATACGATCATGCGACCAATACTATTTCAAAAGTGGTGGAAGTTTGCAAGGATGACGATGGAGATCTAGGTGGTCGTCGCGTGTTGATTTCTATTCCTGAGGTACAGTGCGGTGTTCTTGCACCGAAAAAAGCATTAAGAGCTAGCATCATTTTTATTTTTAAATTCAAATTCTTGCAAGGATGGGATCGGATTTTGAGCATTCATGGCTTAGTGGGGTTGCAGAGAGATTGTCAGGGTAAGGTCTTTTATCTACAAGCATGAGCAGGATCAGGCATGGGCACGCAAAGAAGATATATCTGATCTGTTGAGATATTTTCAGGGAGGCATTTATGATAAGAAGTGACTGGTTTTAGGGGTGATTATTCTATTGTAGATTTATGTAACCCTAAGGAGATATTTTGATTCCTGCCTACGTGCAGGGGATGTATATAATATTTTTTTTTGGAGCCTTAGTGCTCAGAGAGTGCAATCGGTAAAAGAGTTTTTCTCTTTCTTGGGAGTTACTTGTGGCAATTTGTTCTGCCCTCTGGCTCTTACAATTTGTAATCTTTCATTGAAATCTCAGGTTTAATAGAGGCTATCTATGGTAGTTTGTTCTACCCTCTGGTCTTTTCCTTATCTGTATTTCTCTTATTGAATGTAATATACTAGTTCTATTAGAGAAGTCTTGGAGTTCCAGGGCCCTTCTTCCTTTCAGCTTACATGTGTACTATTGTGCATGATCTGATTTGATTGAGTTTGTGGGTATAGTTCAGCCCCTGTCTTTCTGTCTCATTCCTATACTCTTTTGCTAAAGAGAACGTTTGCTTGCAAGTCACAGCCCGTGTCATTTGTCCTGGCGCCTCTGTGAAATACTTATACAAGCCTGTTTAGGAATATGGTGTTCTTTTAGACCTGAGAGCCTTCATGCTAGTTTAGTCAGTATATTGTATTCATTTCATTTTGGTGCATCACCTAGTAGGATAGATTTGCTTCCTATCATTTCCATTTTATGCACTCCTTCTATCCCTTTCCCCTCAAAGAATTTACATTTCATGTTAAGAGCAAATCAGGGTGATTATCCAAGAGGAACCAACCTAGAATCTGGAGGTCTCATCTCGGTTAGCAAAAGGTCCCACAACCTTGAGATGATTCCCATGTTATACTGGATTATCAAGACTACAAGAGCTTGAGATCAGAGGTGCAAATTCAGTGTATAATAGTTACCTAAGAGACAAATGAACCTGAATATTTTTTAACTAAAACTAGTTGATGTTTGGGAAGATATGGAAGAGAAGAGGAGGGCTTCAAGGAGGCACAACCAAAATATGATCCAAGGTCAAAGGCATGGGAGGAGGAATGGTGGTGCACATAGGGGTCAAGCACACACTGGGCATGGTCAAGCAAGATGTGTGGGACCTAGGAGTGGACGAGTTGCATGAAGGAGGTGCAACCGCATTCAAGGTGGCTTTGTAGGGGCGGGAAATGTACAGGTTGATAATTTTGGTGGTGAAAGGGATCACACCTTGACTGACATAATATCACACTAGGGTTTTTTTGGTTTTGTATTTTGGTCATCAAGTTGGTCAATTGTTTTTTGAGATTTTGTTTGCAGATTATGCTTGTTCATAAGCATTTTTCTTCACATTTTGGTTTTGTTCTGGGGCAAACTGGGTAGAATTTGCAGGATATATTTTGAATGTAGCCTTTGTGCTTGGTCAATGTATGTATGGTATTGGTTAGGTTTGGTGTTTTGAGTATTGTTATAGCTAGAACTAGAAAGCAAATTATAGTGATTATTATAATTATCTTTTTAAATTATTAATATAATATATCAAAACTTTTACCAATAAAAAAAATAAGTACTTTCAAATTTGAGGGTATTAAAAGAATCATATATGCATTGGCATAAGTCATATTCATGGTTGTAAATGTTATCTTTGATATTTCTCATTGTCATTGTTTTGGTCTACCAAGGGTTTTAGCATAGAATAACTTAGCTATCAAGCTACAAGTTCTCTAATAGTATCTCCAAATAGTGCCTTGACTTTTCAAATATTCAATAGGTGAAGGTATATATATTCCAAGAGAATGTTTGTGCTTGATCATTTTTACACACACTAAATTAGTTCCATACATGTTAGACAATATCAATCACATAGAGCAAGAAATTGATTCATATTTTTTAATTTAGGCTTTAAAATATTAATTAAATTGAGGAAAACAATTTTGTGACTTTGTCAAGGTGATCTAGCACAAATTTAGTACAAAATATTCATCTTCAATTCTATATGTAAGCATGGTTATCCTTCTACTTAAATATTTCATTTATTTTTGTTCTATTATTTGTCCTAGCTCTTATATATATGATATTTTCTAATTGGATAGATTTATTTAATTAGGGTAGATTTTTGTTTGTGATTAAAACTCATACAATTTTGTGAAGCCAACTTTTTCTTACATGACCTAGGATTTCCCCTTGGGTTTTGTTCTCCTTCATTAGGGTTTCACTAAAGAATATATTATCTATTTTCATATTAGATTTACCTAGGGTTTGATTGTTACAATCATTCATTATTCTTCTTTTATAATTTTTCTTGCATTGCTTGATCTTATCTTTCTCCTAGCTTACTCCACTTAATTTTCTAGTTAAGCTGCATTTTAGACTTATTTTAGAACTAATTATTGACTCATCTATCCTATTTATGTTAAACCTCAATTCATTATTTTTATTAGTAGTTTTTTACTCATTAAGGACTTTCTTACTTTTTTCTTTGCAACTCACCCCTTGAATTTTATGTGTCAAATATCACCTCTTACTGTGGACTCTCATAAGATTCTACCTTTAGCTTATATTTATATATGTCTTATTAATTTTGATGTGTCCCTATCCTTTTCTATATATAACCCTTTCATCCTTAATACATTCATATCTTTTAATCTTGTGGAAAGGGATGTGTCATCTAGGGAGAGTTTTTTCTCATCATGTTTGTTATATCTCATCCTTCATAGAATTCACTATTGCATATCATTCTATTTTAGATATCTTGAATAGTGATATTTTACCTTGAAACACCTTTCCCTCTCATGATTCAATTCACATTGAGCATGCTTTATCCATAACCTCTTGTGATACATCTAATAACCTTCCTTAAAATCATGATGACAAATATTGTGAGCATGTCTTATGTGCCTTCACTTATGGGATATCCTACATGTGTACCTCCTTTTATTTTCATGTGTTAAGGATCCTCATGGTGTTGACATACATATTTCAACTTCAAATGCACTTATTATTCCATCTCCCATTTGTTTTTGATCTCATTCTTTTGGTGATATGTTTAATATGAGCACAATGCTAATTTTTTTATCTTCTTGTGATAAGGTTGATGATTATTTAATTCTTGATTTTATAATGTACATTTTTATAATAATTTTATGAATAATTTAATAGAGATGAAGATACAACATTACATATTTGAATTATGAAAATACAACACTATATATTAAAATTTATATAATATATGTATATGTGCTTATATACATGTTATTACACCATAGAACTGAATGACTTTAGTAAATCTAGGTTGATAAATCTAAATTTTTTTTTTTTGATTATGTTAGAAGAGGTGTCTCAAATTTCATCTCAGTGTTTCATATTTATGATTTAGTTGTATTTACTTAACATATTTCCTTGCATGAGAAAAGAGGGCATCCCACTTTGAGGTTCCCTTCTTGGCCATGTGTCAAAATTTTGTAATGTGTACAAGATATTGTAAAAGCATCTAATGTTATCATGATGTGTCAAAATATCTTATGATGTTGTACATTGTGAGTTACCTATGAAATGTTCTATAGTATTTAGAGAATAATTATAGAGTATTTACAAAGGAATGTTTACCTAAATGGAGCCAAAATGAAGCACCCAAGTTGGTGAGTTAGCTATGAAAAATTACAACAATTTAGATGTTCTTTTAATATTGGTATGATGAATTATATTTGTTGTTTCTTCCTTCCCAACTCCATAACATATGTCATTTTCCACCTAGTAGTATATTTTTGGTGCCATTTCTTACAAAGTGGAATGTAATTGTTGATGATCAATATTCAAATTTGAAGTTACATGCACTTGGTAACTGTAGCATCCTAAATTGTAAGCAATACAATTTTGGTCCTTATCTAGACCCCATTTTAGTGTCCAAGGCTTATGTGCATCATTTTCCCTTTTAGTATTCAATTAATTAATAAATATTCAAATTTGGTCCTCTATGGATTAAATTTCTATGTATGTCCTTAATTATTGGTGTGCCTCTTTAATTATTTCCCCTCATTTATTTCCTCTTGCATACATAGGCCCTATTTAATTATGGGTAGCCTTTTGTATTTTAATTTCAGACCCTAATTTTTAGTACATTTTTAAAATCCCAATATCCCAATGGACTCTCGGCTTAAATTCGAGCCCAAATTTGCTAATATAGGGTGACTTAAAGGGTATAAGGCAAGTCTAACTCACTCCATACTCCATATATTTTGGCCAAATTTGAATTGGAGTTTTAATCTAGTTTTATAGTGAGATCTTTAGTCCTAGTTGGATCTCTTTGAGTTTTGGGCTCCAAATTGGATAGGTGAGGTATAAAAGAAATGTTACCTCCCTCATTTTCAGATCCACTATCAAATCTTCAAGATCTTAACTTATGCTATTCATTTCAATCAATAAAGCACTCAAATTTTTAATCTAAGGAGCAATTAAGATAATATATTTATGTTGAATTGATATTCATCCACTCAAACATCAAGCATGGAAGACAAGGAATAATGTCTAGATTAAACCTTATGTGAATAGATCCATGTTCCATGTTCTTCCTATCCTAGATCCAAGTTCAATACAACATCAAAGATTAATTTCAAACATCTTCATAAGTGATTAAACAAAATGAAGGTTTGTAAACATATTGCATTTTATTAATCCCCTGCTACTAAAAACATGCTTCCCTTTTTGAATAATTTTCAATTCAATTTCAAGGTTAATTCTTAAACTTGGTTTGATTAAGGACAACCCATTTCCACAACCATTTTTTCATGTTTCTGTGTACAGATGCGAAGGTAGTGACTAAAAGGTTGGACAAAGAGCTAAAATAAACTAAAGTTGCATCTGATCTTGGATGGAATAAGGTGAGTTAGAATCACCCTGTACGTCATACTCACCCATGACCATTAGAGATTCCCTATACCTACTATTTTGAACTACAATTTTCATCACAGTTCAGTCAGTATACTAGTTTTTCAAATATATTTATGAATTTAGATTTACTCTTCAAATCTATTCGCACGATTAAATGCCTCATTTCTTCTTCCATTCTTCCATTATTAATTTCTACTTTTGCATTGTCATTTTTGACTCTATAGAGAAAGAATATTTGCATACTCTTAGAGCTTGAGTCTCCATGAGTCCAGTGGATCAACTTTCCTTCCAATGTGTGATTGAAGATAGGTGTGAGCTTCCTAGTTTGATCATCTATCCTAATAATTTTCCCTCACCATCCTATTTTCTTTCATCACATTTTGGTGAACCCAACGTCCTTATATTTCCATTCTGATTTGGTCTCTAGATTTGATTTGTATGTTACGTTTTATGCATTTAAAAACCTTGTCATGTATTGCTTCTTACTTGGATGATTAGATTTACATGCATTATCATGGATCTTGTTTTGTATAAAATTGATGCATGTTTACATAATATTCATTTACCATTATGTATTGCTTTCTTTCATGCAATGTTTCAATAGCCAATTTATTAGTAATTTACATTGTTTAGGAATTCCCTTATTTTCTTTCTTTGTGTATGAATTTCATAACCTTGAGTCCTACCTATAATGTCCTTATGAGGATTGTATACCCATGGGTTCCTTTAAAGGTGTAGATCCCAAGCCCTTGAAAATATTCCATAGGAATTTAGATGATATTCCTATACCTACCAATGAAATACCTACCATTGTTGAGAATCCCTCTTCTGATTCTTTTCATGATGGGGATGAATCATTACAAGAATGTCTCCTTCATAAGTGAAAAAGTTGTCTCATGAGTTTAAAAAGATTGAACATTGGTTAAGTCAAGAACATTCTAATAGTGGGGTAATCCCCTTAGTTGAATGATTGAGGAAGTTGATTCAACATAATGAACACGGTGTTGAATTTTTGTGTGGCATATCCCATCTTATTAAAGAGAAAATATCAAGTCTATGAAAATTTGTGTCGAAGTCCTTAATCTTTCCAATCCCACTCCTAGTATTGATAATTGAATTCTTATTCCAACATCTTTACCTAATGTTCCTACTTACATTTCATATATCATGCTAACATGTACTCAAAATGTCAATCCTACGCATGTTAGTATTGGAAGAATTTCTAATCCTAACATCCCTCCTCTTATAAGTGTTCCATGTATTTACCAACCATCATCCATACCTACTTATCATAATGTTCCATTTTCCAATTCTCCGTCCATTTCCCATAACATTCCAAATCATTCATTATCCTAAATGCCTAATACTAACATATTCACCAAAGAAACAATTAACAAGATTGTCCAAAGTGTTTCATTCTCACAACAACTTGCTTCTATCAGTCAATCTATATACAATATTCCTACTTGTGATATGGAGATTCTATTATCCCATGACATCATTCATGCCATTATTCCTCAATACATGGAAATACTTCACTTTGAGACATATAATAGAAAAGGTGGTCTATTGACTCATGTTAAGACATTTCAAACATTTTGTAGTGACTTCTCTAATGATCATAAACTTATAGCTAAATTGTTTACTAGGAAATTTAGAGATGAGGCCAAGTAAAATGGTTTTGTTCTTTGCCTCCTTATTCTACTGATTCATTTCAAAAACTTGCTAATT
This sequence comes from Chamaecyparis obtusa, assembly GCA_027943335.1. Lineage (NCBI taxonomy): Eukaryota > Viridiplantae > Streptophyta > Pinopsida > Cupressales > Cupressaceae > Chamaecyparis > Chamaecyparis obtusa. Next base: position 10,046 of record BSBK01006288.1, on the reverse strand, counting down.
CTTTCATTCAACAATTCTAAAATAATATTGGTCCTCATATCTCTTTGATTGATTTAGTTTTTCATAAAGAAGGTGTTAATGAAAAAGTGACTAATTTTATATTAGATTAAAATATTTGCATGCTCAAATTTATTATTATGTGTTTGATATGGATGTTCAACATATTTTCATTTAAACTTTACAAAAATAAGTTAGAGATAAGATATTGTTTTATGATTTTACCTCTTCTAGAGCATGGTCCTTGTTTGCAACTTGCAGTAGCTCCATGTATTGTGCTCAATGTTACTCCTCTTGCATGTTTCCCACCTTTCCTAAATAATTTTTAAGAAGGGTTGGCAGTTGATATTCTTGAACAAATCCTCTAGTTTGGTGGATTCTTTTGTATGTTTTCTTATTCGTAATGTGCTTCCACCATGATGTGTTTCTTTTTTTTTTTTATATGTTATTATTAGATTTCTTTAGACAACCCTTGTTTCTCTATTGGAACATGGTGATAAAGGGATCAAATATATCATGCCATTCCTCTATTTGTATCTCAATTTTTCTGTATGTCATTTATATATTATGTTGTGCATGTTTTGTTGTTGTATATGTGCATTTGTGTTTTCTGCTTGGGGACGATGCAAAGCAATAACATCCATCTATCTTTTTGGTCTCTGCAATTTTGACTCAAAAAGACTTTTGTTCATTTCTCTTATGTGTTCTTCTTCCATTGTGCTCATAGCTCTATTTCATTTAGAGGATGGGGTCAACTCATTATAATTATTCTTGAAATAAATGAGCTATCACATATACATACTGATCCCAGGGTTAGTAGATATTTTATGTCCTCTTTTTATCATTGTATGCAAATTAGATGTCTAACTACTCTAAATGATAAATTAACTATTCTAAGATTAACAAATCAAACTAATTAGCAAACAACAATGAAGAATACACCAAAATTGAAGCTAAAACAAGGTTTTACCTTCACTTACCATGTAGCTTGTCTCCATTGTCCTCCTATGCTCTGATTTCTTGGATGTGTTAAGCTCTTCGATTTCCAATTTGAAGCTGCTTGCCCAAGATGATACCAAAGTGTGGAGATTGAGTGAATTATATGCAAAACTAAATCCTAATTATGCAAATATGGTGAATGCAAGTGATATGAAGATGGATTGATTATGGCTTGAATGCTCTTGAAATGCTTGATTGCTTGAGGATGCTTGAATGCTTGAAAATGCTTGATTTGCTTGATTACCAAAAATACCTATTAGCTCACAAAGGGGAAATTAGGCTCTTTTTATAGAGATTTGAAGGATCTAAGCCTAGGTGGCACGATCCTACGATGGAGAATGAAAGGTGGAAGATCCTAGGGCTAGGATTGACTTGGTTGAAGGAGTTGAGAGAAAGGGGGATGTAGTTGGAATTTGAGAGGGAAAATAGGGATGATGTTCCTCTCACATTGACATGGAGGAGAACAAGGTGGAAGGGAAAGACACATGTCAAGTGTCTCACAAAGACCAAAGAGAGAAAGAGGGAGAGACCTTTTCCTCATGAGGACTCTTTGTACAAGTGTCCCATGAGTCACCTTTGACTCTTAGAGGTGGCTTGAGAAGCCCCTTAGGAATAGGACATGTGGTCATGAGACCAAGTCCTATGAGGCCACATAGCCCTTAAGAATAGGACATGTGCGGGCGAGGATAATTATCAATAAATAATTAATAATTATTATTTATTTTAGCCAAAGTGATGTGTTAGGTGACTAGGTAGGTGAAGTGGACTAGGGGACTTAGTCATATTTAGGTGATTGTGTATTTAATTAAATCACTTTAATAAGACTAATTAGAAGACTTAGGATAGAGGAATAAACTATAGTGAATTTACTAAATAAATTGAATAATCTATTTAATAAATAGAGGAAATAATTATTAATTAAATAATAAATATTTAATTAATTTATCAAGTCAATATCAATTAAATAATAAATATTTAATTAATTAAAGAAGCCATTTTTAAGTGTATACATTTTGCCCCTCTTTGAAATAATGTGTGTGTCACATTGTTTCAAAGAAAATTTCAAGTATTTTGCCCCTGCCCCAGACAATGTCTCAGATGACCTATGCATGCCCCCTCGAGAGATTGATTGACCAAAAAGATTTATTTAAATTTGATTTATTGTGTGTTATTTTTTTTTTTTCGAGTTGGATAATCAATCTCACGAAAGAAACAAAAGAAAAGATGGGTGAAAACGGGGTGAAAAGGAAGAAAAATGGGAGATAGGGTCCACACACCAAGCACATCGGGTCCACAATAGGCTCATTGTGCACACTTGTCATTTGGATATTAGAGCATGAGAGAGAGAAGAGCAGAGCAGCCAGGATGTCATTCCCGCTGTCAGGTCACCACTTCGAGAGGGCCAGACGCTTCTAGTGACCACCCAATTCGGGAGAGCTAGTAGGTGATTCGATCTTATCTGTCAATTCATCATTTTTGGCATGTTAGATTAGAATTTGTAGCATGTGTAGGGTAGATTTAACCATAGGTTAGTTTAGAAAAAAATAATTTTCTTGGGCGGAAAATATATTCAACATTTTTCTATGTATGCGCAGTTTTATGACACGAATGCACATAAACCCAAATTTTTTGTGTAAATGCCTTAAGTTTCTGCGCATTCATGTTCAATCATTAGCCATTATGTTTCACATAGAAAATCAATCATTAAACATTCTAGAACATACATTCGATGCATATTTAAGTAAAACATCACATCCTGCATATATCAGTACACACATGTATATAAAATCATCAAAGCAAATCATGATAAGCACTGCATCATGATTATATTGCGCAAGTATCACATAAAAGCACGAATACATGAAAACTGCGCTTTGGTTAATTAATGCTACGTAAATGTTGAATAAATCTGCACATACATGGAAAACTGCGCAAATGTTTAGGGATGTTGCGCATGCATTTTTTTGTGTTGCGCATTTGTGTAGTTGATAGAATTGGGTGAAATTAGCAAGTCAATTAGGTCAAACTAGATGTCGATAAGCTGATTTTTCTCCTTTTATTGCTTGAGGATGCTTGAATGCTTGATTTGCTTGATTACCAAAAATACCTATTAGCTCACAGAGGGGAAATTAGGCTCCTTTTATAGAGATTTGGAGGATCTAAGCCTAGGTGGCACAATCATACAATGGAGAATGAAAGGTGGAAGATCCTAGGGCTAGGATTGACTTGGTTGAAGGAGTTGAGAGAAAGGGGGATTTAGTTGGAATGTGAGAGGGAGAATAGGGATGATGTTCCTCTCACATTGACATGGAGGAGAACAAGGTGGAAGGGAAAGACACATGTCAAGTGTCTCACAAAGACCAAAGAGAGAAAGAGGGAGAGACCTTTTCCTCATGAGGACTCTTTGTACAAGTGTCCCATGAGTCACCTTTGACCCTTAGAGGTGGCTTGAGAAGCCCCTTAGGAATAGGGCATGTCTCTTGACTTGGTTTAAGAGAGGACATGTGGTCATGAGACCAAGTCCTATGAGGCCACATAGCCCTTAAGAATAGGACATGTGTGGGTGAGGATAATTATCAATAAATAATTAATAATAATTATTTATTTTAGCCAAAGTGATGTGTTAGGTGACTAGGTAGGTGAAGTGGACTAGGAGACTTAGTCATATTTAGGTGATTGTGTATTTAATTAAATCACTTTAATAAGACTAATTAGAAGACTTAGGATAGAGGAATAAACTATAGTGAATTTACTAAATAAATTGAATAATCTATTTAATAAATAGAGGAAATAATTATTAATTAAATAATAAATATTTAATTAATTAAAGAAGCCATTTTTAAGTGTATACAATCATGTGTTTATTTCCCTTGATTTTATCCTTGTTTGGGGGCATATCATAGTGAAAATGTGCTTGTCTTTTAGATGCATGTATGCTAACTTAAATTCATTTCTCTCGTTAAGGCATACACAATCATTTTAATGTGAGGGCATACACTCTTCTCTTTGTTACATATTATGCACACACCACAAATCTAATTTTGTAGGCATTATTTTCAAGTTACTTAGAAAACTCTACCTTTTGTGTTAGCAATCTCCTCTTAGCGAATTCCTTTGGAAACAATGCTTTCCTTGGGGAAACCCTTTTTGCACAATTCTATTGGTGGATTCCTTTGGAGAAAATACTCTCCTTGGGGAAATCATGTTGTATTATTTGTTTAGCAAGATTTCCTTGCATCAGTGCTTTGTTTAGTTATCATTGAGATGGGTTGACTAGAATAATGTATCTTGCTAAACCATCAACTCCATATTTTACATATCTCTTTCTCTACATGGCCCATAGTAAGATTAACCTTGCTAGGATAATTTTCTCATGTCTCTCTCTCTATGGATGTTTATTTTGACTTGTTTTTAGATTGATAAGGATCTAAGTCACTTGGGGGCTTGGTGTTTTCCTTGTCCCTTTTACCTTGATAAGAGATCAAAAGGTTTATAATCCCACTAAAGTGGGGGCTAAATGTAGCATCCTAAATTATAAGTGTATACACCTAAAAATGGTCAAGCTAAATTAAAATGAGCAATCAAGGATAAAATAAAGGATTAATTGAAATCAAAGCAAAAAAAGATTAATTAAATAAAAAAATCAATTAATTATACAATTTATTTAAATCAAATTAATTGTATAATAAAATCAAATCAAATTCAACCCACTTACGGGGTACACATGGCTAAAGAAAATCAATTAAACCAATTATTAATTCCTATTTTCTCACCAACCACATATGGACAAAATCAAAATCAACTAATGAGAATTAAGGACTAAGCTCAAATGGACCAAAGCCAAATCAATTCTCCATCACACATCTTGAGAATGCATCTTGACCATTCATTTTGTCTCTTTGTTCCAACCTTTGAGAATAAAATATTTAAATTGTCCCAACATTTGAAATGATTAACCTAACTCAAACCTAATCATGGTTAAACTGGGTCTACCCCTAAGCTTTGGGAAAATCTATAAAAGGAGGTAAAATAAGGAGAAAAGGACCCACTCTCATAATTGTTAATTGCATCCACATTATAAGCATTTTAGTTGTGAATTCCTAGCATATTTTAGCATAATTTGAGTAAAGATAGGCATAATTTCATCTTAGATATTTTTATTCCTCATTCTAGAGTTGTCTCTAATGATGCTTAAGCTAAGAGCACTCTATTAGCTTCTTTAGATAGAGAGCCATGTGATGTTTCTTGTTTTTTCTTTCAATTCAATAGGATTAAGTGTTGAATTTGCATAGTTTGAGTTGATTATTTAACAAACTAATCTCATGAAGGTATTTATTATACACAAAATGGTGCCTCTCATGGGGCCTTGGCCTCAATTTTCATAATTTATTAAATTTTTGCACTTTTATGCTTTTGTTTTGTAGATTTCAACTTTTTGCAATTGAAATAGCGCATTTGAGTGATGAAGTAGCTTGTATGCAGAAAATTTTGATGCCTTTGCATGGAGAAATAGCACATACAAACTAAAGTTCAACACCTTTCCACATTATTTTAGTGCGTGCTTGATTTCTTCTATCTCTTGTCTATCTTTCTTTCAACGCTTACAACCTAACTTTACGATGCATTTACTAGTATTTTTTAGTGTGTATAAACTGTCAAGTATTTTAATAATGATTAGTGGTAACAGAGTAGCCCGTATAATAAATTCTATAGTGCGTAGGAAGAAAAACAACAACGCATATGATATTTTCTATAGCACGTAGCTATGTCATTTTTAAAATCTTAAATTCAGACAATTTGATGAATTTAAATCTCTAATTTTTTTTTTATGATAGGTCACAAGAAGGTTCAAAAACTAGAGTTGAGAGTTCATAAGAAGGAAAGACAAGCAAAAAAATAATTGAAGAAGGAGAATCAAATTCACTTAAACAATCTTTTGGAAGATTCAAAACAAGAGGGAGAAGCATACGAAAGGTATTTGAAGGTAACTCAAGCTTACAAAGATAAATTTGTATCTCTCAACTAGATCTTTAGTCCTTAAAATAAAAAAATTCTTGATCATTTTGGAAAATGGTAATTTAATTTTTTTAAGATTTTCTTCACTTTTGTCTTGCTTGTGTTGAACTAACGTTTGTGAAAGAGGATGCAAAGGAGCTAGAACGATCGCCACTAGGTGAGTCCAAAATGCAAATAATGAAATAAAAAATGCGCCCAACCTTTGCTAGCTTTGAAAAAGGTAATTCTAAAACCTTATGTTTTTTGCTTAAATTGTGGCTTTTCGATTCAAAACCTAGTTTAATTAGAAGCAATTTGGAAGCTTGAGGGAGGCATTAGGGATATTCTCTTCACTTTTATAAGTGAATCAAACTTCTAGAAGTGCCAAAATTAAGAAAAAAAGGAGCTAAGGAATGTGTTGATGTTTATAGCTTTCATTAGATAAAATGATAATAATATTATGAGAAAATAAATAAGAAATATATTAATATATATATAATGATGGACATTATTATTATATTAATATACATACTTATAATATTAGATTAAATAAACATCATATCAATATTAATGTTCAACCTTATTAATACTATTTTGTATCAGTTATATTTAACAGTATGAGATAATATCATTCTACATTATATATGCATATTAACATATATAATATTAATGATATTATTATTATATATATTAATATACATATATAAATATATATTATATTTAATCAGATAATATTATATCTGGAAATCGATTAATATCGGTCAAATCGATGACACCGATTTACATAGGCCGACTTAATCGATTGATATCGGTCTTAACTAACATTCGGTGCCTTGTATTATCATCAATTAATATATATCAACCACGAGTTGTTATCAGGTTGATTGAAACTTACAGAAAAGTATTAATTAATTTAATTTGTGACTATATTCACTTATCATCGGGTGATACACTGTTGAGAGCCGTGTATTATCAAGTGCCTTATATTATGCATTCATTTACTATGCTAAAACACCGATTGTTTTAAGTGCTCAGTTTGAATAGACAGACTTTTAAGAATGAAAAGACATGATGGTATAAGCCATGTCTCCGTAAGGAGACATGTCTCTATACCTCCATATCTTCCTTATAAGAGTTCATTCCTTGATCAATCAGAGAGAAGTATATACATAAATAATACAAGTCTCTCTTCTCCAATCTGCAGAATATTAATATTAACACAATTAGATATATCTGTTACTATATCAATAATAAATATATATATTGTGATTATATATATTACACATATTGAGGTTATATAGGAAAAATTTAAAAGCCATACATTCTTGATCCTAATTTAACATGGTATCAGAGCCAGGTTCATTCGTTGAAGTCTAACCGCTTGAAGGAAGATTCAATTAGATTGAAGGAAGATCAAGATTAGATTTTTGGAAATTTCAAAATGGCAAATGGAATGAGACTAGAAGATAGACTTGAAGGTGGCTCTGTTTTTGAATCTTGGAAACTTTGAATGATGTTGGCATTAAGGAAGAATGAGCTAAAGACAATAATAGAA